>JANAVB010013595.1:2434857-2765375 GCA_029216955.1 Iris pallida
TTAATTAGATAGAAAACTACAATAATATTTCATTCCTTAAAAACAAATATGAAACTGAAGGGATTAAACCCAATGGCATTTTTTGTTACAAAATGTCTTTCGAAAAATTATTTATCATAATTATTTAATAAAATTTACAATAATACCAAGTGAGTAATAATAATAATAATAACAACAACAATATTAATATATATTATAATATATATATATATATATATATATATATATATATATATATATATATATATACATACACACACACACACACACACACACACACACACACACATAAAATCCAGTATTAGGCAGATGGGCTTAAGGCCCAGCCTAACACAAAATAACAATAATAATGCTAAAAGCTTTAAGCCTAGCCTAAATATTCCAATTAAAGTTTTAGCCAGTGGGCCCATCCCAAGACAAAACCCACAGCCCCTAAACCTTATGCTAACCATAATACTCATATTAATGATAATAATAATTATATCAATAGTAATAACATACATAAAGAAATCAGAAAGGGGGGTCTGTTATCCCACCCATTCGTTCCAATCCACAAAGAGAGAGAGAGGAAGGAGAAGATGGAGAGATCGAGCGGGAGATGGGAGACGCTCACTGGGTTCATGTAGGCGGCGCCGAGGGTTCACGACGGCGGAGGCTGTGACCAAGAGGAGGCTCGAGAGGAGGACAACGCATCTACTACTACGACGGCGTGTTCTCAACGACGATGGCTCCAGAGTGGCGACCCACAGCTCCGACAGCGACAGAGGAAACGAAGAAGATAGTGGCCAGGCGGGGCACCCCTGGATCTGGGCGGTGGCAGGTCGGCGGAGGCAGATGCGACCACCAGATCTAGAGAGGACAGAGGCTCCCGCAGGGGTGGTGCTGCAGCTCCCATACAGCAGCGTCGGCAGGAGGTTGGACGCCTAGGCTCGTCGAGCCAGATTTGGAAGTACGGAGCGACTCATGGCATGATAGAAGTAGGTTAGGTCTCTTTCTCTCTCTGTGGGTGTGATGCTGGTGGTGCCTGGTTTTTGTGGTAGTGATGGTGGCAGTTGTATGGCTGTGATGGTGGTGGCAGTTGCATTGGGTGGTAGTGGTTATGGCGAGGCGGGGGGAGGAGAAGGATGGTGGTGATGATGAAGCTGAAGGTGGTTGTATTATCTGTTGTTACATTGTACTCATGATTACTTATAGTACCTTATTACCATGACATGCTTACATGATTTTCTACTTTTCTACTGTTCTGTATTATTTATCCATCATTATTTATTGTTTTCTGTTATTTATAGATTTTTTTCAATTTAATGGAACTATTGTTAGTTTATGTACTTTGCTCCAATCGTAACTGGATAACCATTTTTAAGAGTTGTTTTGCCTTACATTTTTTAACTACATGATGATGCTAGCTGAGATAGATCTCGATGTTCCTTTGACCGTGAGTTGACTTCTGGGAGCTCTAGGCCATTGTTCTTTATTTAGATTTGTGTTTCGTTATCAGATTTGCCTCTGAAATATTCCTGATATGTATTATCATTTATCGATTCTGTATGGTTCAGTGATACTACTGTATTTTCTTACTCATATCTTTCTTAGATGTATATGATTTGAGTACATGTTGATTGTGGATCATAAATGTTGTAGTTATTTATTGGTACTTGACAACGTTCTACCGCCGATAATACGGCGAAGGCTGGACGTGGCCCATGTACTCATGCACAATTATCCGGATGTGGGTCATGACAATAACACATGTAGACAACTTGACAAGATATAGGATTGAACATAGCCAAACATATCTATTTTTAATTCACCTTTTATGTGTTAGAATGAATGGAATTAATATTGGTATGATTTACGACATTAGTTGCTTAGTTGGCGACTTGAGGCTAATAGTGTCATACCCATTTGACACTTGTTTTGGTATTGCTTATAGGAATATTAGTTGCATTGTTAACAATTGTAGTGAATGTTACACTAATATGACATATTTTAGTATGATTAAAACCATGATAATCTATTTCACCCCCGACCCAGGAAATCGTTCGTCCTTACGTCGATTTTATCGAATCGAATGTCCTCGATGGAGAGTGATGCCATATGAGTCTGGAGTTGAACTCGTACAAGGCAAGATGATTAAAATCCTTAAAATGGTTATCCCGATTCAATATTAGCATCAGAAGAAATAAAGTCACATTGGAGTTACATAGAGTATAACAAACAATTCTCTTTATTAAATAAGCAACAAAATTAAAAATGCTTGCCAAATGGATCTGCCAGATTGGCTTACAACAAGTTCTCTTTTCCCATAAGGGATTTCATCATTTCATTCATCATGTTTTTGTATCTCGACCGCATATCCTATTGCAAGTTCGAGAGTCATACGGTCGTACGCCTTAATAAAATGCTATGGTATTCCATGGCACAGCGCAATCAAGCGAAGCTCCGCTGCTAGCAATCCATTACCTACATCCTGCAGGCAATCTAGTAGGGGAACAGTACTAATCCTCTTGTGTACTGATAAGACATTTTACTAAACTGATATTAAGTAATTTATGAATCATGCAGCTTAACTTGTGATCTTTCTATCTTTGCCTTTGGATCAGTTTTATGGCATATTTGAAAGCAGTAAAGCATGTATTTTATGGCAAGCATGTTATTATTTATTTGCGTAAGTAAGCAGGCAACATATATCAATCTCGTGTGATTTCGTGGTAACTTCTTTTAAACATCGACGTACTCACCCATGTACCAATACAAGGTGAATATGCCCACCATATTTCCTTATTATGTTATAAGTGATCTTTGTGCATAATCTCTGTGTGCCTATACCATTCATCCCATCGACCCTTATCTATATGAAGGTCACCGGCTTTTCTAAGCCAGAATGGACTATATTCTCATTGGCATTATGACGCTGCCCAATCAACCTAGGTTGCGATCCTTACTGAAGGTCCCACAATGTATCAGTGCTCCCTTGGCGTGATTAACCATTCCTCCTAGGTCAAACAGTCCCGGCGCCTCGTTGATCTTGTTCGAGGAAAATAAACCCGTGCACGGGCTATATCCAAGTCCATTTGACCATACAATACGCTCTATCTCATACAACCAAACGTTGTCTGAGTTCAAAACTTAGACTTTGCATCATTTCGCATTTCTCACATCATCTTGCATTTCTATTCTTTCTTTCAATGTTCTTACATTTTCTTTCAATGTTCTCACCCTTTCTTTTAATTTCTTACCCTTTCTTTCAATGTTTCGTCCCCTCGATTCAATGTTCAATGAATGACCCGAAGGTCCCAAACATTCCCAAGACAACATATTATACATTTGACAGTTCCGTAGCATTTGTGCCACAACTTCTCACTTCTCACATAATCTTTTGATGTTCTACGACTTATCGTTCATCGATGTACAATTTATGCATTTGACGCACGTCTCGATACGATCTTTTAATGTACTAGACAAGTTCATTCCCTCAGACTCGTGCACTTGAGGCATGCCTCGATAGAGTATTCAATATTATGTTACTTCGTGCACTTGATGCACTCGTCGATACAAATATCCCATATTATTATGGCTCGTGCACTGAGGCACTCGCCGTTGCGATATTTTGATGTTCTATGGCGACTCGTACATTTTTTGTACGTTTCAATTCAATTGTTCTATCTTAGTGTTCGATACATACTATGATTCCTCTCAATCGAGCCACGCTCGTGGACTCGATAGGTTAACTTAGCATACAAAGGTACATTTTTAATTAGACATGATGAAGTAGGAAAGTAGGGTTAAGTCCTCCCCCCATAGTTCGATACGGATGTCGTTTTGCCGAGCCGATGTGGCTCGATTCCTTAACTTTATTACACGGCCAACTCTTCTGACTTAGCCATTCGTGCACTTCGTGCTCCATTGAACTACCCGACTAGTTCGGCCTACCATTCCCTTATCTCAGTCCGTTTCGAGGCGATGCTTTGGTTCTGCGGACACCGTTACAAATGGGGCACACGATTAATTGAACTTATGCTTTGCATCTATTCAATTTAATAGATCTTCAAAATGGACTCAATGCTTTCTTTCAGGCCAACTTAACACTTACAATGATCCAACTCGATGCATTCCTCAGGTTAACAAAACACTTCGAGTCAACGACTCAGCATAATACACCGTGCAGAGCGGTGCATTACATAATATACCACTTAAAATAAGGTTCGTCCTTGAACCGAAACCAGCACTCAATCTAAGTATTTCTAGATCGTGTCATGATATCGTTCTACCATCGTTGTTCTGTTTCAAACATTCATACAAGTTTTCATTCATATCATAGTCTTTCCTGTAGCTCAATTTGAATTCAGTATACAACTTAGTTTGAATCATATATATATTTTAGGCATCCCACCAATATATGTATTTCAGCAAAGCCCAGTGGTAAAGAATTGGAACAAGGCTGACAGGTAAATTTTTAATCCTCGATTACTTGCAATCTCATACTCTTGATCGAACTTAATCTCTAGCGTCCGTTCTTGCAATTCTATAGCATATGTATATTCAATACATATGTGATCATCCAATGAAGTCACTGTGTGCGACGCGATTCAAAAGCATATTTCTTATTCTCGTCAGTTTCACACTAACCATCAAATCTAGGCGTTGAGTCAAGCCATTGTGCATCAGATCGCAATAAATCTTCGTAAAGCGTTGCGTTCGAAGTCGCTACCTAACTATTTCTGAAGTCTCACTTGTAAATCATTTCGATACAATTTTCCTCTATTGACTTGTAATTGCATCAACATCCGAGACTACTCCTGTTAGCCAACTTACCAAGACATCGTGCATAAATTCTCCCAATGCAACTTTTAAATTGATGTTGCACAAAGGCCACAATCTATCTGATACAAAATTTTAATTCGAGTCGACGATGCTCAAAGACAACAATCACTTTGACACAAAGGTCTCTACAACGCGTCTTATGTTCGATTCCTATCGAGTAGGAATTTTTTAGCCAAATTTGAAACTTGTCCATCTTGTAACATCGAATATAAGTTCGATTCATACAAGCTCAATTGCTAGGTGAATTCAAATCCAACGACACAACTCGAAAGCCATTCTCTTACCATTTGATCTCGTGCATAACAAGATTCTCAAATTTTCCTATCCGTATCACCAAGTTTGTTTGTCAAATTTTTATTTCGATCGTCGACCAACATAATCAATAAAGCATTCATCCAACTAATACTCAAAACCCAGCTATATTATTCTTAGTCGAAGCTGTTCCATCAATTCTCGAAACAATTATTTGACCGCACCACATCTCGACATAATTCCATTTGTGACATCATATGGGTCACCTCTGCAACATTCACTCTGATGTGGCGGTCAAGTCTTCTAGGGTCAGCTGCCTCGAAGCTACGCTCGATAATTATGGATCATTAACGAAGGACAGTTGCTATGAACCATGATATATCTTATGAAGTAACGTATAGGCAACTTTAGAGGGGAAGGGAGAATAGAGTTTCTGTCAAAAATAACCAATTAAAAATCAACTCTATGCCAGTCCTGAAGCAACTACCACGAAAAATATATAATCAGAGTAGTAATACGGAAATTAAGAGAGATTAGAAGAAAATACGCAAACACAACAATTTAACCTGGTTTCCCTCATGGAGGACTAGTCCAAGCCTGAGAACTCTCGCTCAGGATTGAAATCCACTATTTGTGAAATAGGATAAACACACGTGCCTTTACTCAGAAGAGCATGCCAACTTCTTACAACTTCGCAGAGGCGAAACTTAGAATTGTCCAAGTGACTTCTTACTCTTGCACAGAATTTCTAGCTAAATCACACTTGAGCACCTTAGGGCTTAAGAAGTTTTATGGCTAGTAGATTGGAAGAGTAAAGCTTAGAATGTATAAGGCTTAGAAGATTGAGAGTGAAAGATGATTTGAAATGAGAGAATTCAAGCCCTATTTATACTAGTCAGGGGAGGCAGAGTTCGGCCAGAATTCTGTCCCAAATATTCAAAACTTTGAACATTGGACAGCTTGTAGCAGGGTGTTATGAAAAATTAGGTTCCTAAAATTTATGAGGTAGAGTTCGGCCCGAATTCTATCTACCTTGGGCCAGAAAGTTTATATGGGCTATATTGGTTTGGTTTGGTTCAGGGATTGTTTGTTTTGTATGGTGGAGTTTGGTAAAGTAAGTCTAAGGATTGAGATGACTCAGTGCGACTCAACGTACATGTTCCTAGACTCAATAAATTAAAAATTTATGGGCCGAGTACAAGTACATTTGCAATGTAACAGCTTGTCGATGACATCTGTCTTGAACTTGATACGTTGCAGATGATGTTTTATCTTGAGCTTGATGTGTCGTATTGGATCATATGAGATATTATTTTGTTAATTCTCTAAATTAGTTTGACTGTGATCCAGTTTGGGTCAACAATCTCCTCCATTTTGATAATTGATAAAATAATATTTGTATGTTGCAACATTCATACCTGGACACATGTTGACGGGAGTAAAATAGTTTATACGTATGAAGTTGCTCTCCCGCAAATAGATATGTCGACTTCCCCAAAAATAGATATTTTTATCCTGATATAAAGTTTTTATCCAAGCACAATATAATTCATAATATCACATCGTATACAAGATCACATAAAATATCTGTTATACTTCCCCTTTATCACTTAGCAAAATATAGCATATCTCCCCCATAAAGAGACAAAGTGAAGAAAGCAATCACACAACTTTAACCATAACCAAACTTTAATAGAGACAACTAGCAGTTTTGATAAACCAAAAGAAACTCGCAGTCATACATATGAAGGGAAATAAAAGCATAGTAGAAATAGTACTAAAGTCAGGAAATGACAAACTACAAAGCATAACTAAAAGCAGCAGCAGCAGTAGGTTAGAGGCCATAGCCATCACAGAGCATAAGAACGAGATGGACTGGCCGAATCGGATGGCTCGCTGGCAGAGCGACGAGGATCAACAAATGCAGCATCAGGATGCAGATACCGCTTGGCCCAAGGATCGTCAATCCGGTAGCCTTCGCGAGAAGGGTCCCGACCCGTAGGTAACGACATAGTAGGATATCGGGCCATATTATACTGGATGTCATGCAAGGTATTGTTGATGGCGCTCATCTGTAGAGTGGTCTGAAGTCCAACTGAGTATAGCGATCGTCTTCGAAATGGAATCGGTCGCACAATATGTCTCGGATGGAGTCGAGGGTGGCCGGTAGCTCAGGCTGAGGGGCATCTGAGTCAGAAGACTCATCCTCAACGAGAGCAGAAGGAACAAGTACAGGAGCAGTCCTACGAACCTTAGATAGATAGGCAGGAGCTGGTAGAAACTGACACTTATCTAAAGAAATATGGAAGGCAGCAAAGATCATAGGAAGATACATAGCATAGACAAGTGATTTTGGCTTCTTCCTTGCACGAATCATCCAGTCCATCATCGTGCGTGGAAAATTGAAAGGAATGGTGAAGTGTAGAAAATAAAGGACCATAATTTTAAGGTAAGTGACTTCATCAGTACATCTAGCTTTGGATAGGATCGAAGAGAAAATGATGCGATAAAGTTCATAGAAGTGGTTGTTGAGATACTTGGCATGAAGTTTGCGAAGGCGAGTATTGGGTGCACAGATCATATCCTTAAAGCCTTTGAATGTGAGATCACCAACAAATTGGAATTCACGAGCATTGACAATGCGCTCCCAAGAATTGGGGTCAGGGAGTTCTAAATATTATGTCAAGTCAAAGTCGTCAAACATGATGTCAATGCCGACAACCGGAGAATAGATTTTACGGTCGTCATAGGTCATGTTGTAATAAAACATTTGAATTGCATTGAGATAAATAAGTGAAGATGTATACACAAGTTCATAAAGACATACATCCTTGAAGTTAGGATCAAATTCAGAAAATACAGTAAAATTGATGGGATGTCCCGCCACAACACTACGTGAGCAAAAATCAAAATACTACTCGTTTGAGGCTTCTAACGAAATAAAAATATGCTCATTATAAGTGTTGGCATTGGAAGGAGAAGGAGGATTAAACAATGGGTGAATGGGATATGGAGGAGGAGAAGGAGGATTAGATGATGAAGCTCCTTTAGTCCTAGTCCTCTTTCCTCTATTTAAAAGTCTAGGAGCCATGATAAAAGCTAACGTAATAGAGATGGAGAATTACAATTGAAGTAGAGATAGAGAACTAAGAGATATACCAAAAAAATGAGTAATGAGGATGGAAGAGAATCACCCAAAACCTTTAAATCTTGAGTGTGGAGAGTGGAAAGCACTAAAATAGTGATTTTTAGGGTTAGTGTTTTGGAGAAATAAGGTTGGAGAGAGGTGAAAGATGATGCCAATGAAGAGAAAGAAGGCAAAATCGTAGTTTTTAAAAAGTAGGGCCGGCTGCACTAGCAAAATGTGGGCCCTTAATCAAACAGATTGGACAGCCAGGGATGGCTGCATGTTCTGGAACTCACTACTCAGAGTTCGGCCCGAGTTCTGCCAAAGGCAGAGTTCGGCCTGAGCTCTGTGAGGGTGGTTCAAGAGCTCCAACAAGTTTAAAAAAATGTTGACAAGATAGATAAAAGATGGTCTTGAATTAACAATAATAGATTTTATAAGCCATAAAATAAATGAAACATTCGACAAACTTTGTGAATCATTGTTCAGAATATATGCATCATTTCAGGTTAGCTGTAGGGGCCGGATCCCAGCTAGCGGTAGTTCGAAGACTAGTACACCGCGTCGTTTAGGCTTTTACGCCTTATTATCAGAAGGACCCTTTCGGCTTGTACCAAAAACAATGCAACAAATACGAACTTGATTTTACAAGTATTTACGCAGGTATGACATATTATATGACATTTTCATTCAAGATTCCTAAGTCTCGATGAAGAAAGTTGAAATACTCTTCGACAAGTGGTTTAGTAAAAAAGTCTGCTAGCTGATGATCATTGTCAATAAACTCTAGATTAATAGTACCTTACAATTGATGATCACGTAGAAAATGATGTCAAATATCTATCTACTTAGTGCGTGAGTGACATACTAGGTTCTTGGTCAGGTTAATTACACTATTGTTATCACAGAATATAGGTATGTGCTTAAAAGATAAATTATAGTCTTCAAGGGTTTGCTTTATCCACAAAATCTGAGCACAACAACGTCTTGTAGCTATGTCTTCAGCTTCTGTTTTAGATAATGCTATAATATTTTTTTTCTTGTTAAACCAAGAGACTAAAGCTTTGCCTAATAAATGACATATGCCACTGGTACTCTTACGATCGACTTTGCATCCAGCAAAATTGGCATTAAAATATCTGATCAAGTCAAAGGATATGGTTTCGGGATACCAAAAACCCACCGTAACAGTGCCTTTAAGGTATCGAAAGATACGCTTAACTGCGGTCATGTGTGGTTTCTCAGGGTTGGCTTGATAATGAGCACATAGGCAAACACTAAACATGATATCGGGACGACTAGCAGTTAAAAAGGGTAGACAACCAATCATACCTCGATACTTATATTGATCGACTGGTTTGCCACTTTTATCAGGTTCTAATTTAGTTGTTGTAGCCATCAAAGTACTGATTGGTTTAATATTGTCAAGATCAAACTTCTTCAGCATGTCCTTTGTATACGTTGATTGGCTGATAAATAATCCTTGTGAGTTTTGTTTGATTTGCAATCCAAGGAAGCAGTTAAGCCCCCCCATCATGCTCATCTCGAACTCATTCTGCATACACTTGGCAAATTCTTGGCATAAAACCTCATTAGTAGACCCAAAAATGATGTCATCCACATAAATTTGCTCTAAGAGAATGGTGTCATCAATAGATTTTATAAACAATATCGTGTCAATTTTTTCTTTTGAAAAGCCTTTGTCGAGTAAGAAAGTGCTAAGGCGTTCATACCAAGCTCGAGGGGCATGTTTGAGGCCATAGAGAGCTTTCTTATGTTTAAAAGCATGATCAGGAAATTTGTGATTTTTAAAACTAGGTGTTTGTTTTACAAACACTTCTTCTTTAATAAAATTGTTAAGAAAAGTACTTTTGACATCCATTTAAAAAACTTTGAAATTTTGGAAGTTTGCAAAGGCACAAAGCATGTGGATTGATTCAAGTCATGCAATAGGAGCATATGTCTCATCGTAGTCGATACCTTCTTCTTGGTTGTATCCTTGAGCTATGAGATATGTTGTTACGTGTGACTGAATCGTCCTCATTAACTTTGTTACGAAAGACCCATTTAGTACCAATGATCGAATGATCAACAGGTTTAGGAACAAGTTCCCAAACCTGATTTCTTTCGAATTGGTTGAGTTCTTCTTGTATTGAAGATATCCAAATTCATCAGAAAAAGCTTCTATAAACATTTTTGGGTTCTATTTGTGAAATAAAAGCAGTGCTAGCAATAGAGTCTCTAACAGATGATCAAGTACTTACCCTTTTTGATACATCACATATTACCAAGTTTTTCGAATGTGATGGTATGAAACGAAATTTCTTTGGTAAACCTTCCAGAGAACTGGTTCCAGATGTTGTATCCATAGGTATAGAAGTTGATGATTTGATATGTATGTCATCGTCATCATCGAAAATAGCATTTATACTATTATTCTCATCAAAGGTTACATTAGCAGATTCTTTAATAATCATAGAGCGCTTGTTAAACCTCTATACCATTTACTCTTGGTAGCATAACCAAGAAAAATACCTTCATCAGCTTTGGCATCAAACTTGCCTATGTTGTCTTTCGTATTCCGGATAAAGCAACGACAATCAAACATTCGAAAATAGGAAATAGTTGGTGTTCTATCAAACCAAAGTTCATAGAAAGTTTTTTTCAAAATATGTCGAATCAAAACCCTATTCAAGACATGGCATGTTGTACTTACAGCTTCTGCCCAAAAATATTTCGAAAGTGAAAATTGATTCAGCATGATTCTAGCCATATCGCCAAGAGTTCTATTCTTTCGTTCCATAACACTATTTTGTTGGGGAGTTCTAGGACACAAAAAATTCATGATTAAAACCACTTGAGCCATAAAGCTTTTTGAAATTGGAGTTTTTGAGTTCGCCGTTATGATCACTTCGGATTCGAGTAATTATGAAGCTTTTTCTTTTTGAACCTTTTTAGCAAAAACTTCGAAAACAGAAATAGTATCACTTTTGTTTGGAAGAAAGAAAATCCAAGTAAATCAAAAAAATTATCAACAATTACAAAAGCGTTTAGTTTTCCACCAAGACTGGCCACTCTACTAGGACCAAATAAATCCATATGAAGCAGTTGCAAAGGTCTAGTAGTACTTACAGAGTTGACGGATTTAAAAGATGATTTGGTTGCTTTATTTTTCTAAAATTCGGCACATACCGCATCCTTTTTGAATGTAATGTCAAGTAGTCATCTCACTAGCTTCTTGGATAAAGTCTTGATATGGTATCCATGTTTGCATGTCCAAGATGCATGTGCCACAGTAGTATTTCTTCTTTATGAGCGTAGATGCATCTTTCTACATTGTTAGTATCTCTAGACAGATAGAATATGTATATATTATCTTCACTTATCCCTTCAAAAGCGATGTCTCCAGATGATTTATCATATATGGAGCATTTAGTTGTTCTAAAGTTAATATCATATACATGATCAGCAAGATGACTAATGCTGAGCAAGTTATACTTTAACTCTGTTACTAAACAAACATCTTTAATGACGGGAGAATGAGGGTTACCAATAGTACCGTTACCTATGATATAACCTTTCAGATTATTGCCGAAGGATACATATCATTCCCTCTTCATCGATAGTGTTGCAAAAAAATTTGTATTTTTAGTCGTGTGTCGCAAGCACCTACTATCAAGAATCCACTTACTTTTAGAGAATGAAGGAAGGTCCACCTACACCACGAGTAGATGTGACCTTTGGTACCCAAATCTTTGAGGGTCCTGAAAGGTTAGTCTTCGATACCCATGCATATAGTTTTAAATCAACTAATCTTCTAATTCTACACTGTGGTGAAGTGTGTCCATGTTTACCACAGTAGTGACATATAGCATGTATATTGGTGTTAGGTATAGGATAATAGTGATGTCTATGTGTTTCTCGTGCTGCATAAAAACGTGTGTTCATAAAAGCATTTCTGTGTGCCATGTGTATGTGTGGGTGTTTGTCGTGCTGCATGTGAATATATGTACATAAAGGCATGATTGTGTGCAACATGAGTATGTGTCTTTCTTGTGACATGTATTCTTCTATTGAGCAATCTTTTGTCTTGTGTACATGTTGTGACTGTGAGATTGAGTTTGGGGTTGTTCAACTTGTTTCCCCAATCTGATCTCTAATCTTTTAGAGGCATTGTACATATCATCAAACTTGGCAGTCAAGGCATCAATTCTTACAGCAACAATATTATACTTCTTTTTTTTGTCTGAGAGTTCTTTATTGAGTGTTGTGATATCACGTATTTATTTCTCAATAAGATTCGGCATCGTGTAAGCTTAATTTAAGATTGGATACCTCCTCAGTGTTCTCCGTTGGTGGAGTGTCTCTAACATTATCAAGCAAGTATAAAAGTCTATGAATCTCAACTTCATGAGTCTTGATCTTATCCTTTGCATGGTTATACTTGCTAAGTAACTTCTTGTGATCTTCAAGTAAGTCACTAAAGGCATCTCCAAGTTCATCAAAAGTAAAGTCATCAAGTGGATCATTTGTTACCTTTTCAGACGTTGCCATTAGGCAAACGTTTGCAGTATCTTGGGGAGAGTCCTCTTCTTCTTCTGAGTTACTGGCTTCGCTTTCTTGCCAGATGCTTGTGTAGGCATTTTATCGTCATCTTTGTGCTGTTCCTTCTTCCTTTGGTTGAAACGTAGGAACTTCTTGAAGTTGCGAACCATGAGCGCTTGATCATCACCATCAGAGTCATCATCGTTTGTTTCTTCTGGAGCTGCCTTTTGACGATGAGCTCTTAGCACGATTTTTTTCTTTGGAGACATTTTTTTAAAGTCTTTGAGATCGAGCTCATCATCATCAGTTTGCCCATCAGAGTTTTCAGAGACATAATTGTAACACCAATTTTTTAAATAAGGGTAATTTTGAAATTTTATGATCTTAGTTATTTAATTATGATATTTAAATGATAATATAATTTTTTGGTGATTTTTAATCAATTTAAAACTATTTAAAATCATGACTAATGATTTTGATGTGCAGCTAGAGAAACCCTAGAGACTGTCTACCCTAGAGCCTAACCCTGTGATTTGGAATATTAATTATCATTTTTAGCCTAGGGGTAATTTGGTCATTTTGACTTATTAGAATTATTAATTTATTTATTGGATTGATGGTTGTTGATTTTGACTTTTGCTAGTTGTGACTTAAGAGACTAACCTAGATGCTGACTCTAGTTAAGGTGACTTGATTAGCATGGTGAGACCCTAATCTAACTTAAGTCGACTTGGTTTTGACTTGAGTGATTTAGCTCTTGAGAAAATTAGGAAGGATTTTAATGTTGGATTTAAGGCTAAGGTAGAGAGCCCATTGCTCCTTTATGACCAGCCAATTAGGGCTCCCAACCCTATAAAGTCATCTCCTCCATGTTCTTGCCTTCTTTGTAATGTTTCAACATTTTAAAGAAAGAGGTAATGTCGTTTCTTCCCCAATCCCTAGATTCTTCAATTTTAATCCTTTTTCACTCTAGTCTTTTGCATATGATCCTAATCTAGACCTATTTTGTATTCATGGAGAGAAATCTCAGGTTTAAAACAATTTGGGGATTTGGCTATCAAGAAGAACACCCCCCATTTGAAGCTTTCTCTTGAGATGGACACCTATAGGTAAAACCACTTAAATTATATTTTAGTTTCGATTTCTTTGCATATTAGGCTAGATCTAGGTGTTCCCTAGCTGTCCCCGAGATTTGGGCACAATTCGTTTCCATTTCGTGTCCGTATCGGATACGTATCAAAATAGGTACATATGTGTTTGTAGAAATGCCCCTTACGGATTTATTTTCGTATTTTTGAATTCTAATTACAAGGATCGCTAGATCTAGGTGTGTGTAATAACTTTTGTGAAGGATGATTTGCATTTTGTGTCTTATTATGTCAGATTTTATGCTTGGATACGCAGCACGGTGCTCGTTTGAGTGCCCTGCTGCCCGTGTCCTGGTTTGCACTGGACACACCACTTCATGACACGAAATTCGGCATGGAGACTCCCTAGATGACTGACACGAGGCCTACAAAGTTTCGTAGGATCTCGTTGACTGTTTGGGGAGAACTTCGACCCGCACTACACGCGCATGGTCGTGCACTGGTTTGTAACTCAGACCCGGCACGGCCTCGACCCGGCACTGATACATGTCTCCAGTTTGAAAATTTCTGAAATTGATTCCCTATTTTAACTAAAATTTGGTGCTTAAATTTACATGTTAAATTCATTTGCATAAGTATTAGTTGCTGCTAGTTTGGAGTTGCATGTTAGGTTAGGGTTTGCACTCGAGAAATGGATTTTCGATTGTGGGTTGGACTGAAACTTTCTAGATTTTAGTGTTAGTTTGAATGCTGAATTTTAAATCCAGTTTAAAAACTGAATTGTTGTTAAGATTGCCATGTTTAATCCATTTACGTTTTGTTAGTTCACTGTTGAGGTTGTCACATGTTAGTTTTGTTTAAATTCTTGGTGGTGTTTGGTGCTAGGAGTATAGATTTTGAATTTGGAAATTGGGTTAGACTAAATATGAACTGTTAGCTAATTAGGAACTGTCCAATTCTGAGAATCCTAAGAACTGCCATCACCTGAGATCAGGAACACCCAGAAATCTGCGGACACACACATTGCATTCTGTTTTCTCCTATTTACACACATGTACCATATCACATATACACACAAAACTGAATTTTAAAACTGAGATGCTGTGTTCAAAGAGTTCTTTTGGTTTTAACTGAATTCAATTAGTTTAAATACGAATTGTGATTGTTATAAATACATTGATAGATAGGTAGATGACTGGGGATTCGAATGGGATAATGTGCATTCGAAATTCACAAGCTCAAGGACTGAACAGTAGTTGAACTTAAGATTTCCTTTTTATGTAAAAATAAGAACTTATATTGCATTGACACCTTGTTCTGGCACTTCTAGACACACAACAGTTCACTCATATTTGCTAAATACCCCTTGTTCTGTGGACACATTCACTCTTGACACTTGTTTGCATGTCTGTGACACTATGACACTCTTCACACCCACTGCACTTTACTGCACACGCTTTGCTATGCTGTACACCTAATGGACACTCATACACACACAAGTTCCAGAAAACCCACACATTGATTTCTATGTAAAACACACACTGGTACACTTCATACACCTGCTACACTCTTCGACTGAACACTTGACACGTTGACACTGATTTGAATACTAAGACACATCCTTACACTACAACCTGTGAGCTAATATTTCTTTTGCATTGACCCTGAGGACTTAGTTGAGATATATCACACATACATCCTATCTAAATCCCATTTTCCTGAGAAAACTAACCCATTTACTGCTCTCTAATATACCCACACACATTACAGTGATTCCCCACTGTCACTAATGTTTAACACATACACACAAAATTGTAAAATCTGAGAACCTAGGATTGAGTCCCTCTACTCATACTCACACACTAACCTGGACTGAAATCTGGATCCCCCTACTGTCCTATTCTAGACAGATTTGTATTCCTGAGAACACAAGAACATTGCCACACATGTTCACACACATTTGGGTGTTATATTGAATCTAAACCTGAGTACACACCTACACAATTCTATACACACACACACATGTACAAAACCCTTATTCCTATTAACCCACACACATACAGTATGACACACACTCTTAGCCCCTCTCCACATCTCTCTCTATATATGTATATGTAGTGACACGTATATATATGTATATAAGTTGATGAATGAATGAATGCATGAATATGTATATATAGTTCCTATGGAGGTTGGTTGATCGTATGCTAAATTGATTATAGGCACATAGCCTATACAAGATAGCCCTATATGTTTGCCTATATATATTGGTATATGAATGTAGGCTTGAGGAGGAATGTAGGTTAATTTTAAATAAGTTAAATGTATGTTATATTAGACATTGCTAATTGAACTATCTAGGCAATAGCCTATATGTGTGTACCTATCTATATATATAATAAATGTATGCATATATCTACTTGTAAATATGCTTGCCTGGTTTGGTTTAGGCTTTTGTTGAGTGCTAGCTTAGCCTGGTTTGGCTTGTGCTTGTATTTGGTTTCTAGACTAGGTTGGTTAGGCCTAGTGAGACTTGTTAGACTTGTTGGGGCTAGGACTTAACCTAGTTGACCTAGCTTGACTAGTGTGATTGACTAGAGTTGACCAAGTGTTGACTATAGTCTAGTTTGACCTAGACAGCATGCAGATGCATTGTAGATTACATTTATCATCCCCTGTATACATCTTAACTTGTGTTGCTCTAACTAGGAGTCAGATACCTCATCTCGAGAAGTATATTCTCACAACTATTCAGATACCCGGCGAGTACATTCTCTAATCATTTCATAACTTGCTTAGAATTATATTCCTGCTCTAGTTTACCTTATTTGATGCTGTCACGATATTATCACGGATTTGTACTATATGGATCCCTACATTGAGATGTTATCCCCCTCGGGAGCATCAGATACATCATGTCGTGTATTTTATGTACATCATGTATTCCTCGCTCTCATGTTATTCATGTTTTTCATGTGCTTCATGATCGTTCATACATGCTCGTGTACTCTCATGTGCTCTCATGTTCGATCATGTTTCTCATGTATCTCATGTATAACCTATATTTGATGTGCACCCATTTATGGGCCTTTATGTGAATTTTATGTGCACTCATTTATGAGTCCTCATGTATACTTCATGTGCACCCATTTATGGGCCTTCATGTGAATTTCATGTGCACTCATTTATGAGCCCTCATGTATACTTCATGTGCACCCATTTATGGGCTTTCATGTGAAAATCATGTACGTAACATAACTTGTCTGGATCCTTGTGTATTGATTGGGGTATGGGAGAGTATAAATAGTCATGTGAACAATTCCAAAGTAGTATAACCATGTGCGCCTCTTTAGTATATTCATGTGCAAATCCAACCGTTCACATGTCGACTTTGTACTCTAAATTACTAGTCACTGGTAGCTCTCTACTTATAGTTGATATTTCTATTACAGTTCTCTCTCTATTTACATCATGTACTTCTTTCAGATTCATGTATCATATTCTCTTGCATGTTTATATTTTCTAACCTGTTATGATCTGCGTGAGATGTATTGTACTCGCTCCCGTCCTGACTGGACCTGTAAAATTTTTTACAGAGGATGATGAGAAAACGTACACCCCTTACTTTGGAGCTTGCCTAGATGACACTCACGACCTGGACCCCTGGGGAGGTTCAGGCAGATGCTGAGGATGATACCCATGCTTAGCGTAGATAGTCTAGTCTGTTCCTTATTTTTATGATTAGTAGTTGTTTGGATTCAGAGTTGTATTATTTGGAGACTGGTAGTTGTTGAGACTTATGTTATTTCATTCTACTGTACCTCAGTTGAGGATTTCTTTATCTATTACCATGTGCTATATTCTACCTTTAGATTGTGATTGAGTTGTATCTTCTGTGATTGGCCTCCTTTGGAGAGTATTTCATGTTATGTTAGTTGTAGTTCATGACCTAGAACAGCGTTCTACCGCCGACACTACGGCGTAAGCTGGACGCTGTTACGTACACGTACCCTCACGGTGGGTACGGGTCGTGACATGTTTTTAGTAGTGGCCCATGCAGGTCGAGTCTATGTAGTGATATTCGAACTAGAGTATCACTACAGCCTACAGTAGGATAGGATATTTTGAAGGTACTCAATCACATTAGGAAAAACTCATAATCAGATTCTTGTTACCTAAAATTGCTACATTATTTTCCTTCTTAAAAATAAACCGTCCTCCCTTGATGTTAACATTTTATTCTCAGTGATTGTCCTCTCATTTGATCTGTCTTCAGGATGGTTATGGAGATGCGATCTCATCTCGATCGGGAAGACACCACTGAGGGGTCTACCACTCCTCATCATGATCAGTAGGGCCCCGAGATTGTAGCTTCTGTTATGCAAGCTCAGGCTGGGATATCTACAGCTTGTAGGAGTGCACCTCTTCCTACTCCGAGACTTTCCCCAGTCATCTCGAACGTTCTTCAGCAGCAGTATCTGCAGCAGATGCCCCGCTTGTAGTTTCAGCAGAAGTATCAGCAGCCGAGGGTCTACTTTCAGCAGCGGCAATTTCAGGACCGTGTACCCTTTCAGCAGGCACAGCAGCCACAGGGGCAGCAGCAGGCCCCGGGATAGCAGCTTGTCATCATTTACCCTTTCTGCAAGAGACCAAGGAACGATTGGGACGAATGCCGGAAGAGGTTGGGCAGATGTTTACTTTGCGGAGGATCCGATCATCGGCTGAGAGAGTGTCCTGAGTCATTTGGACAGACAGTTCAGGGAGCAGGAGCTAGGGCTCTGGTAGGCCAGCAGAAGGGATTACCCTTACCTATTCAGCAGCAGAGGAACATGCAACATCAGCAGCAGGCCAGGGGAGACCAGCGGGGGCGAGCTTTCGCCAGGACAGTCGAGGATGCTCAGGCCATTGGAGATCTAGTTGCAGGTTCCGTTCTTTTGATTCCAATTATGTAATTGCCTCCTATAACTGTCTTGAAAATTCGATTCCCTCTGTTCCTTATTGATTGATCAATTTTGTCATGTTGATCTTGCGTTATGTTTGATTTTATTCTGAGATAAATCACATGGGCTAGATGACCTCAGTTATGGGAACTAGAATCTTCGATAGTTGTGTTAGCTGGCATAGTGAGGATATATAGTCAGATTTAGGATATATTTCTCAGGTGTGGGATTTTAAGGTTTTCGCTGCCAAACATGCGACAATACAAAATTTTTAAATACCGTGATTCTAGAGGTATGTGCCTTAGTCAAGGACTCTGTGATTATCGTAGCCTTGCTCACTAGCATGACGAAGATTCTGAGTATCATGATTTTGGACAGACACATATGATTATCGAACTGTGTGATTGAGACAATAATTGTGGGGGTGTTTGACCTAGAAGTATTACTACCATCTTAAATTTCGAGGACAAATTTTTTCTAAGGTGGGTAGACTTGTAACACCCATTTTTCTAAATAAGGGTAATTTTGAAATTTTACGATTTTAGTTATTTAATTATGATATTTAAATGATAATATAATTTTTGGTGATTTTTAATCAATTTAAAGCTATTTAAAATTATGACTTGTGATTTTGATGTACAGCTAGTGAAACCCTAGAGACTGTCTACCCTAGAGCCTAACCCTGTGATTTGGAATATTAATTATCATTTTTAGACTAGGTATAATTTGGTTATTTTGACTTATTAGAATTATTGATTTATTTATTGGATTGACGGTTGTTGATTTTGACTTTTGCTAGTTGTGACTTAAGAGACTAACCTAGATATTGACTCTAGTTAAGGTGACTTGATTAGCATGGTGAGACCCTAATCTAACTTAAGTCGACTTGGTTTTGACTTGAGTGATTTAGCTCTTAAGAAAATTAGGAAGGATTTTAATGTTGGACTTAAGGCTAAGGTAGAGAGCCCGTTGCTCATGTGACTTATCCCAAAGCGCACTAACTAGAAACTCTAACCCTAATTTTATCCTTTATGACCAGCCACTTAAGGCTCCCAACCCTATCAAGTCATCTCCTCCTTGTTCTTACCTCCTTTGTAATGTTTCAACATTTTGAAAAAAGAGGTAATTTTATTTCTTCCCCAATCCTTAGATTCTTCAATTTTAATCCTTTTTCACTCTAGTCTTTTGCATATGATCCTAATCTAGCCCTATTTTGTATTCATGGAGAGAAATCTCAAGTTCAAATCAATTTAGGGATTTTGGCTATCAAGAAGAACACCCCCCATTTGAATCTCTTGAGATTGACACCTATAGGTAAAACCCTTAAATTGTATTTTTATTCCGATTTCTTTGAATATTTGGCTAGATCTAGGTGTTTCCTAGCTGTCTCCGAGATTTGGGCACAATTCGTGTCCATTTCGTGTCCGTATCGGACATGTACCATAATAGGTACATAGGTGTTTGTAGAAATGCCACTTAGGGATTTATTTTTGTATTTTTGAATTCTAATTACAAGGATCTCTAGATCTAGGTGTATGTAATAACTTTTGTGAAGGATGATTTGCATTTCGTGTCTTATTGTGTCAGATTTTGTGCTTGGACACGCAGTACGGGGCTCGTTTGAGTGCCCTGCTGCTCGTGTCCTGGTTCGTACTGGACACACCACTTCACGACACAAAATTCGACATGGAGACTCCCTAGATGACTGACACAAGGCCTACAAAGTTTCGTAGGATCTCATTTACTTGTTAGGGAGAACATCGACCCGTACTGCACGTGCACGGTCGTGCACTAGTTTGTTTCAGTCTGAATTCGCGCACTGACACGGGCTTGTAACTCGGACATGACACGACCTCGACCCGATATAGGGTGCTAGACCCCTAGCCCTATCCTAGACAAACCTACATACATGAGAACGAGACACAAGTCGCTCTGCGTCATGAGCACGAGGATCTGTCCTCGCCGCACGACACGGCTGAACCTAGTACAGTATAATTGGGTGTTTGGTTGATTGGGATACGTTCGTGTCCAGTTTTTGGATATGATATGAATTACTAGACACGTGCACATACTCTAGAGTCATTACCAACCTTTTGTTTACAATGTATTTGATTTTTATTGTGTTTTGGGTTCGAAATTGGGGTTCACTGATACATGTCTCCAGTTTGAAAATTTCTGAAATTCATTATCTGTTTTAACCCGCATATATATATATGATTATTATTATAGCCCAAACTATTTTTTAATCTAAGCCTAGAACAGTAAAACAATAGCAGGCCCATATTCCAAATAAATTATGAAAAATAAGCCACTAAAACTAATTTCTATTAACAACCCAAGGAAAATTAAAGGCCCAATATAAACTAATGTGTTGGACTTGAGGCCTAAAAAATTAAACCCATACCTATCCTCTACTGTGAAAAATAACAAAATAAAATTAAAGAAAAAGGAAAATGAAGGAAGAGTTTAAGAAAGAAGGGAAGAAGAGAGAGAAGAGAGCAGAGATCGAGAGAGGGGGGTCGAGAGAGCAAAGAAGAGGGGGATAGGAAGAGGGAAGCAAGAGCGGAGAAAGCACTCACAACAGGGTCGGTGTGACGATGCACAGGCTGTGGCTGGCTGGGTTGGTAGCCACGGTGTCAACTACGGTACTGGAGCTTGGTCCTGACGTATGGTAGAAGGAGAAGGCCTGGGCACAGGCGTGACGGTCGACCACACGGCGGTACGACACCGGGAGGAGAAGATCGGTTAGGTTAGGGTTTTGCTTTTTTTTTGGTGGCATTGCCGGTAGCTGTTGATGGTATTTAGAGATAGTTTCTGGGGATGGTGATGGTGGTGGTAGTTGACGGTGGAGGTGATGGTCGGGGGACAATGGGTCAGCAGGGATGGTCGTTGTTGTTGGGTTGAATGGGGTCGGCGAGTAGGTCATGAGCTGGTGGCAGCCCTGGTACGGCTGGCTATTCATCGGGGTATGGGAAGGAGGAAGGTTCCGGGGATTTCAACGGTGGTCATCGGGGCTAAGGAAGGATGAGGCAGGGATTGGCATTACCGAAACATGGAAGGGCAGGTGGGTCCTGGCCTAGCGTCGAGACGAGCATAGCGTAGGAGTGATGGCGTATGGGCTACTCGACAAGTCGGTGGTGTTCTGGCAGCAGACCTATTTAGCCGGGCTAGGCTAGGGTTTTGGATTGTATTTTTGGTGATTGTATGGTCCATGTCGGCTTGTCAACACAGATACAGGGATTGACTCTGGTGTCCGATGTGTCAGACACAGGCGGACGATGTATATGTAAAAGAAAAGCAATAGAAAGGGGATAGTGGACACGGACACGATGCACCGTATACGATGGATGATGGTTGGAGCTAGTAGAGTAGAAATTATTTTGGAGAAAGTTAGGAGAAGGGACCTCTTTAAATAGGAGTTGAATTTCTAATCAAATAAGGATTACTAGCCCCTAGAGATAAATTTCCTTATATAGGGAGAGGACTCCTAATTGGATACGGACTACGAGTTCGATTGGATAATCCTCTCCTTTCATTTAAATCAAATAAACATTTAAATATAAATCAATGTAATCGCAATCATGTAAATGAATATTATATATTCGATATTATCAAACAATTTAAATCATATACATTGAAATCTAAATCAAACAATTGATTACTACAATAATTTAAATAATATTTAATATTGTCAAATCTAAATTCAAATAAATAGTCATCCTAGTAATTTAATTATAACGATATTATCAAAATAATTTAAAAAATACTTTTATAAGTGAAAATCTTATTTAAAATAATTTGGCAAAAAATATTTTTATTCGTTCAAAATAAATATAATTTTTAAATTATTTTCGAAGCCAATAGTTTTGAAAGTCCAAAAATAATAACAACCATCTTTATGATGTCAATAATAAAATTCAAGACTAAAATATTTTTATTAGTACATTCAAAACATTTTTGTTTGCCATTAAATATCAAAGACGGGTATTACAGAAACACTGAAATTGATTACAAACTCACTTGTACAAAGAAAAGCCTAGAAAGAAATCCTAGGAAATAATCTAAGTACAATTGTTTAGTTTTTGATTCTGGGGGTGACGGTGGAGGCTCGGAAAAGTGTATCAACTCTGCCTTACTTCTTGGACTATCCGACGCAGTCTTTAGCTCTTGAAGAAATTGTCTTTCGAAGGTTGCCAGCCTTTTGCAGGGGTGTGGCACCCTGCTATTTATAGTAATAGGTGTTTTGAACCGCAAAGATGGCCCGTGTCCACGTGGCTAATCAGCACGCGAAGACCCGCTCTTTGGCCGCCAGCTGGCGATCTATTTGGATTTTGTTGCAGCAAATCTTGGTGGTTAAGACTTGGTCAGCCTGCCACGTGTCCTATCATAGGATAGAAATCATTTTGAGCCGCATGAGTCTCTCAGTTTTCGGCCATGTTGGGCCGTATAAGACTCATGCGGCTTAAGTCGCAGCCTTCCTTAGTCCGCATGTAGCTTAAGGACTTTTGAGCCGTTATAGATTCTTTATTTTGGGCCGCATAAAGCTCATGCAGCTTAGGTTACAGTCACCCTTGGCCGCATGAAGCTTAGAGACTTTAGGGCCGTATATGTTTGAGCCGTATAAGGTTCATGCGGCTTGGGTAGAAATCCTTCCGGTCGTATGACATTTTATCTGATCACGTCTTATCTTTTTGTCAGAGTGTCAAAGCTGTCATTTTTGTTAGTTTTGACAGAATTTGCCAGCTTTACCAGACGGACTGATCAACTTGGCTGTATATCTTTCTTCTGTGGCTCGAATCAGTCTGGTTGTCGACGGGCCGTATAGGGTGCTGAATCTGTCATGCGGCTCTCCTTTATGCGGACCAGTTTGGCCCAATGTACTTATGCGGTAAATTGTGACTCGCATAAACCCCATATTTTCCATACTTCTACAAGACCCCCTTCAAAGTTTTTAAATTGCAAATTTAGAATACTTTGAATAAGAAGCATGAAGATATGTCAAGCCACATGGAGTCTTCATGTCATGAGAGACCTTTAGTCCCAGGAAGATCTTGAGCTACAGAGAGATTTGAGCCGCAGAGGGATCTTGAACCGCAGAGAGACCCTACCAGCTTGCCAGCTGTCACTGCTGCATTTAATTCGATTTGGATTTGGGTTCTTTTTTTGAGATAAAGTCGACGGTTACTAGGGATAAAATCCCCAAGCGTCGTCATTATCTTTAATGATCTCGAGAATCGAAGAGGCACTTTTTGAGGTAACGCCGATGGTTACTAGGGATAAATCCCCAAATGTCGTCATCATCTTTAATGATCTCGAGAATCGAAGAGGCACTCTTTGGAAACTCTATAAATAGGGGTCATTCGGAGAGATATTTTCTCTTTCACCTTCTTCTCCTTCGTCTTTATCTTTCTGCCTCAATTTAGCCATGGCTCCAAAAGCTTCCAAGTTGACTGGTGCTGCGGCCAATGGGAAGGGACTTGCCTCTCCGTCGAGAGCGGCAGACTCTCCTTCTATTCATCCCGACATATAATCCCCTATCAAGGGTAAGGACGGTAGGAAGACGATGACTAAAATTTTGAATGGCCATATCACATATTTTATGCGCAGGCCTATCATATATTGCCTTTGTGCTTTAAGCCTGGTCGATGCATGCCCTATCTCATTTGGACCGCATGTGTTCAGTATGATAGGGCCGCATGGGCTGAGCTGCATAAGCGCTACTCATTAGAACCTGAACCTCATAAGTGCCCCAGGACTGATCCGCATAAATACTTTATAACTGAGCCGCATAAGTACCTTTTGATTGAGCCGCATGAGTGTCTCATGATTAATCCACAGGAGTACTTCATGACTGAGCCGCATGAACTATCTAAGTGCGTCACGACTGAGCCACATGAGCACTTCATAACTGCGCTGCATAAGCGCCTTATGACTGAGCCGCATAAGTGCCTCATGACTGAGCTACATAAGCACTTCATGACTGAGCCACATGAACCGCCTAAGTACCTCATGACTGAGCCGCATGAGTACTGTTTGGTTAGGCCGCATAGCTGAAAAGGTGTCATTTATTTTTTCTCGCTGCTAAGCCTTTTTCTATATTTTGTAGGGATCTGGCTAGCAAACTTCTCCAGGACCGGTGTCGACGATAGAGTAAAAATGTACCATTCTGACACATACATCAGACAGCTCAAAACTTCTCATGCTTCAGAAGAGTTTTTTCTGTGCCATTTTGGCATACACATCAGACAACTCAGAACTCTTCATGCTTCGGAAGAGTTTTCCCCAGGTGGTAGGAAGAACCTTTATATCTCAGAGAGTTGGACGGTGGTCAGGCATCGTCATGAACGTCCTGTCTTCATGGCTCTCCAAGTAGGCAAAACCACCATCAGGGATATTATTTTGAAGGTATGGTCCTTCGAAGGAGCGGGGCTAAGGTATCCGCAATACGGAGGGGAGAAAAGCATGCTATATTTGTCCTCCTCTGGGCAGCTCCTTGGAGATAGAATAGCCTTGTTTGCTTCTCAGCAATAATACATCACTTCTTTCGAGGGCCATAAAACTGATTTTGGTGAAGGCGAAGTACTGTCAAACTGACCAAACTATGTATTGCTAGATTTTCTGCTGTTGATGTAGTCCTGTGAATGTAAATAAAAAGAATACATTCACTCCATTCCTTATTTGTGGTATTTTGTGGTGCTTGTACTAGAGGGCCTAATACAACATTTTGTGTTTGATAAAGGACATCCCGCTGGAGGACTTTTTGTGGACCTATTGCCCTTTTGTGCATCTAAAAATACGAATAAATAGATTTGAATGATATTTTATAGACCTACTACTCTTTGTACACTGACGGTGCGAGTAATAGATTAGGATAGGTTTTATGGAACTATTACCCTTCTGCGCACTGGTGGTACGGGTAATAGATTAGAATAACTTTTGTGGACCTATTACCCTTCTGCTCACTGGCGGTACGGGTAATAGATTTTGAAATAAAACCCAACAGAGGTAATATGGATGTGACAGGTTTTGTGGTCTTAACACCATGTCTTTTATCCCGGGTTGGGCACAGGTGTTAAGTCGGGAGACTATCGGTATCAGAGGTAATATGGACGTGATACACGATAATCAGAAATGATTTTTGGTGGACCTATTACCCTTTTGCGCACTGGTGGTACGAGTAATAGATTCAAGACAAAACCCAACAGAGGTAATATGGACATAATAGGTTTTATGGTCTTAACACCATGTCTTTTATCCCTAGTTGGGTAGAGATGTTAAGCTAGAAGGTTGTCTATATCAGAGGTAATATGGACGTGATATA
Organism: Iris pallida; assembly: GCA_029216955.1. NCBI lineage: Eukaryota > Viridiplantae > Streptophyta > Magnoliopsida > Asparagales > Iridaceae > Iris > Iris pallida. Next base: position 2,460,955 of record JANAVB010013595.1, read on the forward strand.
TGACAATCGAAATATCAGAGCAGAAGTTCAGAGGTACTAATATACGTGACTTGTTACTCGGAGAAATACAATATGAGTCCCCTTGGAGGGAACATAGTGTAAGTTCAGAGGTACCTGATATACATAACTCGACACTCTAGGTAGTATGGGGATGTTTTTAAACATAGTATTTTAGAAACTTGTCATTTATAGGCATCATGAGCAAGTCCCCATTCTGCTTTGCGAGCCGGTATGAGCCATTGGAGAATACAGTCTCGATGATGAACTGACCCTTCCATTTATGCTGGAATTTATCGGGGGTCTTGTGAGTCATGACCATTGGTCGACGAACGGCCAAGAGGAGATCGCCGACTTGGAATATTCTCTGTTTGACTTTCTTGTTGAAAGCCCGGAAGATGGGCGCTTGGTAGAGCTCTATGCTTTGTTGAGCTTGTAAACGCTTCTCGTCTAAGGCCTCCAGTTCTTGTAGCCGTCGACGGTGATTGTCATCCGACGTCAATCGGTAAGTAAGGTCCACTCGAAGTGAGGGGATCTGAGTCTCCAATAGGAGAACTGCCTCGCTCCCATAAACCAAGAAGAACGGTGTATTTCCTGTAGCCGTCCGAATCGTAGTACGATACGCCCATAAGCACTCGCCAAGCTTTTTATTCCAGTCGCATTTGTTTGACGACACGAACTTTTTGAGGAGCTTGATTATGGTTTTGTTGAAAGCTTCAGCCAGACCATTAGCCGATAGGTTATATGCCGTCGAGGCCATGTTCTGAATCTGATTCTTGTCACAAAATTGATAGAAAGCGTGACTTACGAACTGTGAACCATTGTCGTAAATAATCCTCCGGGGCAGTCCAAAACGGTAGATGACGTGATATTTTATGAAGCTAATCATGTTTGATGTCTTTACCTCTGCAAGCGGAACAACTTCCGCCTATTTGGAGAAGTAATCGGTGATTGCAAGTATAAAATGATGCCCCCTAGACGACGGTGGGGGTGATTGGCCCAATATTGTCCATTCTCCATGCTTCAAATGGCCAAGAAGCCACTGTTGGGTGCAAGAATTCGGATGGTAGATGTATAAATCTGTATGGATCTGGAAAGCCTTACACTTCTTTGCATAATCAACTGCATCTACTACCATTGTGGGCCAGTAATAACCCATCCGATGGAGACGATCTTACAATTTTGGGCCAGGTTGGTAAGCCCCGCAAGCACCATCGTGAGCCTCGCGTAAGGCTTCTTTAGCTTCTGCATTTGACAGGCATCTTAACAGTAGCCCGTCATAGGATCATCGATATAACATTTTCGTCTCAGTATCATAGAAGAATCTGAGAGAGTGCCTTCTGATTGAATTTGCTTCCTTCACATTCTCCGGCAGAATTCCGTAGACGGTAAAGTCGTTAAGTGGGCGTCTCCAGTCTTGTATGTTGTTGGTTATCTGGGCGAAGTAACTCTTACCCAATTGAACATTGTTCTTGGGACAAACCAGCTCATAGCTTATCACGTCGACTAGATGATGAGTATCATTTAGAAGTGCCAAGGAAGCGGTGAAGCCTTCTAGGGCATCGACTTCGATATTTTGGAGCCTAGAAACATGCTCTATAAAGAACCCTTCTAAGGTTGTAATGATGGTAATTGATGTCTGATAGTAGGGAATCAGGTCCTCGTTGTAAACCTCGTATGAGTCTTGGATCTGGTTAACGACCAACTGCGAGTCACCATACGCTTCCAAGTATTTGATCCCTACTTCTTTTACGAGTTAGAGTCTGATGACTAGAGCATTATATTCGGCTACGTTATTTAAGCAGGGTTCTGTGAGAGAATATGTCCGATTGACCCCCAGTCCAGAGGGAAAAATTAATACTACCCCGACTCCAGTGACGATATCACCTTGTGGCCCCGTTCTTGAAGCACCATCAAAGAGCATTCGCCAAATGGCATCATGTGAAGTCATGTTTGAGGTGACGACTTTTTTGGGATTTTTTTATAAATCTTAGCTGTTTTTGAGCCTGAATGTGCTGCTAAGAAGTCGGCGAGGGCTTGACCTTTAACAGCCTTTTGTGGGACAAAAACTATGTCGTAGGGGGATAATAGTATCGCCAAGGTGGCTAGATGAGAACTGAGTGCGCCTGGTTTAGTCATGAGAACCTTGAAAGGATTGATCGTGAGACAACATAGATGGTCTGCCCTATCACATAGTGTCGTATTTTCTGAATGGCGAACACTAGGGCAAGGCACTCCTTCTCTACGGCGGTGTACCTATTTTCCGGTCCTACCATCATCCGGCTGAGATAGTAAATGTCTTGTTCATATCCCACATCATTATTCTGTGCTAGCAAAGCATCGAGGAAGTGTTCCATCACCCGTACATAGAGCAGGAAGGGCTTTCCGGCGACCGGGGCTACCAAAACTGGCGGATTCATCAGGTACTCCTTAATGTCATCAAAGGCATGCTTATGACATTCCTCGTTCCATACGAAAGAGACACATTTCCTCATGAGTTGAGTGAAGGGTTGACATCGCCCTGAGAGGTTAGATATGAACCTCCTGATTTAGGCTAGTCTTCCCTGAAGGCCGCGGAGTTCACGGAGGTTCCTCGGTGGACTCATCTCCAGGATTGCTTTCGTTTTATCGAGGTCTATATAAATGCACCAGAAAGTAATGACGAAGCCTAAGAACTTTCCGCTGGACATGCCCAGAAAGGACTTGGTGGGATTCATCTTCAAATTGTGTGCTCGCATAAGATCAAACACCGTCATCAAATCATGTAAGTGATCATTTTTGGAGCGGCTTTTGACGTCGATGTCGTCAACGTAACACTCTACCGTCTTGCGCAAATGATCTCTGAAATTGACGCGCATAGCATGTTGATATGTAGCACCGACGTTCTTCAGGCCGACGGGTATGATCGTATAACAATACACGCCGATCGATGTTATAAACGACGTATGCTTCTCATCATCAGGAGACATTTTGATTTGATTGTATACTAAAAAGCCATCCATAAAGGACATACGCTCGAAGCCACATGTATTATCGATCATTATGTCGTTGATCGGAAGAGAGAATTCATCCTTAGGCATGCCACATTTAGATTACGGAAGTCGATGCAAATTTGGATCTTTCCGTTCTCCTTAATGACTGGTACTATATTGGCTACCCAGTCTAGGTGCTGCTCTTCACGGATGAAATCGCTTGATATAAGCTTGTTTACTTCTGCTTCAATGGAGTTCATGATGTCTGGACGAAACTACCGCTGCTGTTGTTTGACTGGTTTTGCGTCCGGATAAATGTTGAGCTTATGAAGTACGATCTCGGGATTTAACCCTGACATGTCTTTATAGCTCCAGGCAAAGATGTCGATGTATTCTCTATTGAGTTGCAATAATGATTCCCGTTCGCCGTTTGTCAGGCTTTTACTGATGAAGATTGGCTTTAAAGATGATTCATCACCGAGGTCAACTTGCATGACCTCGTCTTCAGTGGAAGGGTCTCGCAGTTCAAAGCGCTTCTCCCATTGTGCATCTAGTTGTTAGACCCATGGCTCCAACTCAAGCGGTTCGAGTAGGTCTTCGTCTTTCTCTTCAATATCAGCGGATGTCATATTGACAAATAATTTCTGTCTGACTATATCTACAATGCTGCTATCAGAGTCGTAAGTGGGTGAATCGAACGAATGAGAGTGCCACTGGCATTCTTTATCGGAACCCTCGGGCGTTGTTGCTGGTATAACATACCCGAGGCCATGTCTGAGTTAATGATAATGGTCCTGAGGTTTTTCAGCCGGTGCTGACAGCTGTAGAGGCAATCGTCGACCGTTGCCGTAATTTCGACTCGGGGTAGCCTCCATGTCGTATCCCTGCTTTTGCATGAAGTACTTGGCTTGAGGACTATACAGGTAGAGCGGTAATCTTCCAGCGTCGGGTCCGAGATCGAACTCTTATGGCATGAAAGATTGAGGACCTTCTTTTCGGCCAAAGAAGATCGTGTGATCCCATCCTCTTCTGTCTGGGACAAGGAAGTAAGTGCCTTTAATAGGAGCAAGTTGATTTATGGTATGGACGGTTGTCACCTGTGTATACAGGTTAATGTCTAGACAGTCTCGTGCAACATATATTAGATTAAGCTTATCATACTCAGAATAGTCTAACGGCAGTCTCTTATTGATGAAATAAAGAATTTTGTCCACCGGGATTACATCATCAGGAGAGGGGCTATCCACCTGTGCAACCAAGTACTTGGCGAGTTCTATGTCCTCTTCGGCTACCCCGTGCGAGCTCAGGGGTCGAGATGCTGTCTTAGGCAACTTAACCATCAAGGGTTCAGCTTATGGTATTGGCTTGTCTGAGGGTGTCGGATCGACACTTGGTTGCCGGCTCTTCTTAGGAAGACGGATGACAATTGGCTCGGCAAGAGATTTGGTGTCTTTAGTTTGCCTTTGAGTGGATTTTGGCAACCGGATTACCATCGGCATCACAGAGGGCCTCGCATCTTCCTGTTTCCTTTGATTGGGTTTCGGCAGTCGGATTACCATCGGCCCTATGACGAGTTTTAGCTCTTGACTGGATCTCGAGAGCCGGATGACCATTAGTTTCAACTGTGCAGGTGAGGCAGGGGAACCGGGCACCTCTTTGTACTAGGTTACGACGAGGGGTACAACTTTGTCTGGTATACGGGCCTGGAGATGAATTTTTAAGGGTTCATCTGGCCCTATGATGGCCTCCAATTCTTCAGTTATGTGTTTCTTGGATTCGTCATATAGATAAGCCTCCGAAGAGTAATAAGATTTAACCCCTTTGAAGGGATCGATGTCGACGAATTCAGTTTTCACGAAGCCATGCTTACTGACATACTTAAAGCACTGGTGAACAGTGGATGGCACGATCATATAGTCATGTATCCATGGACGTCCCAGGAGGATATTGTAAGACGTGTCTGCATCTATGACGTAGCAGGTAACTTCCGTCTTCAGGTCACCAATCTGACATTTCAATCGAATCTTCCCTAAGGGATAGCTCCTTCCCGAGTTGAAACCGCTAATGGCAGTGTTGGTCGCCGCTAGCCGTGCATAGGGATGCCCAGAAGTTGGAGCAAGCTTTTCTGGATGATGCTTATTGACGAGCCGGGGTCGATATGCATCCGATCTACCTTGATGTTGCCTATGTATCCAGTGTAGTACAAGAGGCGATCATGCAAGTTGGACTTGATCAACATGTCAAGTGGATTAAATATGATGTTGGGCATTGCATCTGTGCCATTGCTGCCCTGTAGATCTGCTGACGGGTCTTCCCCTGGAGGCTTGACCTAGGCTAAGTAGGCGTCAGCATTTTGGAGTGCTTCGCTCAATAGGACACGAAGATCCTTGGAGAGCCTTAGGAGCTCGTATAACAATAATTTTGCTGGCGTATTAGCCAATTGTGCTAATATGTCAAAGTTGTAAGGTCTTTCCAGCCCCTGAGGTGCGTCGTTAAGAAGTGGCCTGTCGAAGCGGGTTTCCTTTGGCTTGGACTTATCCTCCGGTGGAGGTTTAGACGGCCTTGGAACATCAGAGGCAGACAGCATTGCCGGCTGAGGATCTTCGACTGAATTGCCCAGTGACTTGTGCCCAGACCGGGTAACAACGGCTGCCGCTTCCTCAACTTCAGCTAAAATTGTATGGCAGGATCTAGACTTCCTGCCCTTCTTCTCGTTGGTAGGAGATGACATCGCCTGGATAACTTCGGGCACTAAGTCTGGATGGACCCACATGATCTCTCTTCGTGAAGTGGTGAGAGGTACCAGTCCAGATGTCTGGTTCCGGACGGATGGAAGATTGGTAACCTCCATCGTTGCCAGAGGGACAAGTGTTACCCCGTCTGGAGTGCTTGTTGGTGGAAAGTCGCCAAATTGAATTGACACCATGTTCTCCGCCACGGTAACCTCTTTAACGTCTATCAACAGAGCTTTGGAGTCGATAAGACTCTGAATGTACCGCTTTAATTGGAAGCAGTCATGAGTGGAATGATGGACATAGCGATAGAAATGATAATATTTTGGGTCCTTCGTTTTCTACTGCTCGGGGCTCGCGCATTGGTGGAGGGAGTTGGATCCTACCCCCTTGCAAGAGCATATTGAAGATAGGTTGACATGACAATCTTCAAATAAGTAATTCACCTTGGGCCATTGACCTTCCACCTATTTTTGTTCAGGCTTATTGGTCGAATCGATGACCATGGCCTGTTTGTCTTTATTGTCCCGGTTGGAGGTGCCGCCACTATTGTTGTTGTTAGAGGTAGAACTAGGACGTTTGCCCTTATCCTCTCCATCTAGGATGTGTAATCCCAGCTGGCGAGCCTTCTCCAACTTTGCTTTGCATTGGTAGCACATGATGAAGGTCGTCCAATCCCTGAACTAATCGTCGCCCATCTAGAGACTAATTGCGGGGAGCAACTTCTTCTGGCAGATTTCAATCAAGGAGCTCTCGGGATTGCCTTGGGGCAATCTCATTGCGGTTTGGCGAAACCGCTCGATATAGTTCCTTGTTAGCTCCCTCTCTCCCTGAACGACGTCCATAAGAGACGATATTGTCACATCATGTCCCACTTCGTAGAATCTCTCCAGGAACATGTGCTTGAAGCCGTCAAAAGAATTGATGCAATTGTCGGGAAGGTTGCGGTACCAATCGAACACGATCCCCTCCAATGCTCCGATGAATAATCGTGTGAGGATGGCGTCATTATGCGGCAAGTGGTCGATTGTGACCTCAAAGTAAGTCATGTACCGACTAGCAGAGGTCTTTCCGTCATACGAATCGATATAAAACGGCTTGTATCATGGTGGAAAAGGCACATCTCTCCATGCAACGGGATACGGCTGCCGTATTCCGAGGTCCTGAAAGGAGTCTCGGGCATTGAACATTGCTCGAAGCTCCTGGACTTCCCTCATTGCCTCCTTGGCTTCATCTGCATCTGAAGGAACGGATGCCCCTAAAGGATCATCACCCACAGGAGGGGCGGTCGTGTTGGAGTCCACGTTGACTGCGGGTCCCAAACTTGTTTGTCCGGGCGTCCTTACTGGTTAAGTTGGTAAAATAGCTTTCATTTCGTCTACTTACTTGACCAAGGACAAGAGCATGGCTTCAAGTACTTCTAGTCATTATCGGTCAGTAGGTGCCTCATGATCATCGTCATCCATAAAGACTGTCCCTACATGGGTAGAGGTGGAAGGGACCGTAGCAGAGGTGCTCTCCGTATCGTATTCTCGTACAGAGAAATCGTCGAGGAATGTCGGAATGTCATCTTCCTCGGACTTGGAAGGGGTGCTACCCCCTGTGAAGGAAGCCGCATCGTCTTGGCGAGGACGGTCGCCCTCAAAAAAGTTCAAGTTTCTTACATAATTCCGGGAAATCTCTACCCCATGTGTATGTTCTTGGTACACCGGGTTGTGCATATATTGAGGGGAGTGCTACCCCCAGCTTAATCTACTTCCAAGGAGGCCAAAGGTGCACCCCTAGATGCTGGGAGATTCTTTTTAGATCGAGTGCCTAAATAGACATCCCGTGTGGCTGTCGGCGGCAACCCTTCGGATGAGAGTTTCCTTGCAGTGCTGGCTGAGATTGCAGGACTGAAAGAGCCTGTCTTCCTTTCCCCCTTGTCGGGAGGAACCTTCCGAGTTGAATTATAGGAGGCGAAAGGAAATTCCTTGTCTTCCGAAATTTGCACCTATTTTTTGAGTTGTTATCGGACAGGTGATAGCTGCTGCAGTCGTTGGAAAATGGACTGTCGATCTTCAGGTGCTGCCGACTTGTCGCAGCAGCAGTTGATGATGACTTGGGTGCAATGATGTCCCGAGAGGGACTCATCGCATGCCAAGGTTGCCTCCTTGCGTTTGTGAGTGATCACCTCACGCAAGTCGATAGCAGGCTGACCAACCTTTACACCAAACTTGTGGATTCGAGTATCCCGAGCTCACAGGTGCGTAGGTATCATGTTTTCTCCTTGATCCGAGGCTAGTAAAAGCAATTCCTCTCGATCGTTGGAGGTAGACTTTAAAGACCCACCCTGTCCGTTAGCCCTGGGGGACTGGACGCGGGTGGTTCTGTATAATTTTCCATCAGGAGCCCGTATAATAGTTAACGGTGCCCGCTGACGGTCAGTAGCTTGGACAGTTGACTGGACTTGTTGGGCCCGCACTGTCCTGGACTTCTTCAACTTAGCAACTGAAGGAGCATAGTAAGAAGAGTCCTGATTGGAATATTCTACATTCTCAATGGGCCGCATAGAGTGGGCCCGCATGAGAGACGGTCTAACACAGAGGTTCTGATAGGGCCGCATGAGACATCCTGTCTGAGGCCAGGATGAGCTGCCGTATGGGCAATCTTCCTGCGGCTAGAGTTGGCTACCGCATGGGCCATCATTTTACGGCCAGAGTTGGCTGTCGCATGGGCTATCTTCCTGCGGCCATAGTTAGTTGCCGCATGGGCCATCTTCCTGCGGTCAGAATTGGCAGCCGCATGGGTCGTCTGCCTGTGGCCAGAGTTGGCTGTCGCATGGACAGACTGTCCATTTCTCTTATGTGGCCTCTTCTTTGTCCGCATGGATTTCCCTTATGCTCCCAAAAAACTCAGCAACGTAGTATTTTCCTTTGCTGGACTTGGGGACAGTTGGGTCCTCTGCGGTCGGAAGCAAAGCCACAGGAGAGCTTCGATCACCGTCTTGCGCCGCAGAAGGAGCTTCTTCGAGAACTTGGTCAACAGTTTTGCATGCCGACGTCCTGCGAGTTTTTTTGGGTTGGCTCGCTTCTGTGACCGGCTGGCGCTCCCTTCAGAGAGCATTTCTTCGAAGGCTTGTTGGTCAAAACGAACCACAAGAATTTACTGCGTAGAGCCGAGCTTGGACGCATTGGATTGCATCACCAGCTTCTCATCAGTGGAGAAGGACGTCCCTAGCAGAGTTGCCATCGTGTTTGCCATTAAATATCAAAGACGGTATTACAGAAACACTGAAATTAATTGTAAATTCGCTTGTACAAAGAAAAGCCAAGAAAGAAATCCTAGGAAACAATCTAAGTAAAATTGTTTAGTTTTTGATTCTGGGCGGTGACGGTGGAGGCTCGAAAAATTGTATCAACTCTGCCTTACTCCTTGGACTATCCGACCCAGTCTTTAGCTCTTGAAGAAATTGCCTTTTGAAGGTTGCCAGCCTTTGCAGGGGTGTAGCACCCTGCTATTTATAGTGATAGGTGTTTTGAGCCGTATAGATGGCCCGTAGCCACGTGGCTAATAAGCACATGAAGAACCGCTCTTTGGCCGCTAGCTGGCGATTTGTTGGAATTTAGTTGCAGCAAATCTGGGTGGTTGAGACTTGGTCAGCCTGCCACGTGTCCTATCGTAGGATAGGAATCATTTTGAGCCGTATGAGTCTCTCAATTTTCGGCCATGTTGGTCGTATAAGACTCATGCGGCTTAAGTCGCAGCCTTCTTTAGTCTGCATATAGCTTAAGGACTTTTGAGCCGCATAGATTATGTATTTTGGCCGCATAAAGCTTATGCAGCTTAGGTTACAGTCACTGTCATGACCCGCACCTGCTTTTTGGGATGCAAGTGCGTGAGCAAGCCAGCTATGTATCAAGCGGACTCCAGCCCGACTCGAGTACATATAAGCTGTCAAGATTATGGTATCATGGCTAATATGGTAATCTACAGTGTATCTCAATCCACAAGAATATATAAGACAATAATGAACAAGTATGGGTCGTGGTCTGCAGCCCACTAGCATATATGTCCAATTAGACTCCAAGAATAATATGAGTCTATAAAGCTAAAATGATAAGTAGGATATATCATAAAAGCACGAGAAAGATAGTAAATCAATACACTAACAAAATAGCTGAATCATGCGATTGAAGTCAACTACCACATGCTCAGCTAACTAACTCCGTGAAATCAGCTACATGAAGAGATCATCAGTTCTCAAAGGACTAGCAAGATACATAAAACATGCCTACTAACATGACAGTAAATAACATGTATGGAGGATAAGAACACTGCAAGAAAATATCTAAGGACGACGAGTCGTGTGGAAATGTAATACTAGACTTGGCTAACTATCAATCAAAACTATCAAAAGTTCAAAATAAATCTTAGGCATATATTCTCATTGTGTTGGGCTTTATACTAATATATATACATGCAATAATATTTATTTCATGAATAATCTAGAATGTTAAATGATATATTTTTATTATTATAAATCTAATAACAATATAAATAACAACAATAATGATAACTAATAAGAAAATCTATAATAAGTGTACATACAAAATATGTAGTCTAAATATCCCAACATGCATAAGGGTAACTAGGAAGGTATTTATCCTATTTTTAACAATTATCACTTATATCAAATAATATTGATGTCTTTACCATATATATAACAATTATTTATAAAATATATTTAGTAGAGCAATAAGACAAAATATGGCATACACACATAAAATTTTATTGACACAGACGTCTTTGGTCGTTCTACAACAACATTACATGGGCCCGGGTTTGGTTCGGGTCAAGTCCAGACCAGTTTGGTACAAACGGGTCACTTAAACGCCAAATAATATTAATAAAGAATAATTAAACTATTTATAATGGTCATGTCACAACTTGGCCTGGTTTTCCTAGTTAGGACATCACTATGGCTCGGCCTTCCCTACCAGTGCTAATATACTAGTCAAAGAACGCTACTGCACTATCCGTGCCATGATTTCTAGTCACCTTCTACTCAAATTCCTAACCATGACTAAAATCATCTACCATAATAGTTAACTAATTAATTATTTATAAAATCTAAAAACCACCATTTAAATCAAATAAGTAGTAAAAAATATTTTAAAAATTTTCGGGAAGAGAGTTACAAATCTACCCACCTTAAAAATAATTTCTTCCTCGAAATTCTAATCCATAACTATTCCTTAAAATTCAAAGTCTACTATTACCTTAATTTTCTCAAATTTAATTTTTCAAAAATATTTTATAACCTTCTCTAGTCATTTTATAACTTCGAATACTTGAGGACTTCTACCCACCTTTGATCACACTACTCAAAACACGGTCACTAAAATTTTATAATCTTCTAGCTAGTTGCAAACTATTCTACCAACAGAAATCTAGGGCATATGACATCTATAATCTCTCATATCTATAAACAACCAAATATTCAATAATCAAGCAATATTATACTATAATTTAAGAATTTTTGATGAATTCTAGACAGCACAATCATTCGTCATCCCGGAATAGGAAGGGACGAGAATCAAGGGTACGAGAGGGCAAGGAAGAATAATCGAGAATGAGTACGAGGTTTCAAAGACGGTAGAAAAATTTCAAAGAGAATTTTCAAGGCATAGTGGATTGAGATTTCTAAGGGTTCAGTCAAATTTGCAGGCTCGTATCAGTACAGTTACGTAACCGATACGATATGCTCTGACCTGTATGGGCCACCACAAAAACTTATCACGACCCGTACCCGTTTTTGGGGATGCAAGTGCGTGAACAAGCCAGCTACGTATCAAGTGGACTCCAGTCCAACTCGAGTACGTATAAGTTGTCAAGATCATGGTATCATGGCTAATATGGTAATCTACAGTGTATCTCAATCCACAAGAATATATAAGACAAGAATAAACAAGTATGGGTCGTGGTCTGCAGCCCACTAGCATATATGTCCGATTAGACTCTAAGAATAATATGAGTCTATAAAGCTAAGCTGATAAGCATGATATATCATAAAAGCACGAGAAAGATAGTAAATCAATAACACTAACAAAATACCTGAATCATGCGATTGAAGTCAACTACTACATGCTCAGCTAACTAACTCCGTGCAATCAGCTACCTGAAGAGATCATCAGGTCCTCAGAGGACTAACAAGATACATAAAACATGCCTACTAATATAACAGTAAATAACATGTATGGAGGATAAAAACACTGTAAGAAGAACATCTAAGGACGACGAGTCATGTGGAAATGTAATACTAGACTTGGCTAACTAGCAATCAGAACTCCTATAGCTTGTAGTACAATGCAAGATACTCCCAATCTATAGTATTTTAATTGACGTACAAAGCAGGATACTCTCAGTTTAGATTAGCCAATTCTAGTATCGATCTCCTCTCCTAAAGGATACAAGGTCAAGCAAACTCCTATAAATCGTAGTACAATGCAAGATACTCCCAATTCATAGTGTCGCAAATCAAGTCAATCAATCATTCAATATATGCTATAGGTCGTAGTACAATGTAAGATACTCACAATCTATAGTATATCTCAACTGTAGTACAATGTAAGATACTCCCAGTCAAGAATGGTCAAGTCAAGAACAAGATATAGAAACTAACAACTCAATCACAAGACAAGGTAACACGAAAAAAACCAATAATCAAGCAATGTCGAATATCCTATACGTGCACGTAAATCTAGAAACAAGTAAAACATTCGATGACAAACCAATTACAATATGGGAAACAAGTAACCATATAAAAGAAGTACAATAGAAAGAAAATAATATAAATACTGCATATATTCGGCAAGGTATACTTGCCTGAGGGTTGCACGGAGAACCAACAAAATATCGCCAATCAACAAGTCAGAAAGTCCAAGTCTCACAACTGCCTTCAGAAGCTATAATAGATATTACCAACGTTTCCAAATTAGTCAAATTAGATAGGTTAGCCTGTCCTTAAGTCCAATTCTGGACACAGGGGCAAAACGGCAATTTCGGGTCAAAACGGTGTCCGTCGTTGGACCCGCTTTGTACCGAAAAGTGTGCCAGAGTCAATGATCTCTAAAGTTGTCAAACTATATGTCTACAAATTTGTTTTGATGATACGAACCCAGCCGTATGTCCAAAGTTGGATTCCGACAGGACGTGCACAAAATTGCCCGTTGAATCGGATCGTGTGGCCCGCAAAATGGCGATCCGATCAACTGTCTCAGAATCGGACCAAACTAGACATACATGAGCAGAAAAATGATACGGTCTTGTTGGTGGAAGTTTCGTCTCGATTTGACGAACGTGCACAAAGTAATTGGGGATTTTTGCAAAGGGATCGATACGGTGAATTTTGACTGATACGTATCAAATTCGTCGCGCACACGCAACCAATTTGATTTCCGCCAATGCCCACGCGTCCAGAAGCCGATATGCACCTTTCGATGCTTCCGATTCGCTACCACGTCACCCATATTGGCGGAACGCACGTCGTATCGAGGGTTTTTATCAAAATTCACTATTTTGAAAACAAGTTTTTCTCGATTTTTAGGAACATATTTCTCTGTATATAATTAATGAAATTCAAAACTACGAAATAGGTTCTAAAGCCCTATTTGCTGTCTAATAAGGTGTTCAATTAGTTTTTCTGAAATACTAACAGGTTGATTGGATTCATTCTTCAAATGTGGGATATTGGATTGTTTATTATCTATTTTATGACTAGGTTTTTCACCAACTTTGGTTCGATTTCTCATCTAATACAGACGACTCCAACTTGATTTAATCGATATAGGTCAGAGTTGGTTATGTTGTGAGCATACCAGAAGAAACAAATCATAAAAAGGTCGAGTATGCGTCGAGAACGCACGACCTGAAGTTGGGCATTTGGCGGTGGTTGCTGCCCGCGGTTCCGCTGTCTCTGCTGTGCGAGGCTGCTATTGCTCGCTTTGCCAGGCGGCCGACGGTGCGTATGGCGGCACGAGGTCGTCGAGGTGGTCGTCCAATGATCTGGGTGCTAGGGTTTAGGAGAATCCCCCTTCCTCTCTCTCGATCTTGATCTCTCTTTCTATCTCTCGATTATATATAAGTGCCATGTTGTGCAATAGAGTCGGGAGGTTGGTCGGGCTAAAGGCTTGGGCTGGGCTTGCTATTGCTGCTTTGTTTCAATCTCTTTTCCTTTCTTTTTCTATTTCTATTAATAGCCTTTTATCTACACACACACACACACACACAGATATATATACATATATATATATATATATATATATATATATATATATATATATATATATATAATATATATATATATATATATATACTGATACATATATATATATATATATATATATATATATATATGTATCAGTATATATATATATATATATATATATATATATATATATATATATATATATATATATATATATATACGTATATTTATATACGTATATTTCCTATATATGTATAAATACTCCAAAAGTCCAAAATAAGTCTTAGGGATATATTCTCATAGTGTTAGGCTTTATACTAATATATATACATGCAATAATATTTATTTCATGAATAATCTAGAATATTAAATGATATATTTTTATTATTATAAATCTAATAACAATATAAATAACAACAATAATGATAACTAATAAGGAAAATCTATAATAAGTGTACATACAAAATATGTAGTCTAAATATTCCAACATGCATAAGGGTAACTAGGAAGGTATTTATCCTATTTTTAACAATTATCACTTATATCAAATAATATTGATGTCTTTACCATATATATAATAATTATTTATAAAATATATTTAGTAGAGAAATAAGACAAAATATGGCATACACACATAAAATTTTATTGACACAGACGTCTTTGGCTGCTCTACAAGATTACATGGGCCCAGGTTTGGTTCGGGTCAAGTCCGGACCAGTTTGGTACAACCGGGTCATTTAAACGCCAAATAATATTAATAAATAATAATTAAACAATTTATAATGTTCATGTCACAACTTGGCCTAGTTTTCCTAGTTAGGACATCTTTATGGCTTGACCTTCCCTACTAGGACTAATACACTAGTCAAAGAACGCTATTGCACTATCTGTGCCATAATTTCTAGCCACCTTGTACTCAAATTCCTAACCATGACTAAAATTATCTTCCATAATAATTGACTAATTAATTATTTATAAAATCTAAAAACCACCATTTAAATCAAATAAGTAGTAAAAAAATATTTCAAAATTTTTTGGGAAGAGGAGTTACAGTCACCCTTGGTCGTCTGACTTTAGGGCCACATACGTTTGAGCCGTATAAGGTTCATGCGGCTTGGGTAGCAATCCTTATGGCCGCATGACATTTTATCTGATTACGTCTTATCTTTTTGTCAGAGTGTTAGAGCTGTCATTTTTGTCAGTTTTGACATAATTTGTCAGCTTTATCAGACGACTGATCAACTTGGCCACATATCTTTCTTCTGCGGCTCGAATCAGTCTGGTTGTCGATGGGCCGCATAGGGTGGTGAATTTGTCATACGGCTCTCCTTTATGCGTACCAGTTTGGCCCAAAGTACTTATGCGACAAATTGTGACTCGCATAAACCCCATATTTTCCATGCTTCTACAATTTTAAACTAGTTTTTGATAACGAAAATAATCATAAACTATCTTTCTCTAAATTTTGATGAACATTACAATTAAACACGATAAATAAAATAAAGTAAATAATAATAAAATAATTTTGAAAATTCGAGAAGAGGGTTTACATGCCCGGGCATATGGGACGTTTGTGAAAGTCGTAAAACCACGCGATTGAGGTTTCTAAGTTTATGAATAACGTAGACTCGAAGTCATCCTCATCGGATGGTGGAGGTAGGCTAAATAGACTTTCAATAGACTTGTATGATGGGCTTGATGTAGAAGCACCATCTCCTCTTTTCTTTTTCTTGGAACATCTAGGAGCCATAAAAAATTGACAAGAAAAGAGTAGAAATTACAAAAAAAATAGAGGCGTAGAGTGAAGAGACGTGCCAAAATCCTTAGATCCAAAGTACTAGGGCCTAACACCAAGATATTTGGGAGAAACAATTGAGCTAGGTTTAGGGTTTTTCGATTTTGGGTGGCTTTGTTCGTAGGGAAGAAGAAGAAGATGGAAGTGGGTTTAATAAAAAGTGAGCCAACAGCTGATAGGTCGGTTCTGTCGGCGGATAACCGAACTTGGCCAGAGTTCGGTCCGAGTTCGGTAGGCTTGTATTTTGAAAACGGTTTTTGATTTATGAATAGAAATTGTATTAGAACTAATATTCATTTATTTAAATATATTTTATTACTTTGGGTTAGCTGTAGGGGCCGGATCCCAGCTAGCGGTAGTTCGAAAACTAGTACACTGCATCGCATCAGGCTATTTATACCTGTATGACAGAAGGGCCCTCTCAGCTTGTACCTAAAATAATTCTGACTTAATATATTCTAAACAATTTCCTAAACACAAAGCATTATGTTTCCAAAAATTCAAGAATACCTAACTCGCGACGAATAAAGTTGAATCGGTCTTCAGCTAATGATTTTGTGAAAATATCTGCTAACTGATGATCTGTGTCAATAAATTCTAAACAAATATTTCTGTGTTGTTGGTGATCACATAAGAAGTGATGTCGTATTTTGATATGTTTAGCGTGTGAGTGACATACATGGTTCTTTGTCAAATTTATTGTGCTAGTGTTGTCATAATAAATGGGAATATTTGTGTACTGCAGATTGTAGTTTTCTAAAGTTTGCTATATCCACAAAATTTATGCACAACAACGGCCTGCAGCGATATACTCGGCTTCAGTCGTGGATAATGTAATATAATTTTATTTTTTGCTAAACCAAGAGACTATAGCTTTACCTAGAAAATGACATGTACCGCTGGTACTTTTATGGTTTACTTTGCATTCAACAATATCAGCATCAAATACCCAATTCGGTCAAATGATGTCATTTTTGGATACCATAAGCCGACAGTAGAAGTACCGTTAAGGTATTGAAAGATACACTTAACTGCACATAAGTGTGATTCCTTAGGTTTAGCTTGATATCTAGCACATATACAAATGCTAAACATAATATGAGGCCGACTAGCAGTTAAATATAATAAACTACCAATCATACCTCAATAATTATGCCGGTTGATTAGTTTTCCACTTTCATCAATATCAAGCTTGGTTGATGTAGCCATAGGAGTCCGATAGGCTTTGCGTTGTCGAAGACAAACTTCTTCAGCAAGTCCTTCGTGTACTTGGCTTGATTAATGAAGGTTCCCTGAGTGCTTTGTTTGATTTGTAGTCCGAGAAAGTAGTTCATCTCTCCCATCATACTCATTTCAAACTCACTTTGCATACACTTAGCAAATTCTTGACATAATTATTCATTAGTAGAATCGAATATAATATTATCTGCATATATTTATACTAACAGAAGGTCATCATTTGAAGACTTGATAAATAAAGTCGTATCAACTGTAACGCCCCAGTCCCAAAATACTTGGGACTAAGGACGTGAATATGCCAGCTGTATACATACGAAGTATATTCCAATATACAGAAACCTCGTATGTATATATAAGTTGTAAAATACAGTAAACCAAGTCAACTAAATCTCATCCACCAAATAAGAGAATAATAATATAAATCAACTATGATTTTTTTTTATTTATACATGTAGTTGGGCGGAGACAAATTCACTACCAACCATTTGAATGAGAAAAAGAATACACGGGAGAAAATGCAAAGGAAAGGTTGCAAGTCGACCCAAGGGCAATCCTCTGCGAAGGAATAGAGAAGATCACGGCCTTGGCTAGAACACGTACAAATATCACAGAAGCGCACACGTGGAGAGATCACCAGGTCCTCAGAGGGACGTAACAAGATACAGAAAGAACATGCCGTAATAAACTGAATATATAATACGTCATAAGCCATAAGTAAAGTAAAATAGTCCCAATCGTAACAAGGTTCAATATCTCATCATCAAAACAATGGACTACCCCTACAACCAAATAAGGACAAGGGGTAACACACTATTTTGCGATGCGACATTGTCCCTAGCTACTAATGGAACATGGGTGACATGACATTGACTAAGGTTATCCAACCATTCTACTGTGTTCATGCAGTTAAGAACAAACCTTGAACGCATGGGCACTCTGGCTATAGGTACAGGAAACTCAGGTATGGTTCCACCAGGATACCAGGGACCTCAAAGAATAACATTCATCGAATGTCAGAGGCCAGCAGGATCAGGAGTAGGAAAATACATACGTGGCCCATACATTAAGGAACTGTTCTCCCACCCGATGCCTAGTAGGGTCACATCTATGACTCATTAACCTTTACTAATTGCCAAGTCTCATAACTTGCCTCTATTAGCAGCTAGACTTAACGCATGCGCACAAGTGATCAGCCAGCACGCAAGTACCTCTATATGCTACTCATCTCACACATATCTTGTGGTACAACTGTGTTAAGGTTTATGATATATACTACAGCTGGTAGTCCCTTAACTCTAGGTCCATATACAATCAAAAGAGAATTAAATAAAGCAAAACTAATATCACTGAACATGTAAGAAATCAGGAACTGTAATAATGGTACAGCTAGAAGAACTGAAAATAAATAAACAGTAATATGCAAATAACTGAAGAAAATACATACTAAATATAAGCAATAAATATGGCAAGGTATCTTGTATGTGGTTGTGTGCAAAAGCACAGGATCCAATAGCTCAAACTAACAAATCGATGAAGCAAGAAAGCCAAAATCTACGAACGGCTCTGGATGCTGAAATAAACATCAAGAACATTCCCGATGTAAAAGATATATCTAGAAAATGCCTGTCCAAAAGTCCAATTCTGGAACAGAGGCAAAATCATAATTTCGGATCAAAACGATGTCCGCCATTGGACCCGTTTTGTACCGAAATGTGTGCCAATATCTATGGTCTCTAAAGTCATTAAACTACATGTCTGCGGGTCCGGTTTGATGAGACAAACCCAACAGTATATCCAAAGTTGGATTCTGGCGGGCCGTGTACAATTTTGTCCGTTGGAGCGGGCCGCGGGCATGCCAAATCAGCGTTCCAGTCGACCTTCTCAGAATTGGACCAAACTTGGCATACAGGACCAGAAAAATGATTCGGTCTTGCTGGCGTATGTTTTGTCTCGATTTGACGAACATACACAAAGTAATTAAAGAATTTACAAAGAGGCCAATACGGTAAATTTTGACGGATACGTATCAAATTCGTCGCGCACACGTAACCAATTTGAATTCCGTCAAAGCCCACATGTCCGCGAAGTCGATATGCACCTTTCAATTCTTTCGGTTTGTGACCACGTCGCCGGGATTGTCGGGACGTACTCCGTATCGGGGTTCTTTTATGTTTTGAAATAGATTTTTTGCCAAATTTAAACGAGTTTAAACAGATTATAGGAATCTAGAAATAAAACTAAAAATAGAGTTTTGATCATGTATAGGTTGTCTAAAAGTCTATTTAGGTATATTTCTAAAATTCATAACATCATGGTCGGGGTCGTTGGGACAGTTATAAACCCAGAAAATTGAGGGTTTTTCTCGATTTTGGAAAGCGATTCTTGTCACGCATAAAGCAAAATAAATAATATAATTGAAGTAGGTTGTACTTGGTTGGGTTAGGTTCATACCTAAGAAAATGGTTCGTGAAATAAGGGAAGGAGGAGGGAGAAAACATCCTGGCCTAAAATCATGTTCCTGCTGCTATTGCTTATGACCATGGCCTCTGCCATCGTTGGCGCACGACGATGCTGCGGCGGCCTACCGGTGGTCTGCCGACGCGGGGAGGGTGGCGCGCGCAAGCACGTGCTAGGGATTGCTGGCGATAGGTGCGGCTCTTAGGGTTTCAAACCTTTTTTACGTGGTTTCTCTTGCGAATATATAAAGATGGAGGAGGGGTGAAGTCGGGCTTGGGCTTGGTCCCGAGTCTACTGTTCCCGTAAGGGAATAGTAGCTCTTGGATATATATATGTTTTTTTTCTTTTTCTTTCTTTTATTAAAACTGTTCAAAAAATTGTAATAAAATATCTAAAATCATAAAAATAGGAAATAAGCTTTAAAATATCTTAAATTTATTTATTTATTTAGTTTTTTTATACTCTCTTAACATATATATATATATATATATATATATATATATATATATATATATATATATATATATTATATATATATATATATATATATATATATATATATATATATATATATTTATATATATATATTTATATATATATTTTATATATATATACATATTGTGTCTATATATATACATATATTATATATATATATATATATATATATATATATATATATAGACACAATATGTATATATATATAAAATATATATATAAATATATATATAATCTATATATATATATATATATATATATATATATATATATAAAATATATATATATATATAATATATATATATATATATATATATATATATATATATATATATATATATATATATATATATATATAGACACAAAAAAAATATATATATAGACATAATATGTATATATATATATAAAAATATAATATACATATTGTGTCTTTATATATATATATATATATATATATATATATATATATATATATATATATATATATATATATATATATATATATATATATATATATATATGTAGATATATATCTATATATATATATAAAATATATATATATATATATATATATATATATATATATATATATATATATAGACACAATATATATATATTTTTATATATATATATATATATATATATATATATATATATATATATATATATATATATATATATATATAAATATATATACTAATTAAATCTAATAAATTATCAAAAAATTCCTAAAACTACAAAGGTGTTTCTAACATTTTTGTAGTACAGTTTTAGCACAATCTATACACATGTTAATATAACACGTAGCTACTATTAATATAAACAAAAAAATCCCTAATTAAATGCAATGTTGTTTAAAATGAATAAAAGTTCCTTAAAATTTCAAAACTAATATATTTTTTTCTCAAATAATTTAGTTAATAACTCAAATAAGTAACTTTATCTATGTTTGCATACAATAGTGGCATTTGTCTTGCTACCAATTTATTAGAAATATAAAATTTAAAAAGTCCAATAAATCACAAAATACTATAAAATTTCATTTAATTAAAAAAATCACCGAATTTTTTGGAGATTATACATCCTGCCCAACTTATAAAAATTTCGTCCTCAAAATTAAAATAAAACTTAATATATAAAATAACAAGACTAAATACGAAGGGGAGTAAGCCCGTCAAATTGTAACTTGATTTTCGAGCGATGGAAGGGGGTTATCATATGAATCAATATTGACGCCATACTCTACAAGATGGGGTATTATTGGTTCAAGGCCCTACCCAACTTATAGAAGTTGGCTAACCTTGAAAATTGTCGTTACAAGGCTTCTAAAAGGAACAATTTCTAAAGGACGGTACAAGAATATGGGAAACTTCTGACCGCAGTGTCGGTTTCCAAGTGGGCTTCGATATTGCCATGACATCCTTGGTTGCTAACTACTATAAGAGAGTTATTACAATTTAATCTTGCCTCTCTAGGGTCATGCTTCCAACAAAATGATAGGAATCTTTTGCTCAATTATAACTAGAACGTGTCGATTAAAAGAAATTTTATTCTTCGCCTAATATGGGTAACTAAGAAACGAGCTTGAAGAAGGTAGGGCAAGAAGCGGTTATGGCCAAGTGATGAGAATCTATAACAAGTGTATGCTATAAGTATGATTAGGTAGGTGTTTAAATTCTTTATGTCATAGTGACCAGTGTGTACGGGTTTGGTGTTTAGTGTTGTGTAGGAGGCATGTGCTTGCTAGGGTGAAAAGCATAAGTCATCGATGTAATATGTCTTGCATGGATCATGGACATTTAGTTTGTTAGGGGAATGTGTCGATGTTGCATGGTTAAGATCAATTGAAACGAAAATGGACATTTATGGTTTATTCTAAGGGAAATTGGTGTCATACATATGGGGTAATTAAAATGGAGCATAGGAATGTACATTTGTGTGGAACATGTATGTTATGTGTGTGGCTTGGCTGGTCTAGTTCATGAGTGTAAAATTTGTTCGAAGGGAATGGCTCGTGTTGATAAATAGATTCGTATCAACTCTTCCTTTTAAAAAACTATTTTCAAGTAGGAAGGAACTTAGGCGGTCATACCATGCTCGAGGGGCTTGTTTGAGTCCATAGAGTGCCTTATGTAACTTGAAAACATGATCGAAAAATTTAAAATCTTCAAAACTAGGGGGTTATTTTACAAAGACTTCTTCTTTTATAAAACCATTCAAAAATGCACTTTTCACGTCCATTTGAAAAGTTTAAAATCGTGAAAACATGCAAATGCACAAAACATATGAATGGATTCTAATCTAACAACATGAGCATAAGTCTCGTCATAATTAATTCCTACTTTTTGATTATAACCTTGAGCCACTAGACGAGCTTTGTTGCATAGAACTTGTCCGTCCTCACTAAGTTTATTTTAGAACTCTTATTTGGTACCAATTATAGATTGACCAATAGGTTTCGGAACAAGTTCCCAAACTTAGTTTTTCTAAAACTAGTTAAGTTTCTCTTGCATGACATAAATCCAAAATTCGTCTAGAAATGCATCTGCTATAGATTTAGGTTCTACTTGAGAAATGAATGCAACATTTACAGCTATACCTTTGTTTCAATAATGCGTACCTACTCTCTTTGATACATCACCTATGACAAGAGTCTCTGGATGGTCTGGCATGAATTTCATCTTCTTTGGAGACTCTCTAGATAGTCTTTGTCAGCAGCAGCATATTCAGTTGCCTTGAGTATTTTTCTTGCATTTTTATTATTGCTGTCACTTGCTATATGACTGTTGATCTCATCAAATGACGCATTAATTGATTCTTCAATAATCATAGACTTCTTATTAAAGACTCTATATCCCTTACTCTTGGCAGCATAACCAAAGAATATTCCTTTGTCTACCTTAGAGTCGAACTCCAAGTTATCCTTGGTGTTCAGGATACAACATCGACAACCAAACACTTTGAAATAAGAAATGTTTGGAATGCGACTAAACTATAATTCATAAGGTGTCTCCTTCGATATAGGTCGAATCGGCACCCTATTTAAAATATGACAAACTGTACTAACAGGTTCAGCCTAAAAGTATTTCAGAAGATTATGCTAGTTTAGCATGAATCTAGCCATATCGCTTAGAGTTCTATTCTTCTGCTCCACAACACCATTATGTTGGGGAGTTTTAGGATAAGAAAACTCATGCAAAAAATTATTTGTATCACAATACTTTTTGAAATCAGAATTTACGAATTTGCCTTCATGATCACTTCAGATACGAGTAATCATGAAACCTTTGAACCTTTTTACAAAAATCTCAAATTCAAAAAGTGTATCGCTTTTGTTTGATAAAATGAAAACCCATATATATCGAAAGAAATCATCAACAATTACAAAAGCATAGAGCTTACCGCCAAGGCTAACGACTCTAATAGGTATAAATAAATCCATATGAATCAACTGCAAAGGTCTAAAAGTACTTACAATATTGATGGATTTAAAAAAGGATCTAGTTGCCTTATTTTTCTCACAGTTGGCACATACCACGTCTCTCTTGAATGATATTTCTAGTAGTCCTTTTACTAATTTTTTTGCTGATAGTCTTGAAATAGATCCATGTTTGCATGTCCTAATCTCATATGCCATAGCCAACTTTTATCTTGGTTGACTACTAGGCACTTACCTACACTGTTGGTACTTTCTAAAAAAGAACAGATAAATATTGCCTTATCTGATTTCTTCATAGACTAGATTACCAGTGGACATATCATATATAGAATATTTGTCTTTAACAAAATTAATACCATAACATAGTCAACAAGATGATTAATGCTTAGCTGGTTACATTTTAATTCGGTCACGAGACAAATGTTTTTTTATTTCTGGATAGAGGGATAATAAAGATGAGTCACCTATCATGTGCCATGAAAAACCGCTATCAAGGATCCATTTGCTTCTATAATGAGAGGGTTATCCCACCTATAAGACGAATAGATGTGACATTTGGTACGTACCCATTTCTTTGAGGGTCCAGCATGGTTAGCTTTGTGTATCCATGTGTATTTATTCATGTCTACTAGCTTTCTGATCTACAATACTGTGATATGTACCCGTACTGACCACAGTATGTGCAGATAATTCTAGAGTGAGTGTCTTTTGGTTTTGTGCAGACATGAGCCTTTTGTATCTTTCATGGACACTTGTAAGTAAAAGCATGATTGTATGAAATATGTCACTTGCGTGCTTTCTTTGATCGTGTCCTATTTGGTATATACTGTGTGGTAGGACAGATCTTAGGTAGTGTAACAGGAGAAACCTGTTTGCCTATTTTTATCTCTAACTTTTTAGAGATCGAAAAAGCTGCTACATGTTTTTTTGTCATGTCTTTCAGTCTTTTTTAGTGTCTATTTTTAATCTCTTTTCAGAATCATATATAAGAAGAACGTTTGTATAGTCTTTCTCTCTCTGATCAACTGTGCATTTGACTTCATGAAGACTTAGCTTAATATTAGCCAATTCAATCTTTCGTGTTACCTATGATAGACGTCTCCTTTATTTCTTACAATAAGTTAGACAGTCTAGCCACTTCAGTTGTGTATGCTTTTATCTCATTCGATATTGATTATACTTATCTAACATACCTTTGTGTTCGTCAAGTAAATCGCTAAAAGCATCAGAGAGTTTATCAAAAGTAAAGTCATCATATAGAGGATTCTCTAATACCTGATCAAATGCTATTAAGTAGACATTTGCAGAACTATTGTGTCTTTCTTCCTCTTCTGATTTACTAGCCTCGCTTTCATGACAGATGTTTATATTTAGATACTTATGACCAGTTGTTAACTTTCGACTTGATCGTTCATATCGACTGCTCTTCTTATCTATTAGGCAGTCATTCTTTATATGTCGGATCTTTTTGCATTCTT
This sequence comes from Iris pallida, assembly GCA_029216955.1. Classification (NCBI taxonomy): domain Eukaryota; kingdom Viridiplantae; phylum Streptophyta; class Magnoliopsida; order Asparagales; family Iridaceae; genus Iris; species Iris pallida. The sequence goes on from JANAVB010013595.1 coordinate 2,485,807, forward strand.
AGCATATTGTTTCTTCTTTATTGCTTTCTTAGACGTCTTTTTTTCTTTCTGTTTGATTTCTCAAACCTCAAGAACTTTCTGAAGTTTTTGACCAGTAGGGCTTGTTCATCAACATCTGACTCTTCATCGTCAATGTCTTTACTTGATAATCTTTTAGCTTGTACTGTAAAGGCGATATATTTTTCTTTTGGGGTTGCCTAATAGATTTTTCTTTTAGGGTTGTCTCTTTAAAGTCTTGTAGGTCAAGCTCATGAGTCATGAGTACCCATCAACGTCTTTAGTGACATTTTGGTGAGGTCATTTCCTTCAATGATTGTTGTTGCCTTCGGGTTTCAATTCTTAGTCAGTCCTCTGAGCACCTTCCTGATCTTTTCATGGTTACTATAATCTTTACCAAGAGAAGATAGAGAATTAGTTATATCTAGAAAATATGTGAGCCTTTGTATGATTGACTCATTTGGCTACATCTTGAAAGTCTCATACTCTTGTGTTAGTCTGCTGATATTGGATTCCTTCATTTGTGAAGTTCCTTTATGAGTTACCTCAAGAAGTGTCCAGATCTCGTACGAAGTGGTACATGTAGATACTCTATTGAACCCAGTCTTACCAATAGCATAAAATAGTGCATCGATCGCTCTTGCATCAAGACTGGCTTGTGTCTTCTTTAAATCCATGTATCTGTCATGTAGCTTGTCTACAAGGTTACCGTCAATCACTAATGGGTAGCTTTTTGTAGCCGCCTATAAATATCGACCAAAGATCGAAGTCAAGTGATTTTGAAGAAACTTATTTGTGTTTTCTAATATGTATAGTTTGTTCCATCAAATCATTAAAGTCCATTTATGGATTGCCTTTCACTTGTGAATATAGATTTTACAGCTGCCATATATATACTCTCTAGAATGTTATATTTGTATATAACCTACTCTGATACCAATTATAGAAATGTTGAGCACCGCAAGGAGGGGAATCGAGTGCATGTGTGCAGTAAAAATATAATCGCCAATTAATAATATTCTAAGCAGTATCACAGGTATAAAGTATTGATCAAACTATGAAATTTAAATGCAGAGAGTAAAGAGCATCAAAAAGCAAACTCGTGACACAACGATGTATACTGGTTTTCCTTTGAGAGGACTAGTCCAGTTTTAAGTACTCTTGCTCGATGTTAATCCATTGTAGCACAAGCTTTAACCGAGCGCTCGAAGCTCCTTACGATACTAGTTTTCATCCAAAGGACTCATAACTTCAACTTAGGCAAACACCGAAAGCTCGGACGCTTCAGAGAGCCTTCTTTACAACGCGAACAACCAAACTCTAGATTAAAACAGAATGGCACTTGGGTTGGCTAGGAGTCGTTAAAGGCTAGATATAAAATGAATAACTCTAGAATGTTTTTAAATAGAGATAGAAGAGAGGAATGGATGAATGTTTGGAATGGGAAGTTCTCTTATATTTATAGTATTTTTTAGGGCATAACTCGGCATGATTTTGGGTCCATAAATTTCATAATTTGAAAAGTGGTTACAGATATTAAGGAAGACCAAAATGGTCTAGAAATAGACTAACATAATTGTGCAGAGTTCGGGCTGAACTCGGGTAGGGTTCTCATACGAATAACTTTCAAATTATGTTAGGATTTTTGTATGGGCATTGGATATGGGATTGATTTAGGATTGGATATATAAATTGATATATGATTGGGTATATAGGTAGGCTTTGAATGTGAAGTATAGAAAGCCAGTTACCAATCCGATCAACCTTAAATTTTTCCTAGACTCAATAAAAAGAAAAAATACAGAATAAAATAGAAAACAATTATTCACCTGCATCTATTATTTTGTACGACGAAGACGACGAGTAGTAGTTTGTTGGAAGTAGACGTTCTTATATTTGTACCTGTTGTATATTATTTGTGTATTGACCAAAGTTTATGTTGATTATCAAATCAGGTGTGACTATGACAAATGGGCCAACAGAAACTATAATTAATATATGAAAAACCAATTTAAGAGATGACGAATACGAGTTTTTATTTGTAGTTTCAGTTCTGTCCACTTCTGCTTGTATGCCTATTTTCACATGTCATACTCATTTTTTATGCACAAAGCCTTCAAAATATGTCACTATGTTACCCCTCTAACTTATCCTATAATTATTTCATGTTAGAAATGTCATTAGGTAGTAGCAAACCTTTTATTTTATCTCATTTTACATAAATTCCAAAACATCGACATGTTTTTTTGTGCGATATTTTATGTGTAGAAATTTATTATTTTGATCAAAAATTTCACAATTAGGACCCACCCCTAAAATGCCAATATTCTATATTTTACTAATTGCATGCTAAAATAGAGTGGAACCATATTTTTGTCACAAACAACACTAAATTCTAGAACCAGAATTCAGTGGTAGAACGTGACAAAGTCTAACATTTTATGTACGAATTGTTTTATGTACGAATTTTTCTCTACCTCGTATGAAACTTTTTTCTCATGATTATCACCCAAAACCCAGCCTAATGAATATTTTATATCATTGTTTTTATGTCCTAAAATAGGCGTTCTAGATGGTTCATTTCAGCATGTACATTGCTGTTAGGAAATATCAACTTTACCTTTGAACGTACGTCATGACATGTGTTAGATTACATTTTGTTTTGGACTCTTTAGGAACATATTTTAACATGTTATATATAGTTACAACCAATAAGAGTGTTCACATAGGGTTGATACTTTCAAAACAACAAGTTGTAGACGTTGTCGTTTACTAGAACTATAACCTCCATTAAACGAATTCTGGAATTTTTCAAAATTTTAAAATTTCTTTTTTTTTCTAATCTTTTCTAAATCTTTAAAATCATGAATTTTAATATGAAGTATTTTTTTCAATCGTAATGTACTATAGGTACTAAGTTAATAATTTTTGGGGCATTGGTTTTGTGAAACTATATTGTGTGAGATTTATCCTAAATAAATTTCATGTCCATTTTCTAGAATTTTTATAAGTTATAAATATTTACTTTTATATAAAGAGGAGATTTGTCAAAATATTTTTGTAAATAAATATTCTTTTATTACTGTTGATATTTATTTTAATCCTATATTTTATATTAAATTATGAGTATTCAATTTTTTTCGTATTGGGTTAAGACTAAGACCATGTCGGCCTTAGTTCTAGCCTACCAAGTTTGGACTTGGAACGTGGGCTAGTCCATTTTATTTTTAGCCTACCTAGCCTTAGGCTTTGGATTGTGGGCTTGGACCTTGAGTTTAGCTAGTGATCGGGTAACTAGTAGCTAATCAGTAATTAGCTAGCAATTAGTTAAACTAGTTAAATTAGTAGTTAGTGTTAGTTGTTAGTGGTTTCCGATAGTATTCCTACATCTATTACAATTACAATATTGCCTATAGGTTTTGTGGGTCACCCTACACTACATAATATTAGGGACTCCCCAATATATTACACAACCAAAAATTTCCTACACTATCAGCCGCCATTTCCCCTGTAGCAATCCCGACCACCCTACAACAGCACTCCACCATTATCACTCCTTTGCCACCAACGACATCTACTATCCACCACCGCTCGACCACCAGTGCCCACCGGGCTTTCCTTCCATCTCCTCCTCCTTGTTCCGTTCACCTTCTGTAACACCTAGCCCGACCAACCAATCTTAATCATTACCTAGCCACCTACCTCCACTAGCTCGACTGGCCACCTCACCGCTCCTCCAAGTCTGTCTCGACAAACCACCATGCTAGACCCACCAGCAACACAGTCACCCTCACCCGACCCCCAAGATTACCATACTGCCACTGCCATCACGACCACTAGCGACCACCACTATCTCCCCAATTATCGCCGCCTGTACCACCATAACAAGTCTATCGCCCTATCCCTTACACCACCACCGCCTCCAGCTTCATCATTACCACCACCCTTCTCCTCCTCCGGCCTTGCCATAACCACCACCACCCAATGCAACTGCCACCACCATCACAGCCACACAACCGCCACCATCACCACCACAGAAACCAAGCACCACCAGCATCACAGAGAGAGAGAGAGAGACACCTAACTTTTCTTCATTGTACCATGAGTAGCACCGCACTCTCAGATCCGGGGTGAGCCCAATCGTCTAACCTCCCGTCGACGCTGCCATATGGGAGCTGCATCACCACCCCCGCGGGAGCCTCTGTCTTCTCCAGATTTGGTGGTCATATCTGCCTCTACCGACCTGCCACCGTCCAGATCCGGGGGTGCCCTGCCTGGCCACAATTTTCCTCATTTCCTCTGCCGCTGTCGAAGCTGTGGGTCACTACTTTGGAGCTGTCATCGTCGTCATCATCGTCGAGAGTACGCTGCCGTATCAGCGGATGCGCTGTCCTCCTCTTGAGCCTCCTTTTGGCTACGGCCTCCGCTGCCGTGAAACCCCGACGCTGCCGGCGTGAACCCCAGTGAGTGTCCCCCCTCTTTCCCCCTCGATCTCTCCATCTTCTTCTTTCTTTCTCAATGTGGACTGGGACGAATGAGTGGGACAACAGACCTCCCCCCTCTCTGATTCATTTATGTACGTTATTATTATTAATATAATTATTATTATCATTAATATGAGTATTAGGGTTGGCGTAAGGTTTAGGGGCTGTGGATGTTGTCTTGGGCTGGGCCCATTTGCTAAAAATTTAATTAAAATATTTGGGCTGGGCTTAAAGCTTTTAGCATTATTATTGTTATTTCATGTTAGGCTGGGCCTTAAGCCCATCTACCTAATATCAGATTTTAAACTATATATATATATATATATATATATATATATATATATATATATATATTTATTATTAAAAAATTGCTATTATTAAAAATATTGTTACTATTATTATTAATACTAACTTGGTATTATTGTAAATTTTATTAAATAATTATATGATAAATAATTTTTTGAAAAATGTTTTGTAAGAAAAATATGCCATTATGTTTAAGCCCTCCAGTTTCAAAATTTTGTTTTAAGGTATAAAAATATTATTATAGTTTTCTATCTAATTAAAATATAGTTTACGGGTAAAGCTCTAAAATGACCTTCTAGACTTTCATATGTATATATATATATATATATATATATATATATATATATATATATATAATATTATGATTAATAAAAAACTAGTATCTAAGTATTATAGATAATTTTAAAAAATAGTTATTTGATTTAGTGATGATTTCACTTCAAATCATAAATCGCGACTAATATAGTCATTTTCTATTCCTTGATCATGGATTCCATTCGACCTTGATTATCATGTCAAACTCCGATCCTGGACATCTATATACCAAATTGGGCTTTTTTGGACTATTTTAGACTCAATGGAACCGCCCGTGCCGTCATTTGGGACAATCTTATGGAGCATAGAATCGATACCTAGTTGTGCCGATATGTTCGTGTCATGTACGTCGACTCTAGCAAATTAAGGCGAGTACATTCTCTGATTGTTTTCGTTATCTTGATAGTATCTATGATATTAACTTGTAGTGTTATGCTTGATCCCTAACATCAGAGTACACGGATTAGTATATCTTAGATCCCGTCATGAGATGTTATTCCTAGTATACTGGTACATGTCTTGTTATTGTTCTTATACTTGTATGGACACCGATTCCTAAGGGAATTTGCTATCCTCTTTGAGAATCATGTGTCATAGCGTACCATGGTTGGATCCATTATACTAGTCGGAGGATGGGGAGGTATTAAGAGATCATGTGATCGTACCCAAAACTACTTATGTATAGCTCACCCTCACCACACATAGGGTGTAGCATGATCTTATTTATACTTGTGCATAGCTTTTCATATATGGCCGGCCTGATCCATTACTTGTACTTGTGCATAGCCGGTCATATGGAATAGCCTAATACTGGTCCTAAGCCGTTCTCATAATAAACTAATACCTCAAGGCACTATATAGTACATGCTCTATTCTAGATATTACCTGATGTTGCACCATACTCATGATTACTTACAGTACCTTGTTACCATGACATGCTTATATGATTTTCCTACTTTTCTACTGTTTAGTATTACTTATCCATTATGTATTTTTATTGTTTATTATTATTTATAGATATTTTAATTTAATAGAATTGATGTTAGTTTATGTACTTCACTTCAATCCAGACCGGATAACCATATTTTTATGAGTTGTTATGCCCCACATTCTTGGACTACATGATGATGCTAGCTGAGACAGATCTCGATGTTCCATTGGCCGTGAGTTGACTTCTGGAAGCTCTAGGCCCCTATTCTTTACTTAGATTTGTATTTCATTATCGGATTTGCCTCCAACACATTCATGATACGTATGATCATTTGGAGATTCTGGATGGTTTAGTGACGCTGATGTCTTTTTTTATTCATATCTTTCGTAGTTGTATATGATTTGAGTACATGTTGATTATGGATCATAAATGTTATAGTTATTTATTGGTTACTTGACAGCATTATACTGTCGATACCGCTTCGTCTGCTGGACGTGGCCCATGTACTCGTGCCCGAATATTCGGTTGTGGGTCGTGACATGTTCTTATGGTGGCCCATGCAAGTCAGTCTTTGTAACTAGTGCGACATCGTAGTAGTACTTAGGCTTAGCCATACTACTGCGAGCCTGCCCTAGGATAAGGATTTTGAGTCATGGAATATTTTAGGAGGTTTGGTACTCAATTACATATTAGGATCTCTTGATAGATTTTAAGGATGACCCTGAAAATCTTACATCGAAACTCTGTTAAGTTTATTTTTATTTGCTTTTGCTCGTCCTGATTTTTGAAATACCCCTCCGTTGTCGAACCCAATTCTTATATTAAGATGAGATTCATGGGCTCTAGAATGATTAGCCAAATTTTATACATGAGGGTTGAGAATTATTCTAGGTTAGTTGAGAATAGAAGATGATTAGCCAAATCTTATACACGAGGGTTGAGAATTATTCTAGGTTATATTCAGAAAACTTGGATTTTGACCAAGATATTACATTTGGGCTTGAGGATCTGTTGAGATAGGTATGATAAATAAACAGAAAATAACAAATTTAGAGAAACAAGGATTATATAGTCAGGCCGAAAATGATTCATAAATGTGGGATATAATTTTAAAGATTAGAGGATAGTACTGTATGGACTTGTGACAAGGGAAAAAATATTAAAGAGAAGTTCTATATAACTTTACAGTGGTAAGATCTATCGAAGAGAATGTTGACTTGTCTTTCTTGGTTGAGTAGTCAAGAAAGTGGCACTAGATGCGGTCATTCTACAAGGAATGGAATTCCAAAATTATAAAAAATTATTAGACAAAAATAGTAGAAGGAGGAGAATAAAAAATTCACATGAATAATAACCAAGAATTTGATTTGGGATACTTAGGAGTTACCACTTGGAGGGATTGACAAAAATGAGTGAAGCCTACAAAACTTTTATCAACTACGGACACATAGAAATTTTAGAACATATATGAATATAGGATTTCCACGTGATTGCCAACGAATTAATTTTTGATTATGAACAACAATTGAGTTTGCTTAAATAGGATGAAGAATAATTTTGGAACTAAATTTCTATGACCTCATTATTAAAAAATTCCAATGACATGGAGTTAACATCAGTAGATGATAAGGGAGATGGAAAATTTTGATACTAGAAGACTCTAACAAATTTGCCGTAAAAGTCTAGAAGAATTTATATGGACACCAATTAGATAAAGTTCCTTAGGGATGAAGATTGGGCAACAAATTCATCCGTATTTGGTAATTAATGACTTGGAGTCATGAAGAGGGTTGGTAACGAAAAATTTGATTATTAATCAAAGGTGAACACCTTGGAGGTCAATTTTTTTTGCTTTTGTTGATTATGGACAAGTGCAAGAAAAGGAAAGGGCAACGTCTTTGTTATAACCAGATGAGCAAGAACAAATTCATATCATCATTTTCTTTGACTTGTTCCCTCTGTCCTACTTATATCAATCAAACTACCTCATATCTAGATCTGTTAGCTACACATTAAAATATCTTAAATTCTCGTATCTTCTTACTTGGGAAAGGCCGAGAGAGTATCGTAATCGTCCAGCTCAAAAATGATGAAAATTGTTATCATGTGGTAACCCTGGTAGGAATACAAAATATTGGACGTAGAGATAGAATTAGTGGTATAAGGATATGACTGAGATTGAAAACAAAATCAAGAGACCGATAGTATCAATCTAGAAATGATTACACTTAGAGAATTATTTTGGGTATGGATTACTTCATGTAAGAGAGAATGTTGGAGGACTATAAGAAGGAATAACAGGCGATTATACATTAAATGGCGAGAACTGTAATATTTCAGAGTTGTATTTTTAGAACTGATGAGAATATTCAAGGACGATTTGGGTTTGGAATTTTTTTAGATATTTTTAAGTTACTAACTCTTAAAATATTTCATTATCGAATTATGGCTAGGATACTAAAATTAGGAATCCAAAATATAGAAAAAGGGACTATGACTACATGCGGTGATGATATAAAATTGAATAAAGGATTGGTAGAAGAACGACTAAAAACTGGTAGAACAAGGAATTTTTGAATTATAGAAAAAAATTAGTTTGCGGGACTTCTAAATTTTAAGGAGGATAACCTTTGAAGGTATAAGATTGAAGGATATATGAAGGCCAATTTTTATAATAAGGAAGTAAAATTTTATATGGTATTGGTGGCATTAGATTTGAGTATTACGAGGAGTATGATTTGAACAGTGCTCAAGGATTTTATAACCCTGATTTGGGGATTTCATATCCAGGTTAAAGACAAGGTGGAGGAATTTGGGCTAAGTTGATAATGGATTACAAAATTACGGAAAGAATTTTTTTTGAGGAGTTCTACCGAAGAGTATGCTTCATGGGTAGTTCCTTTGGAATAAAGGTCGAATGCCTTGTAGTAGTTATATAAGAGTTTGATCTTCATGATTGAAGATCATGATTTTCGTAGTGGTATATCTGAGCCTGTAAGATAAAGGCATAATTGGAAAATGATGATCGAATAATCTTGTTAGTAGTCGAAGCAGAGTGAGATGATTACCTTGGCTTCCTTCTGTAAATCTTATCTTTTGATTTTTCTATCCTAGTAGAAGAGATTTGAATTCCCTATCCTTGAATCATTCCTTAAATTCAATATCACTAAATTTTCATCCACTTTGATCGTGACCAATCAATTTGGTCATCTTCTTTATCGTGCCCAGGTTCTTGATTCTTGATTATACTCAAATGATTTAAATTCGATCGTGACTTAGATTTTAATCCTATTATTGCTCGTTCCTAGACTTCGATGATATTCTTCATCGTGTCTAGATTCTGTTTCAATCAGGATTAGAATTGACCTTATCTTCGATTGTGTCCGAATTTTAATTTTGCTCGTGTTTTTTATGCCATTATCGCTCGTACATAAAACTTCGATTTAATTATTTAAAATGACTAAGTTTTGCCCTAATCGTGATTGATTTAAATACTATTCTTGATGTTTGGTCGTGCCTAGATGACTTGGCATAACTAAACGACCTTGATTCCAATGATCGTGACTATACGTATTAATTTTATCCCTGAATCGTACCTAAAATTTTTGATCTTCGATCACGACTATCTGATTTGATTACAAACTTAGTCATGTTAGAATTTGATTCGATCATGTCTGAATAAAATTTTCTATCGTGCCTATTTGATTCTATAGTCGCTCGTGCTCAGATTTCATTCTGAATCATGCCTAGGTTTTAAATTTTTGTTGCTCTATCCTAAATCGTGTCCAAGTGATTTCAAATCACTTTAAAGTCTTAATCACGTCGGAGTGTTGATTGTTGTTATTCGCGACCTAACTAAAAATTGTAATCCCCGAGTTTCTCAATCGTGCTTATGCGGCCTCAAGTTTGATTTTCATCAAGCCTAAACTCTACTGTTCTTTCCGTACTTGAGTTTCTATTCTACTTGGTTTACTAGCTGTGACTGTGATCGTGCCTAAATGACTTAAGTTTATTTCTAAGTCATACCTATATAATATTGTCCATACTTTGATTTTGTCGTGCCAAAATGATTAAGTTGTGCCCAAGTAATTTTGAGTTAATTATCTTGATCGTATCAAAACCATCGTTCTCTGATCGTGCCTAAGGTATTGACTAAACTCCACGTCATGTTTGATCCCTCTGCTGATCTTGCCAACCATAAATTTCAATTACAAAATTTATTTAAGGAGGGTAGATTTGTAACCTCCTTTCAACCGAATTCTGGAATTTTTTCAAAATTTAAAAAAAAAAAATTCTAATCTTTTCTAAATCCTTAAAATCATGAATTTTAATTTGAAGTATATTTTTCGATCGTAATGTACTATAGGTACTAATTTTAAATTTTTTGGGGCATTGGTTTTGTGAAGCTATGTTGTATGAGATTTATCCTAAATAAATTTCTTATCCATTTTCTAGAATTTTTATAAGTTATAAATATTTACTTTTATATAAAGAGGAGGTTTATCAAAATATTGTTGTAAATAATATTCTATTATTAATGTTGATATTTTATTTTAATCCTATATTTTATATTAAATTATGAGTATTATATTTTCCTTCGTATTGTGTTAAGACTAAGACCATGTCAGCTTTAGTTCTAGCCTACCAAGTTAGGACTTGGATTGTGGGCTAGTCCATTTTATTTTTAGCCTACCAAGCCTTAGGCTGTGGATTGTAGGCTTGGACCTTGAGTTGAACCAATGATCGGGTAATTAGTAGCTAATCGGTAATTAGCTAGCAATTAGTTAAACTAGTTAAATTAATAGTTAGTGTTAGTTGTTAATGGTTTCCACTAGTATTCCTACATCTATTATAATTGCAACATTGCCACATGGGTTTGTGGATCACCCTACACTATACAATATTGGGGACTCTCCAATATTTTCCATAACCAAAAATTTCCTACGCTATAAGCCGCCATTTCCCATGTAGCAATCCCAACCACGCCACATCTGCCCTCCACCATCATCACTCCTCTGCTACTAACAGAATCTACACCCCCACCGCTTGAGCACCCAGTTCCCACCGGACTGCTCCTCCCCATCTCCTTCTCCTTATCCCATTCACCTCCTGTAACACCTAGCACCGACCACCCAATCTCAGTCATTCTTCGTCCACCTACCACCACTAGCTCGACTGGCCACCTCACCGCTCCTCTCTATCTGTCTCGACCAACCATGTGGTGGCCCATTTAGGTCAAGTTTGTCGCTTTGCTTATGTTAATTTACCAAGGCCAAACTCTAGAAACTTTCGTCATGAGTTTTAACCTAGACAAGTTTAGCTTCGATTTGCTATATCATGTTCCACTAAAATATGTCTTCTTGTATACTATTTGATTCGCACAACTTCAGGTCAATTTAGGCCAAGAAGTTATCTACCGTGAGACTTGTCGTAACTTTCAACTTAAATTCCGGACTCGACATCGATTCGACCTAAACGTCCCAATATATGGTTTCGACTATTTTTTATCCTACTACACACATGCCTATGGTGTCCCACTAAATTGAGTTCCCATGTGCTACTTATTTTCAAATGGCACAAAAGAACCATTTTTAGCCATTTCAAATGTTCAAATTTTTTGTATTACTATAAATTTTATTAAATAATTATATGATAAATAATTATTTGAAAAATGTTTTGTAACAAAATATGCAATTGGGTTTAATCCCTCCAGTTTCAAAATTTTGTTTTAAGGTATGAAAATATTGTTATAGTTTTCTATCTAATTAAAATATATTTTTACGGGTAAAGCCCTAAAATGACCTTCTAGACTTTCATATATATATATATATATATATATATATATATATATTCAAAAATATATATAAAATATATAATATATATATATATATATATATATATATATATATATATATATATATATATATATATATATATATATATATATATATTCAAAAATAATTATATGATTTAGTGATGCTTTCACTTTAAACCATAAATTGTGACTAATATAGTCATTTTTTATTCCTTGATCGTAGATTCTATTCGACCTCGATTATCATGCCATTTGAAAATAAGTAGCACATGGGTACTTAATTGAGTGAGACATCATAGGCATGTGTGTAGTAGGCTCAAAAATAGTTAAAATCATATATTGGGTCGTTTAGGTTGGATCGATGTCGAGTCCGAAATTTAAGTTGGAAGTTACGACAAGTCTCATGGTCGATAACTTCTCGGCCTAAATGATCCCGAAGTTGTGCGAAGCAAATAGAATACAAGAAAAAATATTTAAGTGGGACATGATATACCAATCGAATATAAACTTGTCCAGGTTAAAACTCATGAAGGAAGTTTCAAGAATATTTAATAAATTTTTTCATATATTTCAACCCGTTACGAATCAATCTTTGATATGTTGTTCTAGAGCACGCATGCAATGTTTTTGGCAACATTTTTGTCTAAAGTAAATATATAATTTTATATCAAAATTTTAATCACTAGTTTTCCAGAAATATAAATAATATATTTTATTACTTAAATATTTTTTTACCATAATATTTAGGTTCCATATAAGGTAGTGTATCTAGAAAGTCAGTATAGCCATTATGGCATTAATGGTTGATTGATTGAGTCTAATTATAGTAAGTATATATATATGGTAAGTAATAATTATAATTGGATATTAAATATATTATTATTTATTATTTATAGAAGTTCATGAGCAGGAGGCAAAAGCAGCATGTGTTGGACTTGTTTACTACGCCTTTGCTGACATCGCATGCAAGATACCTTACTTTTGTTTACTATTTAAATTATGCTTTCTATTTTTGTTCTTTTTGTTGATTACAATTATAGTGGTGTGTGTCCAAGTTTGACTTGGGTGCCATCGATGTTGTCATCGATGACTTATGGGTGCGTGTGTTGACTTAGAGTTAGGGGACTTACCTTTAGTGGTGAAGTTATTGATAAAACTTCTATGGCCTTGACACGTATTACTACAAACACCTTGAGTGAGATTTCATATACATGAGTTGTGAATTGACTGGCCATTGGTGTATTGACTTATTGGTTAGTTAGATTGTGTCTAGGTATGATGACTTGGCATTTAGATATGGTTTGTCCAAGTCATGGATATGACTTGTGCAAGTCCATAGGCAGCAAAGACTACCAGAAGACGTATATGATTACTTTATTAGATTTTGTAATCTTCGAAGGAGATTGCGGGATCATTAGCCTTATATATAGGTTCATAGTTGTCTGTGTGGTTCATTGTTCATAGATATCGGCTCGTGATCCGATGCGGCCTGTGATTCAGTGCCATATCCTTATCACCTAGCCATATGTCCAAAGTTGTCTTCAATATGCATTCACATAGCCATGGGACATTGTCTTATCACTAAATAGTGTACCACCCTTGTCCTTATCTTATTGTAGGTGAGGTTCACTATTTCGATGATGGGCTATTGGAACGTGTTGTGATCTAGGTTATTCCCTTATATTTATTCAGTTTATAATGGCATGTTCCTTCTGTATCATGTTACGTCCCTCTGAGGAACTGGTTCTTTTCCAGATCCAGATGAGCATTTGTATCCCACTGTCTACGAACCGAAGATTGAGACAGGTTATGTTGCTGAGGACGTAGAGGTGTTGCCCGAGGAGTTTCTATGAGCTTGGAGGATGTTGCAGTTAGAGCCTTGAGCATTATTATCTAGTTAGCCGATGTTCTGGCTGGTTATCTTTTATTTCAGTATGTTTTTATTTCATTATTGTATTTCTTTTCCATGGATATTTCTATCAGACTATATTTTTACAGACAGATCATTGTATTGGACATTCAGTTCTTGTTATATTTTATATAAGTTCATTTGTTATATTTCTGTCTGTGTTGTTGTTGTTGGATTCTGTGGATGAGATATTTTCTTGTGACTGTGTAGTTTAGGTACAGCGTACTACGACTGGAGTAAGTCTATTAAATTGGATAGCTTATTCTAGTTCGTACAGCTGGCATGCTTATGTCTTAGTTTCTAAGTATTTTGGAAATGGGGCATGTGTCCCGACCCGCACCCACTGCGAGGGTACGAGTACGTAACAGCGCTCAGCCTACGCCGCAGTGTCGACGGTAGAACACTGTCCTAGGTCACTATCTAACCATCAACTCATGCAATATATAATGTACTCATCATGATCAACTCCGAACGGAGGACAAGTATAAGGTATTGAAACTCAATCACAATCTAAGCACGATAAGATAATCACAAAAGAAATCTAAGAAATAGAAGACAACTACTATAATAATCACAAAGTCTCAACAATCTTAAATACAACACAAGTTACAAATCCAATACTACAAGTTCTACATGAAAACAGATGCAAGTCTACTAAACTAAATCCCGATCACTCCTGAGTGTCGGGGCCAAAGGTAGCTAATCCCTCGTCAGGTCCATAATGAGTAGGGCAAGTGTCCTCGGGGCAATCATCTGTAAAATTTCAACAGGTCCAGTCAGGACATGAACGAGTATAACTCATCAAGAAAACCAAAGTAATGACAGAGAACTATAAAGCAGTTATAGGTAGTTTTATTGATGAACATGGTGGTTTACATATAGGTGATGGTATAGAGAAACAGATAAGATACGAGGAAAGTAAGTAACTAAAACAAGAGCAGAATCATGGCAATAAAGACTGTAAATGTAAGCTAGCTGAACTTGAGTAACATGGTAAGTCCAGACAGTAAATGTAAACCAAGTATAATCCTATGTATATCCAGTACGGGATGAATCTAATACAAGATGAATCCAGTACAAGACGATTCTAGTCTGTGATCAAGAATCCAAGTGAGACCAGCTATACTCTAACAATGTGTTTTAAAATACTGAGATCGACATATAAACGGCTGTAGGTATCAGGCACATCTCTCACTGATCAAGCGAGAGACGACTATGCTTCCAGTAGATTCCAGTTGGAAGATTCCAGATTTGGGGTATGTCTACATGCCTTACTCAATACTTCCCCGTCCCACAATATAAGTGAATCCAGTACAAGAACACGAGAATCGTGAGAGTCCAGCCAAACACGATACTAGTAATGATTCCAGAATGATTCCAGTAATAGAGGCCAGACAATATAGTGAGTATGTCGCATACATGAATCCAGAAATATCCATACGTGTGGTATCAGAGAATCACATAAAACTAACTAGAACTTGAAGAACAGATGGCAACTCTAGAGGGGGGTGAATAGAGTATATAGAGATAATATCCAATTAAAAATTCAACTCTATCACAAATAAAACCAATCAGAGTAAATACGGAAAATAAAAAGAGAATCAAGAGAGCATACGCAGACACAGCCGATTTTAACCTGGTTTCCCTCGTGGAGGACTAGTCCAGGCCTGAGAACTCTAGCTCAGGATTAAATCCACTATTTGTGACATAGTAGTTTATAACCCGTGCCTTTTCTTCAGAAAAGCACGTCAACTTCTTACAGAGGATCGCAGTGACAATTTGCTTGGAATTGTCCAAGCGACTTCTTCAACTCTTGCACAAGAATCCTAACTGAGAGATGCTGAGCACTCGAGACTTAGGAGGCTTGTGGCTAGTAGATGGGAATGATATGGCTTTTCTGAGCTTTAAGAAAGAAGAGAAGAGAAGATTGAATAATTTGAAATGAGAGAATTCATGGCCTATTTATAGTATTTTTGTAGGCAGAATTCGGCCAGAATTCGGGTAGGAAATTTCAAATATTTCGCCGTTGGACAACTAGCAACCAGCTAACCCTAAAATCAAGGGTGCTGATTATTAGGGGACAGAGTTCGGCCCGAACTCTGTGTGGAGGCAGAGTTCGGCCCGAACTCTGTCTCCAGAGCACAGAGCTGGTCTAAGTGGCCAGTGGGCAGTTTTCTGGATGGTGGAATTTAAGGATTATTGGGTAGGCTATAGGTCAAGTCTCAAGAGCTCAGCATGATACAGTTTACATCAATCTAGACTCAATAAAAGTATAAAATACAGACTCAAAAACAACTGAGAAGCGGAGACTGAGCTGTCGTCTGACTTGAGCTTAATGTCGATGTCGTGTGTCGTATTGAATTATTACAAATATTATTTAGTCAATGTTATCGATATTTGGTTGACTGTGACTTTGTGTCAACAATCTCCCCCATATTGATAATTGACAAAATAATATATGTATATTCAATATTCATACCTGGACACAGTTGATTTACAACATAGCTCCCCCATAATCGATGCCAAGCTAGAAATAATAGCTTCCCCGTAATCGTTGAACGGTGCCGAGCTAGAAACAATAGCTCCTCCGTAAATAATGCGTTGAACCTGTTGGCCTGATAAATAATATCTCCCAAAAGCACCAAAAAGCACATATATACTAAAGAAACAATAGCAAATATATCAAAAATATACATATTTCTCCCCCTTTTGGCAGTTAGCAATATAAACTGCAAATGAATAACCTTCATAGAATGTGCAATATTGATGCAACCACACCAACCAGAGAAGAAACTGTATATGGATAATCAAAATAAGCAACTAGCATAGAATAGAAAACTACGATAAGCATAAAAGTGTCATCACACAGAACAAAAGTCAACAAACTACTAGAGTTTTAGTACAACCCAAGTACATAAATCCAAAAACAAACTAAATAACTGGAAATCATAAACTAGGATCATCATCAGCAGCAGCATCGTCAAGTAGAAGCCATCTCCATCATGGAGCACGAGAAGGCCCAGCAGAGTCGGAACACCTGGGATCCACAAAAGCAGCACCCGGATCCAGGTAACGCATGACCCAAGGATCGTCAATGCGATATCCCTCACGACCGGGATCCCGCTCCATAGGAATGGGCATAGAAGGATGACGGGACATGGAATATCGAATATCATGCAGCGAGTTGCTGAGTGCACTTATCTACAGGGTAGTACGGTAGTCCATCTGAGCCCAGCGATCGTCCTCTAAGTCGAAGCGATCTTGGAGCATGGTCTGGATGGAGTCAAGGGTAGCAGGAGGAGGTGGTGCATCCTGTCCAAGTGGAGGGGCGTCGGGCTCCTCATCATCAGACTGCTCAGAAGTATCAGGAGAGGCTACGACTGCCTGAAGATGTCGTGCCTTGGAAAGGAATGCAGGAGCAGGCAAGAAAGGACAGGTGTCAAGTGGTATACGGAACGCACGAAAGACCATAGGAAGATATAATGCAAAAACCAAGGCTCGTGGTTTCTTCCTACAGTTAATCATCTAGTCCATAATGGTACGTAGAAGATTGAACGAGATACCGAAGTAAAGATGATACATAGCTGAGATCTCAAAATATGTGACTTCATCGGTTGAGCCGGCTTTTGGCAGAATAGTGTTGAAAATAATTCGATGAAGTTCATAGAAGTAAGGGTTGAGGTGTTTGGCCATAAGCTTGCGAGGACAAATGTTAGGGGCACATAGGTCCTCCTTGAAGCTCTCAAGGGACGTTTCACCAACAAATTGGAATTGGCGAGCTTCCACAAGCTTATCCCAAGTATCGAGATCTTGAAGTTCAAGATACTCGGCCAAATCAGAATCATCAAAAGCAATATCAATACCGGCAACCCGGGAATAGATGTGAGTCGCATCATGAGTCAAGTTGCAATAGAACATTTGTATGGTGCTACGATAAATAACAAAGTTTGAAGCAACTAACTCATTTAAGCAAATATTTTGAAACATTGATTCATATTGAGAAAAGATGGTAAAATTAATAGGATGTCCCCCGAATACCGGACGAGTCCGAAAGTCGCTAAACCACTCGTTGGATGCGTCTAGCGATACAAACAATCGGTCGTCATACGTATTAGGGTCGCGGGGACGAGGTGGGTTGAACAACGGATGAGGGGGTTGTAGTTGTTCAACGGGTTGCTCAATGGGAGGAGGAGGATTCGAAGAGGAAGCACCCTCGGTTCGAGTCCTCTTCCCACGATTGGGCAAGCGAGGAGCCATTGCACAAATAAGAGAAATTGAAATAGAGAAGAAGAAGGAGTTATACCTCAAATCAATAATGAACAGTGAAAGAGAATGAGAAAATAGCCCTTCTACTTGATTTTGGTGAGCAATGGAGCACTATGGAGAGAAATCTAGGGTTAGGGTTTGTGAAAATATGTTTGGAGAGGTGAAGGTGGTGGTAAGAATGATGAAGAGAGAGGAAAACCCGAATATAAGGAGAGGGTTTTCTTTGGTCGGAGTGAATCTGGACCGTAGGATCTAATTTGATCAAACGGCTGGAACCTGTTCCGATTCTGGAACAGGGGAACCGAACTCGGCCCGAACTCTGGTAGGGGCAGAGTTCGGCCAGAGTTCTGGGTTCATGTCCCAGAACTTAAGTCAGGCAAAAAAAAATGGTTAAGTATGGAAATCAAGTAAGATATGAGGACAAATGCTTTGAAAGATTCAACCAGTTAGATAGAGAAGTAGAAGAATAGCAGAGTGAAGTTGAAATAGAGTGTGTCAGCAGTAATAAATTAAAACGAACCATATAATAAACAAGGAAATATATCATGATTCAATAATTTGAAGCTGCCATGGGTTAGCTGCAGGGGCCGGATCCCAGCTAACGGTAGTCCTGAAGACTAGTGCACCGTGTCGCTTAGGATTTTACGCCTTGTTGTCAGAAGGACCCTTTCGGCTTGTACCCATAGCAAGTTCATTTTAAGAGAATCGTAATATAATCGATATTTATGCAGGTGTATTTTAATTTATGACAGCTTCATCTAAAATTCCAAGTTCACGACAAAGGAAACTGAAGCACTCTTCGGATAATGGCTTTGTAAAGAAGTCTGCTAACTGATGATCAGTGTCAACAAATTCTAAATTAATCGTGCCATTTTGCTGATGATCACACAAAAAGTGGTATCTAATCTCAATGTGTTTTGTGCGTGAGTGACATATAGGATTCTTAGTAAGATTTATTGCACTAATGTTGTCACAAAAGATAGGAATATGCATAAAAGATAAATTATAGTCTTCAAGGGTTTGCTTCATCCACAGAATCTGTGCACAACAACGCCCAGCTGCTATGTATTCAGCTTCTGTTGTGGATAGTGCGACAGAATTCTATTTCTTGCTAAACCAAGAGACTAAAGCCTTTCCTAATAAATGGCACGTACCGCTCGTATTTTTACGGTCGACCATGCATCCAGCAAAATCATCATCAGAGTAACCAACAAGGTCAAATGATGTTGACTTGGGATACCATAGGCCTACTGTAACCGTACCCTTAAGGTATCTAAGATACGCTTAACTGCGATCATGTGTGATTCCTTAGGATTTGCTTGATATCTAGCACACAGGCAAACGCTAAACATTATATTAGGGCGACTAGCAGTAAGATAAAGTAGACTGCCTATCATACCTCGATACTTACGTTGATCTACGGGTTTGCCGCTCTCATCTGGTTCCAGTTTGGTTGAAGTAGCCATAGGAGTGCTGATTGGTTTGACATTATCAAGTTCGAATTTCTTCAGCATGTCCTTTGTATACTTCGACTGACAGATGAAGGTTCCATTTATCATTTGTTTGACTTGCAGCCCAAGAAAGTAGTTGAGCTCTCCCATCATGCTCATCTCAAACTCGGTCTGCATACACTTGGCAAAATCTTGACAAAGAGTTTCATCAGTAGAACCAAAAATAATATCATCTACATATATCTGTACTAAAAGAATAGTGTCCTTCAAAGACTTTATAAAAAGTGTAGTGTCAATTTTCCCTTTTGAAAAACCTTTGTCAAGCAAGAAGTTGCTTAGCCGTTCATACCAAGCTCTAGGGGCTTGTTTGAGGTCGTACAGCGCTTTCTTTAGCTTGAACACGTGGTCGGGAAATTTGTGATTTTCAAAGCCAGGGGGTTGTTTTACACAAACTTCCTCCTTAATAAAACCATTCAAGAAAGCACTTTTAACATCCATTTGAAATAATTTGAAATTTTGAAAATTTGCAAATGCACAAAGCATCCGAATGGATTCAAGTCTAGCAACAGAAGCATACGTCTCATCGTAGTCGATACCTTCCTCTTGGTTGTATCCTTAAGCTACTAGACGAGCTTTGTTACGTGTAACTGAACCATCTTCATTTACTTTGTTTCTAAAAACCTATTTAGTACCAATTATCGAGTGATTAGTCGGTCTAGGAACTAGTTCCCACACTTGGCTCCTCTCAAATTGGTTGAGTTCTTCTTGCATGGCAGAAATCCAAAATTCATCATTGAAAGCTTCAGAAATATTTTTAGGCTCAATTTGTGAAATAAAGGCTGTGCTAGCAATATAGTCTCTTAGTGATGATCTAGTAGTTACTCCACGTGAAACTTCACTTATCACTAAATTTTCTGGATGAGAAGGCTTGAAAGAAAATTTCTTAGGCAAGCCCTCCAGAGAATTAGTTTCGGTTGAAGTATTCATTGGAGTAGAAGTTGATGGCTCAACGTCATCATCAAGAGTACTTGCTATACTGTTATCTTCATCAAAAGTCACATTTGTTGACTCTTTCACAATTAAAGAGCGTTTGTTAAAAACTCTATATCCCTTACTCTTGGCAGCATAGCCAAGGAAAATACCATCGTCAGCTTTGGCATCAAATTTGCCTAAGTTGTCTTTAGTGTTAAGGATAAAACATCTACATCCAAAAACTTTAAAATAAGAAACATTGGGGGTTCTCCCAAACCAAAGCTCATAGGATGTTTTCTTCTTAATGGGACGAATAAGCACCCTATTCAAAATGTGGCATGCTGTACTAACAGCTTCTGCCCAAAAGTATTTCGGAAGTGAAAATTTATTCAACATGACTCTAGCCATATCGCCAAGAGTCCTATTCTTTCGCTCCATAACACCATTTTGTTGAGGAGTTCTTGGACAAGAAAACTTATGATCAAAACCATTAGAATCACAAAATCTTTCAAAATCATAATTTTCGAATTCGCCTCCATGATCATTTCAGATTCGAGTAATCATGTAGCCTTTTTCGTTTTGAACTTTCTTTACAAAAACTTTAAAAACTGAAATAGCTTCGCTTTTATTTGTGAGAAAGAAAACCCAAGTAAATCTCAAAAAATCATCAACAATAACAAATGCATAAAGTTTACCACCAAGACTAGCTACTCTACTAGGACCAAATAAATCCATATGGAGTAGTTGCAGGGGTCTAGTAGTACTTAAAGAGTTGATGGAATGAAATGAGGATTTGGTTGCCTTGTTCATTTCACATTCGGCACATACCGTGTCCTTTTTGAATATGATATCGGGCAATCCTCTCACTAGCTTCTTGGTCGATAGCCTGGATATAGCATCCATATTGGCATGACCAAGACACTGGTGCCAAAGTAATCGTTCATCTTTGTGGGCATATAGACATCTACCTGCATTGTTAGTATCTATAGGTAGATAGAAAATATAAATGTTATCCTCTCTTTTTCCTTCAAAAGCAATGTCTCTCGTTGACCTATCATAGATGAAGCAATTATTTTATCCAAAGTTAATGTCATATCCATGATCAGCAAGATGACTAATGCTGAGCAGGTTATGCTTTAACTCGGTCACTAGGCAGACATCCTTTATTACAGGAGAAGGGGGTTGACCAATAATACCATTACCTATTATGTGCCCTTTTAAATTGTTGCCGAAGGATAAGTATCCTTCTCTCTTCATCGATAGTGATGCAAAAAGATTTGCGTCTTCCGTCATATGTCGCGAGCATCCACTATCGAGAATCTACTTACTTTCAGTTGAGGAGGGAAGGTCCACCTACATCAAGAGTAGATGTGACCTTTGGTACCCAAGTTCTTGAGGGTCCTGAAAAGTTAGTTTTTGGAAACCATGCATATATCTTTTTATCTACTAGTCTTCTAACTCTACACTGTGGTGAGATGTGTCCATGTGATCCACAGTAAGTACAGATAGCATTCTTATTTATGTTAGGAGCATGAGAATGATATCTATAATGAGCAGAAGTATGATGATTAGCATGATAATAATGATTATGCATAGAGTGCTGTGGAGTGGCATGGTGATATTGTCTATATGGATCATGATGATGTTGTCTATATGGAGCATGGTGATGTTGTCTATATGGCATGACAGTATGATGTTGTCTATATGACATGACATTGTGATGTTGTCTATATGGCATGACATGATGATCTTGTCTATATGGCATGGCATGGTGATGATTTCTATATGTGGAGTGATGTTGATTGTGTCTTTGTGCAACATGATGATTGTGAGAATTATTCTTACATGCGCGTGGTTTGTGAAAGTTTGTGTATATGAAAGCATAGTTACGTGCTGCATGTGGATGACGTGGTTGACTAGTATGAGTAGTATTGTGCCCATGTGATTAGGTTTGAGGTTGAGCAACCTGTTTTCCCAATTTGGTTTCTAATCTCTTAGAAACAGCTTGCAGTTCATCAACCTTAATATTTACCCATATATCTTAGTCATGGAAATCTTGTGTCTACTCTTTTTTCAGCAAGCATCATGTTGAGTATAGTGATTTCTTGTGTTTGTTGCTCAATACGTGCTTCAGCATCGTGTAAGCTTAATTTAAGCTTGGATACTTCATCAGTGTCATCAGTGGGTGTCGCATTTCTAATGTTATCAAGTAATAGAGAAATTCTTTGTATTTCGACTTCAAGACTTTTGATTTTATCCTCGGCATGTTTGTATTTACCAATGATCTTTTTGTGATCATCGAGTAAATCAGTGAAGGCATCGCCAAGTTCATCAAAAGAGAAGTCATCTAAAGTTTCGTTAGATACCTTGTTGGAAGTTGCCATTAGGCACACATTTGTTGTATCTTGAGGAGAGTCCTTTTCTTCCTCGGAGTCACTCTCTTCACTTTCATTCCAAATACTTGTGTTGGCATATTTCTTTGATGAGGTCTTCTTGTATGGCTTCTCATAGCGGTTGCTCTTCTTCAAGAATGGACAGTCTTTTCGGATGTGTCCAATCTTCTTGCAACCATAGCAGGTTGGCTCTTCTTTGCCGTCTTTTTGTGATTCCTTCTTTCTTCGATTGAAGCGAAGGAATTTCTTGAAGTTGCGAACCATGAGAGCTTGGTCTTCATCATCCGAATTGTCGTCTTCGATCTCATCGTGATCAGCCCTTCGTCGATGAGCTTTGAGTGCGATCTCCTTAGTCCTCGGAGCAGGCTCTTCGAAGTCCTTGAGGTCAAGCTCGTGAGTCACGAGCTTACCCATCAAGGTCTCCATTGACATGGTTGTGAGATCGTTCCCTTCTATGATGGCTGTCACCTTAGGGTTCCAAATCTTTGGTAGCCCTCTGAGTAACTTGCGAATCTTCTCGTGGTTTGAGTATTGCTTGCCAAGCGAGGATAGAGGATTGATGATGTCGAAGAATCTTGTGAACATTTGAGTGATCGTCTCATTTGGCTTCATCTTGAAAGCCTCGTATTCTTGAGTGAGATGGCTTATCTTAGATTCCTTGAATTGTGTGGTTCCTTCATGCGTCACTTCTAGAAGTCTCCATACTTCATGAGCAGTGGTGCATGTAGAGACCCTGTTGAACTCATTCCTGTCTATAGCACAGAATAAAGCATTAATAGCTCTAGCGTCTAGACTTGCCTATTTCTTCTCCTCGACAGAATATTTGTCATGTGGTTTCTCAATGAGGTCACCATCGACAACTATCCTGGCGGGCTTTTTGTAACCGTCAGTGACGACAGTCCACAGGTCAAAGTCTAGATACTTAAGATAGAAGCTCATCCTTGTTTTCCAATATGTGTAGTTAGTTCCATCAAATAGGGGAGGCCTATGAGTGGACTGACCTTCACCATGATTGGAAATCAAGGATTGTGTGGTTGCCATGGATCAGCTCTTAGGATGTTAGTCCTTGTAAAGAGAACAGAGCTCTGATACCAATTGAAGAAAAGATGGCAACTCTAGAGGGGGGTGAATAGAGTATATAGAGATAATATCCAATTAAAAATTCAACTCTATCACAAATAAAATCAATCATAGTAAATGCGGAAAATAAAGAGAGAATCAAGAGAGCATACGCAGACACAGCCGATTTTAACCTGGTTTCCCTCGTGGAGGACTAGTCCAGGCCTGAGAACTCTAGCTCAGGATTAAATCCACTATTTGTGAAATAGTAGTTTACAACCCATGCCTTTTCTTCAGAAGAGCACGTCAACTTCTTACAGAGGATCGCAGTGGCGATTTGCTTGGAATTGTCCAAGCGACTTCTTCAACTCTTGCACAAGAATCCTAACTGAGAGATGCTGAGCACTCGAGACTTAGGAGGCTTGTGGCTAGTAGATGGGAAGGGTATGGCTTTTCTGAGCTTTAAGAAAGAAGAGAAGAGAAGATTGGATAATTTGAAATGAGAGAATTTATGGCCTATTTATAGTGTTTTTGTAGGCAGAATTCGGACAGAATTCGGGTAGAAAATTTCAAATATTTGGCCATTGGACAATTAGCAACCAGCTAACCCTAAAATCAAGGGTGCTAATTTTTAGGGGACAGAGTTCGGCCCGAACTCTGTGTGGAGGCAGAGTTCGGCCCGAACTCTGTCTCCAGAGCACAGATTTGGTCTAAGTGGCCAGTGGGCAGTTTTCTGGATAGTGGAGTTTAAGGATTATTGGGTAGGCTATAGGTCAAGTCTCTAGAGCTCAGCATGACACAGTTTACATCAATCTAGACTCAATAAAAGTATAAAATACAGACTCAAAAACAACTGAGAAGCGGAGACTGAGCTGTCGTCAGACTTGAGCTTAATGTCGATGTCGTGTGTTGTATTGAATTATTACAAATATTTTTTAGTCAATGTTATCGATATTTGGTTGACTGTGACTTTGTGTCAACAGAACTGTAGTACAGTAACTGGCAAATAAATGAGAGAACTATCAGAGAATGTACTCGCCTGATACTCTGAAAAGAGTAGTATAATGTCAGATGTCTGCAACAGTGTCACAATATCCTAAATAGAGAAATATGGCTTATAATGTGATTAAAATAAGACAGATTAAGTTTATGATACAATCTACATGATTTCTAGACCAATCTAGGTCAAAGTCAACTCTAAGTCAAACATGGTCAATTGTCTAGGTTAAACTAGGTTCAAGTCAAACTTGGTCAACTCTGGGTCAACTCAAGTCAATACTCTAGTTAAACTAGGTCAATAAAGTCAATATTGGGCCTATTGGTCCAATCTAAGTTATTTTATAGGGTTACTCAAGTATAGGCTAAGGTACTCTATCTATGCATCAAAGGCTACACTAGATATGTATATATATATATATATATATATATATATATATATATATATATATATATATATATATATATATATATATATATATATATATACATTTTTTTCTATATACATACTTATATATATATATATATAAATATATATATATATATATATATATATATATATATATATATATATATATATATATATATATATATATATATATATATATACATACTCTACATATATACACTAGAACTTACCTCCCATCTAACCTCAGCCCCTATCACATATAAATCCTCTTTCAAAATCAAATATATACCATCCTTAACACTCACCTATAACCTAAACCAAGCCACAAGCCTAAGCCAATATATTCAAACCTAACATCTCATATATGTATATATTCATATATATGCATATAAACTCACATATATCTGGCATACATACATTACATAGATGCGTACATTCATTCATTCATTTATTAACTTACTTACTACATGCATATACATTCATCTTATATAGATAATATACATTTACGTATATAGTGAGAGAGGGCAAGGAAGGGGGCATGAGGAGTGGTGTGTTGTGTGACATGGTGAAAGGGCAATTCAGTTTGGCAAATTCAGACTTTGGCAAGGTAAGAAGGTTCAGTTAAGGTTTAAATGTGCATCAGTGTGTGTGTGTGAACATAGGAAAAATAGGGGTGTGTGTGCTAGTGACTGGAATGCATTGAAATTTTAGTTTGCAGTGACAGTTTTGCGTGTGTATGTGTAGACACTGCAATATTGTTCGAATGTAGGGGCTGTGTTGTGTGTACATATATATAGCAGTCATGTGAAGGGATGTGTGGATGTGTATGTGTCAATGTGGTATGTATTTTGAGTGACAGAACAGTGTAATGAATATGGGACTGAACCAAAGCTGGACCAATGAAGTTCAGATGTGTAGGGTGTATCCCAGAAAAAGGAAATCAATGTAGCTATAACTAACCAATCAATGCACAAGTTTAAAGCATAACTCTTAGTTTAATGTGAAACATGTAATGGTAACCAAACCAATACATGATTTAACCCAAAGTAATTTTAGTTTAACAGTTGGCCATTTCAGTAATTTAGGGAAATCAGCATACCAAATCAATACACATAAATCAGTTTACAGGGAACTCCCAAAATCCATGAGAATTCAGTTATGTGTAAACAATCTCAGGAAATCAGGAATTTAAGTTCAACTGACATTTCAATATCGGTGAACAAGTATCAGTTGACTGTTGGACAGCCCCAACTCCATTTGAAAATCCATTTCAAACCCAAAATTTAACACAAATCAAAAACTAACCTAAATGTAAAATATTATACATGTATATGAATCATAATGGTAAATAAAACATCAGAAAATCAGTTTAAACCAGTTTTAGAAATCCAGAATTCAACCTACAATACCTAGTATCAGAAAAATGGGAATTTTACTTGAATTCGAATCTAAAATAACAACTAATAATCGATTAGTAGGTTGGTAAATGAAGTCACATATGTGATAGTTTCATGGGTGTCCCCGTGTCCAAGAGACTGGACACATTCGTGTCTAAACACAACACAACACAGACACAAGAACTGTGCAATCGACAGCGTCGTGCACGTGTGCACATGTGTCCAGTGCACGACACTGGCCACGTGGTGACACGTGGCCGTGCACACGTGTACGCCTAGACTAGGAGGACGTGTCCAAGTTCCTGTCCCATGTCCACGTGGTGTCCAAGTGTCGATACGAGACCGTATCAGTGTCGAGTTTCGTGCACGTGCACAGTGGGCACGAGACAGTGCAGCCTCATTTCCTTCGTGCACAGACAACGAGGACCCACAAAATTTTGTGGGTAGGATGTCAATCATTGCCCGCACCCACACACCAATTTTTAGATGTCGGGGTGCTGTGTCGTGTCCGTTAGGACACTCGAGCAGCAGGACAGCCGTACGAGGCCAGTGCGTAGTGTCGTGTGTGCGGTGCGTGTCCGATTTGGGCACGAAAAGTGTCAAAAACATGCTCAGTATGACACGAAATAAAGAAAACACATATAAAACAATATTTCCATTCAAATAGTTTTCAAAAATGACATAAAAATTCCTTTGAGGCATTTCAACAAACATATGATTACATAGACCGATACATGTCCGATACGGACACAAAACGGACACAAAATCCACCCAAATTTTGGGGACAGCTAGGGGACTCCTAGATCTAGCCCTAAATGCAAAGAAAACAGAAATTTAAATCAATTTGGGGAGTTTTACCTATAGGTGCAAATTGCATGAAAAAGCTCCAAATGGGGGGTTCTTTTTGATGGCCAAAAGCTCCAAATTGATCCCAAACTGAAATTAACCTCCAGAAATGATAGCTATAAAGAAATTAGAACCTAATGCAAAAGACTAGGATTAAAAAGAATTAAAATAGTTTTATAGGGATTTTTGGAAGGGGAAAAATACCTCTCTTTTCCAATGTGTTGAAATAATAAAAAAGAGGCAAGCCCTAATGAATAAGTGTTTATATAGGGTGGGGATCCCTGTGTGGCTGGTCACTTAGGGTTTGGTTAGGGTTAGGGTGTCAAATCATGGGCCATGGGCCATGTCACAAGTCTTTAAGTCCTTAATCACAAGTCCTTTCATTAAAACCACAAACCATGAAATAATTTCACTTAAACTAATCCTCTCATTCTAAAACTAATCTCTAATGTCTAAAATGAGTTAAGTCAAGCTAGACTAGGGTCACCATGGCTAGGGTTAGCTTCTAGGCTAGTACACTAGGCCTCAACAAGTCAAGGTCAAACTAGAATTCACCAATTCAATAAATCATCAATTAATTCAAATAAGTCAAAATAACCAAATTATCCCTAGGCTAAAAATGATAATTAAATCATCCTAATGACACAGTTAGGCTCTAGGTTATGTAGTCTCTAGGATTTCACTGGCAGCACATCAGAATCACAAGTCATGACTTAAAGCAGTTTTTTAAATAGTTTAAAAATTATTAAAAATTACCAAAAATTATAATGTGAAACAAATATCAATAAATAATAATTTTAATTAAAAAAATTCAAAATTATCCTCATCTGAAAAACTGGGTGTTACAGCATGACAAACCACCAAGCCAGACCCACTAGCAATACCGTCACCCTCACCCGATCCCCAAGATCACCATACTAGCCATCGCCATCACGACCACTAGACGCCGCCACTATCTCCACCATCATCACCGCCTGCACCACCATAACCAGTCCACCGCCCTGTCTATTGAGCATGTACTACTAAACAGTGACTTGAGATATTAGTTTTATATGATCGGCTTAGGACCAGGATCAGGCTATTCCATATGACCGGCTATGCACAAGTATAAGTAATAGATCAGGCCGACCATATATGGAAAGCTATGCACATGTACAAGTAAGTACAGGCTACATCTTACGTGTGGTAAAGGTGAGCTATGCACAAGTAGTTTTGGGTATGATCACATAATCTCCTAATACCTCTCCATCCCTCGACTAGTATAATGGATCCTACCATGGTAAGCTACGACAAGGGATTATCTGAGAGGGTAGCAAATACCCTTAGGAACCGGTGTCCATAAAAGTACAAAAATAATAACATGATATGTACCAGTATACCAGGATAACCAGAAATAATATCTCATGACGGGATCCAAAATATACTAATCCGTGTACTCTTGTGTCAGGGATCAAGCATGACACTACAAACTGATATCATAGATACTATCAAGATAATGAAAACTATCAGAGAATGTACTCGCCTCAATTTGCTGGAGTCGACATGCACGACACGATCGTGTCGACATGGATTAGGTACCGTTGCTATGCTCCATAAAATAGTCCCAAGAGATGGCACAGACGGTTCTATTGAGTCTGGAATAGTCCAAAAAGCCAGTTTGATATAGAAGTCTAGGATCGGAATTTGGCACGATAGTCAAGGTCGCATGATTTATGACATGAAGTGAACTCATCACAAAATCATATAACTATTTCTGAAAATTATCTATAATACTTAGAAACTATATTTTTATTAATCATAATATTATATATATATATATTTTTAATATTATATATATATATATATATTTATATATATATATATATATATATATATATATATATAAATATATATATATATATATATATATATATATATATATATATATATTTTATATATATATATATATATATATATATATATATATATATATATGAAAGTCTAGAAGGTCATTTTAGGGCTTTACCCTCAAAACTATATTTTAATTAGATAGAAAACTACAATAATATTTTCATTCCTTAAAACAAATTTATGAAACTGAAGGGATTA
The DNA here is from genome assembly GCA_029216955.1 of Iris pallida. Taxonomy (NCBI): domain Eukaryota; kingdom Viridiplantae; phylum Streptophyta; class Magnoliopsida; order Asparagales; family Iridaceae; genus Iris; species Iris pallida. The sequence goes on from JANAVB010013595.1 coordinate 2,515,441, forward strand.
AACCCAATGGCATATTTTTGTTACAAAATGTCTTTCGAAAAATTATTTATCATATAATTATTTAATAAAATTTACAATAATACCAAGTGAGTAATAATAATAATAATAACAACAACAATATTATATATATATATATATATATATATATATATATATATATATATATATATATATATATATATATATACATACACACACACACACACACACACACACATAAAATCCAGTATTAGGCAGATGGGCTTAAGGCCCAGCCTAACACAAAATAACAATAATAATGCTAAAAGCTTTAAGCCTAGCCTAAATATTCCAATTAAAGTTTTAGCCAGTGGGCCCATCCCAAGACAAAACCCACAGCCCCTAAACCCTATGCTAACCATAATACTCATATTAATGATAATAATAATTATATCAATAGTAATAACATACATAAAGAAATCAGAAAGGGGGTCTGTTATCCCACCCATTCGTTCCAATCCACAAAGAGAGAGAGAGGAAGGAGAAGATGGAGAGATCGAGCGGGAGATGGAAGACGCTCACTGGGGTTCATGTCGGCGGCGCCGAGGGTTCACGACAGCGGAGGCTGTGACCAAGAGGAGGCTCGAGAGGAGGACAACGCATCTACTACTACGACGGCGTGTTCTCAACGACGATGGCTCCAGAGTGGTGACCCACAGCTCCGACAGCGACAGAGGAAACGAAGAAGATAGTGGCCAGGCGGGGCACCCCTGGATCTGGGCGGTGGCAGGTCGGCGGAGGCAGATGCGACCACCAGATCTAGAGAGGACAGAGGCTCCCGCAGGGGTGGTGCTGCAGCTCCCATACAGCAGCGTCGGCAGGAGGTTGGACGCCTAGGCTCGTCGAGCCAGATTTGGAAGTACGGAGCGACTCATGGCATGATGGAAGTAGGTTAGGTCTCTTTCTCTCTCTGTGGGTATGATGCTGGTGGTGCCTGGTTTTTGTGGTAGTGATGGTGGCAGTTGTATGGCTGTGATGGTGGTGGCAGTTGCATTGGGTGGTAGTGGTTATGGCGAGGCGGGGGGAGGAGAAGGATGGTGGTGATGATGAAGCTGAAGGTGGTTGTATATTATCTGTTGTTACATTGTACTCATGATTACTTATAGTACCTTATTACCATGACATGCTTACATAATTTTTCTACTTTTCTACTGTTCTGTATTATTTATCCATCATGTATTTTTATTGTTTTCTGTTATTTATAGATTTTTTTCAATTTAATGGAACTATTGTTAGTTTATGTACTTTGCTCCAATCGTAACTGGATAACCATATTTTTAAGAGTTGTTTTGCCTTACATTTTTTAACTACATGATGATGCTAGCTGAGATAGATCTCGATGTTCCTTTGACCGTGAGTTGACTTCTGGGAGCTCTAGGCCATTGTTCTTTATTTAGATTTGTGTTTCGTTATCAGATTTGCCTCTGAAATATTCCTGATATGTATTATCATTTATCGATTCTGTATGGTTCAGTGATACTGCTGTATTTTCTTACTCATATCTTTCTTAGATGTATGTGATTTGAGTACATGTTGATTGTGGATCATAAATGTTATAGTTATTTATTGGGTACTTGACAACGTTCTACCGCCGATAATACGGCGAAGGCTGGACGTGGCCCATGTACTCATGCACAATTATCCGGATGTGGGTCATGACAATAACACATGTAGACAACTTGACAAGATATAGGATTGAACATAGCCAAACATATCTATTTTTAATTCACCTTTTATATGTTAGAATGAATGGAATTAATATTGGTATGATTTACGACATTAGTTGCTTAGTTGGCGACTTGAGGCTAATAGTGTCATACCCATTTGACACTTGTTTTGGTATTGCTTATAGGAATATTAGTTGCATTGTTAACAATTGTAGTGAATGTTACACTAATATGACATATTTTAGTATGATTAAAACCATGATAATCTATTTCACCCCCGACCCAGGAAATCGTTCGTCCTTACGTCGATTTTATCGAATCGAATGTCCTCGATAGAGAGTGATGCCATATGAGTCTGGAGTTGAACTCGTACAAGGCAAGATGATTAAAATCCTTAAAATGGTTATCCCGATTCAATGTTAGCAGCAGAAGAAATAAAGTCACATTGGAGTTACATAGAGTATAACAAACAATTCTCTTTATTAAATAAGCAACAAAATTAAAAATGCTTGCATTAGCCTAAATGGATCTGCCAGATTGGCTTACAACAAGTTCTCTTTTTCCCATAAGGGATTTCATCATTTCATTCATCATGTTTTTTGTATCTCGACCGCATTATCCTATTGCAAGTTCGAGAGTCATACGGTCGTACGCCTTAATAAAATGCTATGGTATTCCATGGCACAGCGCAATCAAGCGAAGCTCCGCTGCTAGCAATCTATTACCTACATCCTGCAGGCAATCTAGTGGGGGAACAGTACTAATCCTCTTGTGTACTGATAAGACATTTTACTAAACTGATATTAAGTAATTTATGAATCATGCAGCTTAACTTGTGATCTTTCTATCTTTGCCTTTGGATCAGTTTTATGGCATATTTGAAAGCAGTAAAGTATGTATTTTATGGCAAGCATGTTATTATTTATTTGCGTAAGTAAGCAGGCAACATATATCAATCTCGTGTGATTTCGTGGTGACTTCTTTTAAACATCGACGTACTCACCCATGTACCAATACAAGGTGAATATGCCCACCATATTTCCTTATTATGTTATAAGTGATCTTTGTGCATAATCTCTGTGTGCCTATACCATTCATCCCATCGACCCTTATCTATATGAAGGTCACCGGCTTCTCTAAGCCAGAATGGACTATATTCTCATTGGCATTATGACGCTGCCCAATCAACCTAGGTTGCGATCCTTACTGAAGGTCCCACAATGTATCAGTGCTCCCTTGGCGTGATTAACCATTCCTCCTAGGTCAAACAGTCCCGGCGCCTCGTTGATCTTGTTCGAGGAAAATAAACCCGTGCACGGGCTATATCCAAGTCCATTTGACCATACAATACGCTCTATCTCATACAACCAAATGTTGTCTGAGTTCAAAACTTAGACTCTGAGTTCAAAACTTAGACTTTGCATCATTTCGCATTTCTCACATCATCTTGCATTTCTATTCTTTCTTTCAATGTTCTTACATTTTCTTTCAATGTTCTCACCCTTTCTTTTAATTTCTTACCCTTTCTTTCAATGTTTCGTCCCCTCGATTCAATGTTCAATGAATGACCCGAAGGTCCCAAACATTCCCAAGACAACATACTATACATTTGATAGTTCCGTAGCATTTGTGCCACAACTTCTCACTTCTCACATAAATCTTTTGATGTTCTACGACTTATCGTTCATCGATGTGCAATTTATGCATTTGACGCACGTCTCGATACGATCTTTTAATGTACTAGACAAGTTCATTCCCTCAGACTCGTGCACTTAAGGCATGCCTCGATAGAGTATTCAATATTATGTTACTTCGTGCACTTGATGCACTCGTCGATACAAATATCCCATATTATTATGGCTCGTGCACTGAGGCACTCGCCGTTGCGATATTTTGATGTTCTATGGCGACTCGTACATTTTTTGTACGTTTCAATTCAATTGTTCTATCTTAGTGTTCGATACATACTATGATTCCTCTCAATCGAGCCACGCCCGTGGACTCGATAGGTTAACTTAGCATACAAAGGTACATTTTTAATTAGACATGATGAAGTAGGAAAGTAGGGTTAAGTCCTCCCCCCATAGTTCGATACGGATGTCGTTTTGCCGAGCCGATGTGGCTCGATTCCTTAACTTTATTACACGGCCAACTCTTCTGACTTAGCCATTCGTGCACTTCGTGCTCCATTGAACTACCCGACTAGTTCGGCCTACCATTCCCTTATCTCAGTCCGTTTCGAGGCGATGCTTTGGTTCTGCGGACACCGTTACAAATGGGGCACACGATTAATTGAACTTATGCTTTGCATCTATTCAATTTAATAGATCTTCAAAATGGACTCAATGCTTTCTTTCAGGCCAACTTAACACTTATATTGATCCAACTCGATGCATTCCTCAGGTTAACAAAACACTTCGAGTCAACGACTCAACATAATGCACCGTGCAGAGCGGTGCATTACATAATATACCACTTAAAATAAGGTTCGTCCTTGAACCGAAACCAGCACTCAATCTAAGTATTTCTAGATCGTGTCATGATATCGTTCTACCATCGTTGTTCTGTTTCAAACATTCATGCAAGTTTTCATTCATATCATAGTCTTTCCTGTAGCTCAATTTGAATTCAGTATACAACTTAGTTTGAATCATATATATATTTTAGGCATCCCACCAATATATGTATTTCAGCAAAGCCCAGTGGTAAAGAATTGGAACAAAGCTGACAGGTAAATTTTTAATCCTCGATTACTTGCAATCTCATACTCTTGATCGAACTTAATCTCTAGCGTCCGTTCTTGCAATTCTATAGCATATGTATATTCAATACATATGTGATCATCCAATGAAGTCACTGTGTGCGACGCGATTCAAAATCATATTTCTTATTCTCGTCAGTTTCACACTAACCATCAAATCTAGGCGTTGAGTCAAGCCATTGTGCATCAGATCGCAATAAATCTTCGTAAAGCGTTGCGTTCGAAGACGCTACCTAACTATTTCTGAAGTCTCACTTGTAAATCATCTCGATACAATTTTCCTCTATTGACTTGTAATTGCATCAACATCCGAGACTACTCCTGTTAGCCAACTTACCAAGACATCGTGCATAAATTCTCCCAATGCAACTTTTAAATTGATGTTGCACAAAGGCCACAATCTATCTGATACAAAATTTTAATTTGAGTCGACGATGCTCAAAGACAACAATCACTTTGACACAAAGGTCTCTACGACGCGTCTTATGTTCGATTCCTATCGAGTAGGAATTTTTTAGCCAAATTTGAAACTTGTCCATCTTGTAACATCGAATATAAGTTCGATTCATACAAGCTCAATTGCTAGGTGAATTCAAATCCAACGACACAACTCGAAAGCCATTCTCTTACCATTTGATCTCGTGCATAACAAGATTCTCAAATTTTCCTATCCGTATCACCAAGTTTGTTTGTCAAATTTTTATTTCGATCGTCGACCAACATAATCAATAAAGCATTCATCCAACTAATACTCAAAACCCAGCTATATTATTCTTAGTCGAAGCTGTTCCATCAATTCTCGAAACAATTATTTGACCGCACCACATCTCGACATAATTCCATTTGTGACATCATATGGGTCACCTCTGCAACATTCACTCTGATTTGGCGGTCAAGTCTTCTAGGGTCAGCTGCCTCGAAGCTACGCTCGATAATTATGGATCATTAACGAAGGACAGTTGCTATGAACCATGATATATCTTATGAAGTAACGTATAGGCAACTTTAGAGGGGGAGGGAGAATAGAGTTTCTGTCAAAAATAACCAATTAAAAATCAACTCTATGCCAGTCCTGAAGCAACTACCAAGAAAAATATATAATCAGAGTAGTAATACGAAAATTAAGAGAGATTAGAAGAAAATACGCAAACACAACAATTTAACCTGGTTTCCCTCATGGAGGACTAGTCCAAGCCTGAGAACTCTCGCTCAGGATTGAAATCCACTATTTGTGAAATAGGGTAAACACACGTGCCTTTACTCAGAAGAGCATGCCAACTTCTTACAACTTCGCAGAGGCGAAACTTAGAATTGTCCAAGTGACTTCTTACTCTTGCACAGAACTTCTAGCTAAATCACACTTGAGCACCTTAGGGCTTAAGATGTTTTATGGCTAGTAGATTGGAAGAGTAAAGCTTAAAATGTATAAGGCTTAGAAGATTGAGAGTGAAAGATGATTTGAAATGAGAGAATTCAAGCCCTATTTATACTAGTCAGGGAAGGCAGAGTTCGGCCAGAATTCTGTCCCAAATATTCAAAACTTTGAACATTGGACAGCTTGTAGCAGGGTGTTATGAAAAATTAGGTTCCTAAAATTTATGAGGTAGAGTTCGGCCCGAATTCTATCTACCTTGGGCCAAAAAGTTTATATGGGCTATATTGGTTTGGTTTGGTTCAGGGATTGTTTATTTTGTATGGTGGAGTTTGGTAAAGTAAGTCTAAGGATTGAGATGACTCAGTGCGACTCAACGTACATGTTCCTAGACTCAATAAATTAAAAATTTATGGGCCGAGTACAAGTACATTTGCAATGTAACAGCTTGTCGATGACATCTGTCTTGAACTTGATACGTTGCAGATGATATTTTATCTTGAGCTTGATGTGTCGTATTGGATCATATGAGATATTATTTTGTTAATTCTCTAAATTAGTTTGACTGTGATCCAGTTTGGGTCAACAATCTCCTCCATTTTGATAATTGATAAAATAATATTTGTATGTTGCAACATTCATACCTGGACACATGTTGACGGGAGTAAAATAGTTTATACGTATGAAGTTGCTCTCCCGCAAATAGATATGTCGGCTTCCCCAAAAATAGATATTTTTATCCTGATATAAAGTTTTTATCCAAGCACAATATAATTTATAATATCACATCGTATACAAGATCACATAAAATATCTGTTATACTTCCCCTTTATCACTTAGCAAAATATAGCATATCTCCCCCATAAAGAGACAAAGTGAAGAAAGCAATCACACAACTTTAACCATAACCAAACTTTAATAGAGACAACTAGCAGTTTTGATAAACCAAAAGAAACTCGCAGTCATACATATGAAGGGAAATAAAAGCATAGTAGAAATAGTACTAAAGTCAGGAAATGACAAACTACAAAGCATAACTAAAAGCAGCAGCAGCAGTAGGTTAGAGGCCATAGCCATCACAGAGCATAAGAACGAGATGGACTGGCCGAATCGGATGGCTCGCTGGCAGAGCGACGAGGATCAACAAATGCAGCATCAGGATGCAGATACCGCTTGGCCCAAGGATCGTCAATCCGGTAGCCTTCGCGAGAAGGGTCCCGACCCGTAGGTAACGACATAGTAGGATATCGGGCTATATTATACTGGATGTCATGCAAGGTATTGTTGATGGCGCTCATCTGTAGAGTGGTCTGAAGTCTAACTGAGTATAGCGATCGTCTTCGAAATGGAATCGGTCGCACAATATGTCTCGGATGGAGTCGAGGGTGGCCGGTAGCTCAGGCTGAGGGGCATCTGAGTCAGAAGACTCATCCTCAACGAGAGCAGAAGGAACAAGTACAGGAGCAGTCCTACGAACCTTAGATAGATAGGCAGGAGCTGGTAGAAACTGACACTTATCTAAAGAAATATGGAAGGCAGCAAAGATCATAGGAAGATACATAGCATAGACAAGTGATTTTGGCTTCTTCCTTGCACGAATCATCCAGTCCATCATCGTGCGTGGAAAATTGAAAGGAATGGTGAAGTGTAGAAAATAAAGGACCATAATTTTAAGGTAAGTGACTTCATCAGTACATCTAGCTTTGGATAGGATCGAAGAGAAAATGATGCGATAAAGTTCATAGAAGTGGTTGTTGAGATACTTGGCATGAAGTTTGCGAAGGCGAGTATTGGGTGCACACATCATATCCTTAAAGCCTTTGAATGTGAGATCACCAACAAATTGGAATTCACGAGCATTGACAATGCGCTCCCAAGAATTGGGGTCAGGGAGTTCTAAATATTATGTCAAGTCAAAGTCGTCAAACATGATGTCAATGCCGACAACCGGAGAATAGATTTTACGGTCGTCATAGGTCATGTTGCAATAAAACATTTGAATTGCATTGAGATAAATAAGTGAAGATGTATACACAAGTTCATAAAGACATACATCCTTGAAGTTAGGATCAAATTCAGAAAATACAGTAAAATTGATGGGATGTCCCGCCACAACACTACGTGAGCAAAAATCAAAATACTACTCGTTTGAGGCTTCTAACGAAATAAAAATATGCTCATTATAAGTGTTGGCATTGGAAGGAGAAGGAGGATTAAACAATGGGTGAATGGGATATGGAGGAGGAGAAGGAGGATTAGATGATGAAGCTCCTTTAGTCCTAGTCCTCTTTCCTCTATTTAAAAGTCTAGGAGCCATGATAAAAGCTAACGTAATAGAGATGGAGAATTACAATTGAAGTAGAGATAGAGAACTAAGAGATATACCAAAAAAATGAGTAATGAGGATGGAAGAGAATCACCCAAAACCTTTAAATCTTGAGTGTGGAGAGTGGAAAGCACCAAAATAGTGATTTTTAGGGTTAGTGTTTTGGAGAAATAAGGTTGGAGAGAGGTGAAAGATGATGCCAATGAAGAGAAAGAAGGCAAAATCGTAGTTTTTAAAAAGTAGGGCCGGCTGCACTAGCAAAACGTGGGCCCTTAATCAAACAGATTGGACAGCCAGGGATGGCTGCATGTTCTGGAACTCACTACTCAGAGTTCGGCCCGAGTTCTGCCAAAGGCAGAGTTCGGCCTGAGCTCTGTGAGGGTGGTTCAAGAGCTCCAACAAGTTTAAAAAAATGTTGACAAGATAGATAAAAGATGGTCTTGAATTAACAATAATAGATTTTATAAGCCATAAAATAAATGAAACATTCGACAAACTTTATGAATCATTGTTCAGAATATGTGCATCATTTCAGGTTAGCTGTAGGGGCCGGATCCCAGCTAGCGGTAGTTCGAAGACTAGTACACCGCGTCGTTTAGGCTTTTACGCCTTATTGTCAGAAGGACCCTTTCGGCTTGTACCAAAAATAATGCAACAAATACGAACTTGATTTTACAAGTATTTACGCAGGTATGACATATTATATGACATTTTCATTCAAGATTCCTAAGTCTCGACGAAGAAAGTTGAAATACACTTCGACAAGTGGTTTAGTAAAAAAGTCTGCTAGCTGATGATCATTGTCAATAAACTCTAGATTAATAGTACCTTACAATTGATGATCACGTAGAAAATGATGTCAAATATCTATCTGCTTAGTGCGTGAGTGACATACTAGGTTCTTGGTCAGGTTAATTACACTATTGTTATCACAGAATATAGGTATGTGCTTAAAAGATAAATTATAGTCTTCAAGGGTTTGCTTTATCCACAAAATCTGAGCACAACAACGTCTTGTAGCTATGTATTCAGCTTCTATTTTAGATAATGCTATAATATTTTTTTTCTTGTTAAACCAAGAGACTAAAGCTTTGCCTAATAAATAACATATGCCACTGGTACTCTTACGGTCGACTTTGCATCCAGCAAAATTGGCATTAAAATATCTGATCAAGTCAAAGGATATGGTTTTGGGATACCAAAAACCCACCGTAACAGTGCCTTTAAGGTATCGAAAGATACGCTTAACTGTGGTCATGTGTGGTTTCTCAGGGTTGGCTTGATAATGAGCACATAGGCAAACACAAAACATGATATCGGGACGACTAGCAGTTAAAAAGGGTAGACAACCAATCATACCTCGATACTTATATTGATCGACTGGTTTGCCACTTTTATCAGGTTCTAATTTAGTTGTTGTAGCCATCAAAGTACTGATTGGTTTAATATTGTCAAGATCAAACTTCTTCAGCATGTCCTTTGTATACGTTGATTGGTTGATGAATAATCCTTGTGAGTTTTGTTTGATTTGCAATCCAAGGAAGCAGTTAAGCCCCCCTATCATGCTCATCTCGAACTCATTCTGCATACACTTGGCAAATTCTTGGCATAAAACCTCATTAGTAGACCCAAAAATGATGTCATCCACATAAATTTGCTCTAAGAGAATGGTGTCATCAATAGATTTTATAAACAATATCGTGTCAATTTTTCCTTTTGAAAAGCCTTTGTCGAGTAAGAAAGTGCTAAGGCGTTCATACCAAGCTCGAGGGGCATGTTTGAGGCCATAGAGAGCTTTCTTATGTTTAAAAGCATGATCAGGAAATTTGTGATTTTTAAAACTAGGTATTTGTTTTACAAACACTTCTTCTTTAATAAAATTGTTAAGAAAAGTACTTTTGACATCCATTTAAAAAACTTTGAAATTTTAGAAGTTTGCAAAGGCACAAAGCATGTAGATTGATTCAAGTCATGCAATAGGAGCATATGTCTCATCGTAGTCGATACCTTCCTCTTGGTTGTATCCTTGAGCTATGAGATATGTTGTTACGTGTGACTGAATCGTCCTCATTAACTTTGTTACGAAAGACCCATTTAGTACCAATGATCGAATGATCAACAGGTTTAGGAACAAGTTCCCAAACATGATTTCTTTCGAATTGGTTGAGTTCTTCTTGTATTGAAGATATCCAAATTTATCAGAAAAACTTCTATAAACATTTTTGGGTTCTATTTGTGAAATAAAAGCAGTGCTAGCAATAGAGTCTCTAACAGATGATCAAGTACTTACCCTTTTTGATACATCACATATTACCAAGTTTTTTGAATGTGATGGTATGAAACGAAATTTCTTTGGTAAACCTTCCAGAGAACTGGTTCCAGATGTTGTATCCATAGGTATAGAAGTTGATGATTTGATATGTATGTCATCGTCATCATCGAAAATAGCATTTGTACTATTATTCTCATCAAAGGTTACATTAGCAGATTCTTTAATAATCATAGAGCGCTTGTTAAACCTCTATATCATTTACTCTTGGTAGCATAACCAAGAAAAATACCTTCATCAGCTTTGGCATCAAACTTGCCTAAGTTGTCTTTCGTATTCCGGATAAAGCAACGACAATCAAACATTCGAAAATAGGAAATAGTTGGTGTTCTATCAAACCAAAGTTTATAGAAAGTTTTTTTCAAAATATGTCGAATCAAAACCCTATTCAAGACATGGCATGTTGTACTTACAGCTTCTGCCCAAAAATATTTCGAAAGTGAAAATTGATTCAGCATGATTCTAGCCATATCGCCAAGAGTTCTATTCTTTCGTTCCATAACACTATTTTGTTGGGGAGTTCTAGGACACAAAAAATTCATGATTAAAACCACTTGAGCCATAAAGCTTTTTGAAATTGGAGTTTTTGAGTTCGCCGTTATGATCACTTCGGATTCGAGTAATTATGAAGCTTTTTCTTTTTGAACCTTTTTAGCAAAAACTTCGAAAACAGAAATAGTATCACTTTTGTTTGGAAGAAAGAAAATCCAAGTAAATCAAAAAAATTATCAACAATTACAAAAGCGTTTAGTTTTCCACCAAGACTGGCCACTCTACTAGGACCAAATAAATCCATATGAAGCAGTTGCAAAGGTCTAGTAGTACTTACAGAGTTGACGGATTTAAAAGATGATTTGGTTGCTTTATTTTTCTAACATTCGGCACATACCGCATCCTTTTTGAATGTAATGTCAAGTAGTCATCTCACTAGCTTCTTGGATAAAGTCTTGATATGGTATCCATGTTTGCATGTCCAAGATGCATGTGCCACAGTAGTATTTCTTCTTTATGAGCGTAGATGCATCTTTCTACATTGTTAGTATCTCTAGACAGATAGAATATGTATATATTATCTTCACTTATCCCTTCAAAAGTGATGTCTCCAGATGATTTATCATATATGGAGCATTTAGTTATTCTAAAGTTAATATCATATCCATGATCAGCAAGATGACTAATGCTAAGCAAGTTATACTTTAACTCTGTTACTAAACAAACATCTTTAATGACGGGAGAATGAGGATTACCAATAGTACCGTTACCTATGATATAACCTTTCAGATTATTGCCGAAGGATACATATCCTTCCCTCTTCATCGATAGTGTTGCAAAAAAATTTGTATTTTCAGTCGTGTGTCGCAAGCACCTACTATCAAGAATCCACTTACTTTTAGAGAATAATGGAAGGTCCACCTACACCACGAGTAGATGTGACCTTTGGTACCCAAATCTTTGAGGGTCCTGAAAGGTTAGTCTTCGATACCCATGCATATAGTTTTAAATCAACTAATCTTCTAATTCTACACTGTGGTGAAGTGTGTCCATGTTTACCACAGTAGTGATATATAACATGTATATTGGTGTTAGGTATAGGATAATAGTGATGTCTATGTGTTTCTCGTGCTGCATAAAAACGTGTGTTCATAAAAGCATTTCTGTGTGCCATGTGTATGTGTGGGTGTTTGTCATGCTGCATGTGAATATATGTACATAAAGGCATGATTGTGTGCAACATGAGTATGTGTCTTTCTTGTGACATGTATTCTTCTATTGAGCAATCTTTTGTCTTGTGTACATGTTGTGACTGTGAGATTGAGTTTGGGGTTGTTCAACTTGTTTCCCCAATCTGATCTCTGATCTTTTAGAGGCATTATACATATCATCAAACTTGGCAGTCTAGGCATCAATTCTTACAGCAACAATATTATACTTCTTTTTTTCGTCTGAGAGTTCTTTATTGAGTGTTGTGATATCACGTATTTATTTTTCAATAAGATTCGGCATCGTGTAAGCTTAATTTAAGATTGGATACCTCCTCAGTGTTCTCCGTAGGTGGAGTGTCTCTAACATTATCAAGCAAGTATGAAAGTCTATGAATCTCAACTTCATGAGTCTTGATCTTATCCTTTGCATGGTTATACTTGCTAAGTAACTTCTTGTGATCTTCAAGTAAGTCACTAAAGGCATCTCCAAGTTCATCAAAAGTAAAGTCATCAAGTGGATCATTTGTTACCTTTTCAGACGTTGCCATTAGGCAAACGTTTGCAGTATCTTGGGGAGAGTCCTCTTCTTCTGCTGAGTTACTGGCTTCGCTTTCTTGCCAGATGCTTGTGTTGGCATACTTTTGAGAGGTTGGCCTTTTGTATGATCTTTCATATCGGCTTCCTTTCTTTGCTGTAGTACAGCGTTTCTTGATATGTTCTGTCTTCTTACAGCTGAAGCAGATAGGCATTTTATCGTCATCTTTGTGCTGTTCCTTCTTCCTTTGGTTGAAACGTAGGAACTTCTTGAAGTTGCGAACCATGAGCGCTTGATCATCACCATCAGAGTCATCATCGTTTGTTTCTTCTGGAGCTGCCTTTTGACGATGAGCTCTTAGCACGATTTTTTTCTTTGGAGCCATTTTTTTAAAGTCTTTGAGATCGAGCTCATCATCATCAGTTTGCCCATCAGAGTTTTCAGAGACATAATTATAACACCAATTTTTTAAATAAGGGTAATTTTGAAATTTTATGATCTTAGTTATTTAATTATGATATTTAAATGATAATATGATTTTTTGGTGATTTTTAATCAATTTAAAACTATTTAAAATCATGACTAATAATTTTGATGTGCAGCTAGAGAAACCCTAGAGCCTGTCTACCCTAGAGCCTAACCCTGTGATTTGGAATATTAATTATCATTTTTAGCCTAGGGGTAATTTGGTCATTTTAACTTATTAGAATTATTGATTTATTTATTGGATTGATGGTTGTTGATTTTGACTTTTGCTAGTTGTGACTTAAGAGACTAACCTAGATGCTGACTCTAGTTAAGGTGACTTGATTAGCATGGTGAGACCCAAATCTAACTTAAGTCGACTTGGTTTTGACTTGAGTGATTTAGCTCTTGAGAAAATTAGGAAGGATTTTAATGTTGGATTTAAGGCTAAGGTAGAGAGCCCATTGCTCCTTTATGACCAGCCAATTAGGGCTCCCAACCCTATAAAGTCATCTCCTCCATGTTCTTGCCTTCTTTGTAATGTTTCAACATTTTAAAGAAAGAGGTAATGTCGTTTCTTCCCCAATCCCTAGATTCTTCAATTTTAATCCTTTTTCACTCTAGTCTTTTGCATATGATCCTAATCTAGACCTATTTTGTATTCATGGAGAGAAATCTCAGGTTTAAAACAATTTGGGGATTTTGGCTATCAAGAAGAACACCCCCCATTTGAAGCTTTCTCTTGAGATGGACACCTATAGGTAAAACCACTTAAATTATATTTTAGTTCCGATTTCTTTGCATATTAGGCTAGATCTAGGTGTTCCCTAGCTGTCCCCGAGATTTGGGCACAATTCGTTTCTATTTCGTGTCCGTATCGGATACGTATCATAATAGGTACATATGTGTTTGTAGAAATGCCCCTTACGGATTTATTTTCGTATTTTTGAATTCTAATTACAAGGATCTCTAGATCTAGGTGTGTGTAATAACTTTTGTGAAGGATGATTTGCATTTTGTGTCTTATTATGTCAGATTTTATGCTTGGATACGCAGCACGGTGCTCGTTTGAGTGCCCTGCTGCCCGTGTCCTGGTTTGCACTGGACACACCACTTCATGACACGAAATTCGGCATGGAGACTCCCTAGATGACTGACACGAGGCCTACAAAGTTTCGTAGGATCTCGTTGACTGTTTGGGGAGAACTTCGACCCGCACTGCACGCGCATGGTCGTGCACTGGTTTGTAACTCAGACCCGGCACGGCCTCGACCCGGCACTGATACATGTCTCCAGTTTGAAAATTTCTGAAATTGATTCCCTATTTTAACTGAAATTTGGTGCTTAAATTTACATGTTAAATTCATTTGCATAAGTATTAGTTGCTGCTAGTTTGGAGTTGCATGTTAGGTTAGGGTTTGCACTCGAGAAATGGATTTTCGATTGTGGGTTGGACTGAAACTTCCTGGATTTTAGTGTTAGTTTGAATGCTGAATTTTAATTCCAGTTTAAAAACTGAATTGTTGTTAAGATTGCCATGTTTAATCCATTTACGTTTTGTTAGTTCACTGTTGAGGTTGTCACATGTTAGTTTTGTTTAAATTCTTGGTGGTGTTTGGTGCTAGGAGTATAGATTTTGAATTTGGAAATTGGGTTAGACTAAATATGAACTGTTAGCTAATTAGGAACTATTCAATTCTGAGAATCCTAAGAACTGCCATCACCTGAGATCAGGAACACCCAGAAATCTGCGGACACACACATTGCATTCTGTTTTCTCCTATTTACACACATGTACCATATCACATATACACACAAAACTGAATTTTAAAACTGAGATGCTGTGTTCAAAGAGTTCTTTTGTTTTTAACTGAATTCAATTAGTTTAAATACGAATTGTGATTGTTATAAATACATTGATAGATAGGTAGATGACTGGGGATTCGAATGGGATAATGTGCATTCGAAATTCACAAGCTCAAGGACTGAACAGTAGTTGAACTTAAGATTTCCTTTTTATGTAAAAATAAGAACTTACATTGCATTGACACCTTGTTCTGGCACTTCTAGACACACAACAGTTCACTCATATTTGCTAAATACCCTTTGTTCTGTGGACACATTCACTCTTGACACTTGTTTGCATGTCTGTGACACTATGACACTCTTCACACCCACTGCACTTTACTGCACACGCTTTGCTATGCTGTATACCTAATGGACACTCATACACACACAAGTTCCAGAAAACCCACACATTGATTTCTATGTAAAACACACACTGGTACACTTCATACACCTGCTACACTCTTCGACTGAACACTTGACACGTTGACACTGATTTGAATACTAAGACACATCCTTACACTACAACCTGTGAGCTAATATTTCTTTTGCATTGACCCTGAGGACTTAGTTGAGATATATCACACATACACCCTATCTAAATCCCATTTTCCTGAGAAAACTAACCCATTTACTGCTCTCTAATATACCCACACACATTACAGTGATTCCCCACTGTCACTAATGTTTAACACATACACACAAAATTGTAAAATCTGAGAACCTAGGATTGAGTCCCTCTACTCATACTCACACACTAACCTGGACTGAAATCTGGATCCCCCTACTGTCCTGTTCTAGACAGATTTGTATTCCTGAGAACACAAGAACATTGTCACACATGTTCACACACATTTGGGTGTTATATTGAATCTAAACCTGAGTACACACCTACACAATTCTATACACACACACACACACATGTACAAAACCCTTATTCCTATTAACCCACACACACAGTATGACACACACTCTTAGCCCCTCTCTACATCTCTCTCTATATATGTATATATAGTGACACGTATATATATGTATATAAGTTGATGAATGAATGAATGCATGAATATGTATATATAGTTCCTATGGAGGTTGGTTGATCGTATGCTAAATTGATTATAGGCACATAGCCTATACAAGATAGCCCTATATGATTGCCTATATATATTGGTATATGAATGTAGGCTTGAGAAGGAATGTAGGTTAATTTTAAATAAGTTAAATGTATGTTATATTAGACATTGCTAATTGAACTATCTAGGCAATAGCTTATATGTGTGTACCTGTCTATATATATAATAAATGTATGCATATATCTACTTGTAAATATGCTTGCCTGGTTTGGTTTAGGCTTTTGTTGAGTGCTAGCTTAGCCTGGTTTGGCTTGTGCTTGTATTTGGTTTCTAGACTAGGTTGGTTAGGCCTAGTGAGACTTGTTAGACTTGTTGGGGCTAGGACTTGACCTAGTTGACCTAGCTTGACTAGTGTGATTGACTAGAGTTGACCAAGTGTTGACTATAGTCTAGTTTGACCTAGACAGCATGCAGATGCATTGTAGATTACATTTATCATCCCCTGTATACATCTTAACTTGTGTTGCTCTAACTAGGAGTCAGATACCTCATCTCGAGAAGTATATTCTCACAACTATTCAGATACCCGGCGAGTACATTCTCTAATCATTTCATAACTTGCTTAGAATTATATTCCTGCTCTAGTTTACCTTATTTGATGCTGTCACGATATTATCGCGGATTTGTACTATATGGATCCCTATATTGAGATGTTATCCCCCTCGGGAGCATCAGATACATCATGTCGTGTGTTTTATGTACATCATGTATTCCTCGCTCTCATGTTATTCATGTTTTTTATGTGCATCATGATCATTCATACATGCTCGTGTACTCTCATGTGCTCTCATGTTCGATCATGTTTCTCATGTATCTCATGTATAACCTATATTTGATGTGCACCCATTTATGGGCCTTTATGTGAATTTTATGTGCACTCATTTATGAGTCCTCATGTATACTTCATGTGCACCCATTTATGGGCCTTTATGTGAATTTCATGTGCACTCATTTATGAGCCCTCATGTATACTTCATGTGCACCCATTTATGGGCTTTCATGTGAAAATCATGTACGTAACATAACTTGTCTGGATCCTTGTGTATTGATTGGGGTATGGGAGAGTATAAATAGTCATGTGAACAATTCCAAAGTAGTATAACCATGTGCGCCTCTTTAGTATATTCATGTGCAAATCCAACCGTTCACATGTCGACTTTGTACTCTAAATCACTAGTCACTGGTAGCTCTCTACTTATAGTTGATATTTCTATTACAGTTCTCTCTCTATTTACATCATGTACTTCTTTCAGATTCATGTATCATATTCTCTTGCATGTTTATATTTTCTAACCTGTTATGATCTGCGTGAGATGTATTGTACTCGCTCCCGTCCTGACTGGACCTGTAAATTTTTTTACAGAGGATGATGAGGAAACCTACACCCCTTACTTTGGAGCTTGCCTAGATGACACTCACGACCTGGACCCCTGGGGAGGTTCAGGCAGATGCTGAGGACGATACCCATGCTTAGTGTCGATAGTCTAGTCTGTTCCTTATTTTTATGATTAGTAGTTGTTTGGATTCAGAGTTGTATTATTTGGAGACTGGTAGTTGTTGAGACTTATGTTATTTCATTCTACTGTACCTCAGTTGAGGATTTCTTTATCTATTACCATGTGCTATATTCTACCTTTAGATTGTGATTGAGTTGTATCTTCTGTGATTGGCCTCCTTTGGAGAGTATTTCATGTTATGTTAGTTGTAGTTCATGACCTAGAACAGCGTTCTACCGCCGACACTACGGTGTAAGCTGGACGCTGTTACGTACACGTACCCTCACGGTGGGTACGGGTCGTGACATATTTTTAGTAGTGGCCCATGCAGGTCGAGTCTATGTAGTGATATTCGAACTAGAGTATCACTACAGCCTACAGTAGGATAGGATATTTTGAAGGTACTCAATCACATTAGGAAAAACTCATAATCAGATTCTTGTTACCTAAAATTGCTACATTATTTTCCTTCTTAAAAATAAACCGTCCTCCCTTGATGTTAACATTTTATTCTCAGTGATTGTCCTCTCATTTGATCTGTCTTCAGGATGGTTATGGAGATGCGATCTCATCTCGATCGGGAAGACACCACTGAGGGGTCTACCACTCCTCATCCTGATCAGTAGGGCCCCGAGATTGTAGCTTCTGTTATGCAAGCTCAGGCTGGGATATCTGCAGCTTGTAGGAGTGCACCTCTTCCTACTCCGAGACTTTCCCCAGTCATCCCGAACGTTCTTCAGCAGCAGTATCTGCAGCAGATGCCCCGCTTGCAGTTTCAGCAGAAGTATCAGCAGCCGAGGGTCTACTTTCAGCAGCGGCAATTTCAGGACCGTGTACCCTTTCAGCAGGCGCAGCAGCAACAGGGGCAGCAGCAGGCCCCGGGATAGCAGCTTGTCATCATTTGCCCTTTCTGCAAGAGACCAAGGAACGATTGGGACGAATGCCGGAAGAGGTTGGGCAGATGTTTACTTTGCGGAGGATCCGATCATCGGCTGAGAGAGTGTCCTGAGTCATTTGGACAGACAGTTCAGGGAGCAGGAGCTAGGGCTCTGGTAGGCCAGCAGAAGGGATTACCCTTACCTATTCAGCAGCAGAGGAACATGCAACATCAGCAGCAGGCCAGGGGAGGCCAGCGGGGGCGAGCTTTCGCCAGGACAGTCGAGGATGCTCAGGCCATTGGAGATCTAGTTGCAGGTTTCGTTCTTTTGATTCCAATTATGTAATTGCCTCCTATAACTGTCTTGAAAATTCGATTCCCTCTGTTCCTTATTGATTGATCAATTTTGTCATGTTGATCTTGCGTTATGTTTGATTTTATTCTGAGATAAATCACATGGGCTAGATGACCTCAGTTATGGGAACTAGAATCTTCGATAGTCGTGTTAGCTGGCATAGTGAGGATATATAGTCAGATTTAGGATATATTTCTCAGGTGTGGGATTTTAAGGTTTTCGCTGCCAAGCATGCGACAATGCAAAATTTTTAAATACCGTGATTCTAGAGGTATGTGCCTTAGTCAAGGACTCTGTGATTATCGTAGCCTTGCTCACTAGCATGACAAAGATTCTGAGTATCATGATTTTGGACAGACACATATGATTATCGAACTGTGTGATTGAGACAATAATTGTGGGGGTGTTTGACCTAGAAGTATTACTACCATCTTAAATTTCGAGGACAAAATTTTTCTAAGGTGGGTAGACTTGTAACACCCATTTTTCTAAATAAGGGTAATTTTGAAATTTTACGATTTTAGTTATTTAATTATGATATTTAAATGATAATATAATTTTTGGTGATTTTTAATCAATTTAAAGCTATTTAAAATTATGACTTGTGATTTTGATGTACAGCTAGTGAAACCCTAGAGACTGTCTACCCTAGAGCCTAACCCTGTGATTTGGAATATTAATTATCATTTTTAGACTAGGTATAATTTGGTTATTTTGACTTATTAGAATTATTGATTTATTTATTGGATTGACGGTTGTTGATTTTGACTTTTGCTAGTTGTGACTTAAGAGACTAACCTAGATGCTGACTCTAGTTAAGGTGACTTGATTAGCATGGTGAGACCCTAATCTAACTTAAGTCGACTTGGTTTTGACTTGAGTGATTTAGCTCTTAAGAAAATTAGGAAGGATTTTAATGTTGGACTTAAGGCTAAGGTAGAGAGCCCGTTGCTCATGTGACTTATCCCAAAGCGCACTAACTAGAAACTCTAACCCTAATTTTATCCTTTATGACCAGCCACTTAAGGCTCCCAACCCTATCAAGTCATCTCCTCCTTGTTCTTGCCTCCTTTGTAATGTTTCAACATTTTGAAAAAAGAGGTAATTTTATTTCTTCCCCAATCCTTAGATTCTTCAATTTTAATCCTTTTTCACTCTAGTCTTTTGCATATGATCCTAATCTAGCCCTATTTTGTATTTATGGAGAGAAATCTCAAGTTCAAATCAATTTAGGGATTTTGGCTATCAAGAAGAACACCCCCCATTTGAATCTCTTGAGATTGACACCTATAGGTAAAACCCTTAAATTGTATTTTTATTCCGATTTCTTTGAATATTTGGCTAGATCTAGGTGTTTCCTAGTTGTCTCCGAGATTTGGGCACAATTCGTGTCCATTTCGTATCCGTATCGGACATGTACCATAATAGGTACATAGGTGTTTGTAGAAATGCCACTTAGGGATTTATTTTTGTATTTTTGAATTCTAATTACAAGGATCTCTAGATCTAGGTGTGTGTAATAACTTTTGTGAAGGATGATTTGCATTTCGTGTCTTATTGTGTCAGATTTTGTGCTTGGACATGCAGTACGGGGCTCGTTTGAGTACCCTGCTGCTCGTGTCCTGGTTCGTACTGGACACACCACTTCACGACACAAAATTTGACATGGAGACTCCCTAGATGACTGACACAAGGCCTACAAAGTTTCGTAGGATCTCATTTACTTGTTAGGGAGAACATCGACCCGTACTGCACGCGCACGGTCGTGCACTGGTTTGTTTCAGTCTGAATTCGCGCACTGACACGGGCTTGTAACTCGGACATGACACGACCTCGACCCGATATAGGGTGCTAGACCGCTAGCCCTATCCTAGGCGAACCTACATACATGAGAACGAGACACAAGTCGCTCTGCGTCATGAGCACGAGGATCTGTCCTCGCCGCATGACACGGCTGAACCTAGTACAGTATAATTGGGTGTTTGGTTGATTGGGATACGTTTGTGTCCAGTTTTTGGATATGATATGAATTACTAGACACGTGCACATACTCTAGAGTCATTACCAACCTTTTGTTTACAATGTATTTGATTTTTATTGTGTTTTGGGTTCGAAATTGGGGTTCACTGATACATGTCTCCAGTTTGAAAATTTCTGAAATTCATTCTCTGTTTTAACTGAAATTTGGTGCTTAAATTTACATGTTAAATTCATGTTCATATATATTAGTTGTTGTAGGTTGGAGTTGCATGTTAGGTTAGGGTTTGCACTCGAGAAATGGATTTTCGATTGTGGGTTGGACTGAAACTTTCTTGATTTTATTGTTAGTTTGAATGCTGAATTTTAATTCTAGTTTAAAAACTGAATTGTTGTTAAGATTGCCATGTTTAATCCATTTACGTTTTGTTAGTTCACTGTTGAGGTTGTCACAGGTTAGTTTTGTTTAAATTCTTGGTGTTGTTTGGTTTTAGGAGTATAGATTTCGAATTTTGAAATTGGGTTAGACTAGATAGGAACTATTAGCTAATTAGGAACTGTCTAATTATAAGAATCCTAAGAACTGCCATCACCTGAGATCAGGAACACCCAAAAATCTGTGGACACACACATTGCACACTATTTTCTCTTATTTACACACATGTACCATATCACATATACACACAAAACTGAATTTTAAAACTAAGATGCTGTGTTCAATGAGTTCTTTTGTTTTTAACTTAATTCAATTAGTTTAAATATGAATTGTGATTGTTATAAATGCATTGATAGATAGGTAGATGCCTGGGGATTCGAATGGGATGGTGTGTAATCGAAATTCACAAGTTCAAGGACTGAACAGTAGTTGAACTTGAGATTTCCTTTTTACGTAAAAATGAGAACTTACATTGCATTGACACCTTGTTCTGGCACTTCTAGACACACATCAGTTCACTCATATTTGCTAAATACCCCTTGTTCTATGGACACATTCACTCTTGACACTTGTTTGCATGTCTGTGACACTATGACACTCTTCACACCCCACTGCACTTTACTGCACACGCTTTGCTATGCTGTACACCTAATGGACACTCATATACACACAAATTCCAGAAAACCCACACATTGATTTCTATGTAAAACACACACTGGTACACTTCACACACACTGCTACACTCCTCGACTGAACACTTGACACATTGACACTGATTTGAATACTAAGACACATCCTTACACTACAACCTGTGAGCTAATATTTCTTTTACATTGAACCTGAGGACTTAGTTGAGATATATCACACATACACCCTATCTAAATCCCATTTTCCTGAGAAAACTAACCCATTTACTGCTCTCGAATATACCCACACACATTACAGTGATTCCCTACTGTCACTAATGTTTCACACATACACACAAAATCGCAAAATCTGATAACCTAGGATTGAGTCCCTCTACACATACTCACACATTAACCTGGACTAAAATCTGGAACCCCCCTACTATCCTGTTCTGGATAGATTTGTATTCCTGAGAACACAGGAACATTGCCACACATGTTCACACACATTTTCGTGCTATATTGAATCTAAACCTGAGTACACACCTACACAATTCTATACACACATACATATGTACAAAACCCTCATTCCTATTAACCTACACGCACACTATGACACACACTCTTAGCCCCTCTCTACATCTCTCTCTCTATATATATATATAAGTTGATGAATGAATGAATGCATGAATATGTATATATAGTTCCTATGGAGGCTGGTTGATTGTATGCTAAATTGATTATAGGCACATAGCCTATACAAGATAGCCCTATATGTTTGCCTATATATATATTGGTATATGAATGTAGGCTTGAGGAGGAATGTAGGTTACTTTTAAATAAGTTAAATTTATGTTATATTAGACATTGCTAATTGAATTATCAAGGCAATAGCCTATATGTGTGTACCTATCTATATATATAATGAATGTATGCATATATCTACTTGTAAATATGCTTACCTGGTTTGGTTTAGGCTTATGTTGAGTGCTAGCTTAGCCTGGTTTGGCTTGTGCTTGTATTTGGTTTCTAGACTAGGTTGGTTAGGCCTAGTAAGACTTGTTAGACTTGTTGGGGCTAGGACTTGACCTAGTTGACCTAGCTTGACTAGTGTGATTGACTAGAGTTGACCAAGTGTTGACTATAGTCTAGTTTGACCTATACAGCATGCAGATGCATTGTATATTACATTTATCATCCCCTGTATACATCTTAACTTGTGTTGCTCTAACTAGGAGTCAGATACCTCATCTTGAGCAGTATATTCTCACATCTATTCAGATACCAGGCGAGTACATTCTCTGATCATTTCATAGCTTGCTTAGAATTATATTCCTACTCAAGTTTACCTTATTTGATGCTGTCACGATATTATCACGGATTGGTACTATATGGATCCCTACATTGAGATGTTATCCCCTTCGGGAGCATCGGATACATCATGTCGTGTGTTTCATGTACATCATGTATTCCTCGCTCTCATGTTATTCATGTTTCTCATGTGCTTCATGATCGTTCTTGCATGCTCGTGTACTCTCATGTGCTCTCATGTTTCTCATGTATCTCATGTATAACCTATATTTCATATGCACCCATTTATGGGCCTTTATGTGAATTTCATGTGCACTCATTTATGAGCCCTCATGTATACTTCATGTGCACCCATTTATGGACCTTCATGTGAATTTCATGTGCACTCATTTATGAGCCCTCATGTATACTTCATGTGCACCCATTTATGGGCTTTTATGTGAAAATCATTTACGTAACATAACTTGTCTGGATCCTTGTGTATTGATTAGGGTATGGGGGAGTATAAATAGTCATATGAACAATTCCAAAGTAGTATAACCATGTGCGCCTCTTTAGTATATTCATGTACAAATCCAGCCGTTTACATGTCGACTTTGTACTCTAAATCACTAGTCACTGGTAGCTCTCTACTTAGAGTAGATATTTCTATTACAGTTCTCTCTCTATTTACATCATGTACTTTTTTTAGATTCATGTATCGTACTCTCTTCCATGTTTATATTTTCTAACCTGTTATGATCTGTGTGAGATGTATTATGCTCGCTCCCGTCCTGACTGGACCTGTTAAAAAATTTATAGAGGATGATGAGGAACCCTGCACCCCATACTTTGGAGCTTGCCTAGATGACACTCGCGACCTGGACCCCTAGGGAGGTTCAGGCAGCTGCTGAGGACGATACCCATGCTTAGTGTAGATAGTCTAGTCTGTTCTTTATTTTTATGATTAGTCGTTGTCTGGATTCAGAGTTGTATTATTTGGAGACTGGTAGTTGTTGAGACTTATGTTATTTCATTGTACTGTACCTCAGTTGAGGATTTCTTTATCTATTACCATCGTGTTATATTCTACCTTTAGATTATGATTAAGTTGTACCTTCTGTGATTGGCCTCCTTTGGAGAGTATTTCATGTTATGTTAGTTGTAGTTCATAACCTGGAACAGCGTTCTACCGCCGACACTGCGGCGTAGGCTGGGCGCTATTACGTACATGTACCCTCACGGTAGGTGTGGGTCATGACAATAATGGTGAGATCATTGCTTTTAATGATTGTCGTGGCTTTGGGGTACCAGTTCTTCGTTAGTCCCCTTAGCACTTTACGTATCTTCTTATGGTTAGAGTAGTTCTTACCGAGGGAAGAGGGTTGACGATGTCGAAGAATCTAGTAATCATTTGTTTGATCGTCTCATTGGACTTCATCTTGAATGCCTCATACTCTTGTGTTAGACAAATAATTTTTAATTCTTTAATCTGTGTGGTTCCTTCATGGGTCACCTCTAGAAGCTTCCATACTTTGTGTGAGGTAGAGCATGTGGAGACCCTGTTGAATTTAGTCTTGTCTATAGCACAGAAGAGAGCATTAATAGCCCTAGCATCTAGACTAGCCTGTTTCTTTTCTTGGTCAGTATATTTGTCGTGGGGTTTATCTATGAGATTCCCCTCAGCAACAATTCTAGCATGCTTCTTATAACCAACTGTGACTGTGGTCCGTAAATCAAAGTCTACAGACTTTAGGTAGAAACACATTCTGGTCTTCCAATACGTGTAGTTGGTTCCATCAAATAGGGTAGCCTATTAGTGGACTGTCCTTTACCATAGCTGGTAAAGATAGGTTGTGTGGTTGCCATGGATCAGCTCTAGGATGTTATTCCTTTATCAAGAGAATAGAGCTCTGATACCAATTGAAGTAACGTGTAGGCAACTCCAGAGGGGGGTGAATAGAGTTTGTGAGAAAAATAACCAATTAAAAATCAACTCTATGCCAGTCCAGAAACAACTACCAATAGAAATATATAATCAGAGTAGTAATGCAGAAATTAAGAGAGATCAGAAGAGCATATGCAAAGACAACGATTTAACCTGGTTTCTCTCGTTGAGAATTAGTCCAGGCCTGAGAACTCTCGCTCAGGAATGAAATCCACTATTTATGAAATAGGGTACACACATGTGCCTTTACTCAGAAGAGCACGCAAGCATCTTGCAATTTTACTGAGGTGAAATTTAGAATTGTGCAAGTGACTTTTTTTCAACTCTTGCACATAACTTCTAGCTGAATCGCACTTGAGCACTTTGGGGCTTTGGAAGTTTTATGGCTAGTAGATTGGAAGAGTAAGGCTTAGAATGTATAAGGCTTAGAAGATTGAAAGTGAGAGATACTTTGAAATGAGAGAATTCAAGCCCTATTTATACTAGTCAGGGGAGGCCGAGTTCGGCCAGAATTCTGTCCCAATTATTCAAAAATTTGAACGTTGGACATCTTGTAGCAGGATGTTTCTAAAAATTAGGTTCCTAAAATTTAGGGGGCAGAGTTCGGCCCGAGTTCTGCCTAGGGCAGAGTTCGGCCCGAATTCTGTCTACCTTGGGCCAGAAATTTTATCTGGGCTAGATTGGCTTGGTTTGGTTCATGGATTGTTTGTTTTGTATGGTGGAGTTTGGAGAAGTATGTTTAGTGTAACCACCGATTTTTTGGAACATGGGTATTTTTGACTTTTTTTCTAATTATTGTTATTAGTGTGATTTCACATTATATTTTGAGTAACAAATTAGTTTTCAAAACTAGAATATATATTTTGATTAATTATCTAAATAATTAATAATGCATATGTCTTATTATTGAATATGACTAATGGTTAGCCTTTGACTAGAATAGTGGTTAGTAATCCTAGAGAACCTAAACTAACTTATCATGACCATCCAATTAGATGATTAGGACTAGCCTAAATGACCTTTAGTTAGTCTCTGGCTAGATTAGAAGATTTAGTTAGAAAACTTGACTAAACACCTAATTAGGAAGGGAGGTTCAATCCCTAACTTGTCATAACTAAAGGGAGGGGTGTAGTGGACGTTTCCAAATTAACCAAACCCTAAATTTAACACCATATGGCAGCCCACCTTCATCTTAAAGCCCCACTTCATCTTCTTTATTTTTCTATTTTTATTTCAAGCCCTAATTTATGAACTTTTTCTCAAATTGCTCTTACACCCAAATTTCCTCCAAATTGACCCATATTCGTTTAATTATCTTCCCCTTGGAGAGGAGAACCCTCTATTGGCTAGCTAAAAAGTGAATGGAAGGATTTGGACCCTTGAAGCTTGGTGGAGATCTAGATCTAGGAATTTTATATTGGGAATTTATCTCTCTTTTGGTATGAGCTCTCTAAACCCTTCTATTTTATTTCATTAGTGTAACAACATTCATTTAGGACCCCATTTCCATTAGGGTACCATTAGAGAGGAGTTGAGGCTCTTCTCTTTCTATTTGAAAATTTTTCCTATTTTATTTTGATACAAATTGAGGAAAATCGAATTTTTGACTACCAAGTGTTCGATACGTGTCCCCAAAAGAAATTTCGTGTCCTTTTTGAGTCGAAATTGGGTATATGCGTCCTAAATAGGATACGTGGTTTTGTGTCATGGTATCTCATAAAATACATGGTTAGATTTGGGTATATACATGTGTTTCTTTTGTTCAAAATAACCCAAATTCGTCATAATATTCATCCACATTTTTTGTAGCCATAGCAACTTAGAAATATCATAACTCCTAGCTCAAGACTCCGATTAATCTTCCATTTTTTTAAAAGAACATATCGAAGTTTGCTTTCCAAACATAAATATTAATAGCCAAATTTGTTCTAGAAATTTTTATATAAGTATTTTAGTGTCAGATGTCCGAAAGACGAACGCGTTTTGGTTTTTTCGCGATTTCGGGAGCTTTCGGACAAGAAAATGTGATCCATTTGAAGTTTCAGAAAGCTAATACGAAGGGCTATGACATACTTTAATCCTATAATTTAGTGAATAGGTGTAATAAGTGCAGTATTGATTTTATGTAAAAAACTAACTATACAACATAGACATTTTATGTATCCTATGAGCCAATATAGTTTGGATATTTAGTGAATGTAGGTATAAAGGTTGTCAAGTATATGTATGATATAGTGTTAGTTAGTGTGTGTTAATGTTGATACGAATGGTTATCAAGTAAGCCAAATATATATAAGTTATGTGTCAAGGTATTAAAGTTGCGGATAAGGTACTAGTGTAATACTTGGGTACCATGAGAATATTGGTATCATGACACTCAAGTATCATGAGTAAGGATAAGTTAGTATTGGGACTTGAGTAAGGTATCCTATTTGGAATCAAGTATTAGTATTAGAGTTAGTTGGATAAGTATATAGGAGAATAAGGTATTGGTCAAGATACTAAGATATTGGGTAATTGAACTGGATAATAGATAATATCAAGATGTCAAGTGCTAAGAGTAGGATGAGTGAGTCCATGTGTGTATGATTGATAGAGTATGGTAAGCATAGAATATCCTGGAATAATTTTGATAGGTAATAGAATAGAAGGGTATATTGATATATTGGTATATAGGTATATAGGTAAACATATTGCTATAATCTATAGCTATACATATAATAGGGTAAGGATATAGATATCTTGATATAACTTATAGGTAACCTAGGATATATATTATGCATATATGTATCGAAGATCAAATGTAGTTATATATAGGTATATGTACATATAGAAATAAGATACTAGAATACATGTTATGTTACATAGGGTATAGGTAAGATAGCCAAGGTATGGCGCAAAATGTGGGATACTTAATGAATTAAGGTATCATGACATATCATGGTATAGGATATGTCAAGTATTAGGTAGAACATATGGTATCCTAAGGATATGCTATCTATATACGTATACATAAGTGTACATATCTATGTATAGGTAGTTAAGTAATTATAAAGGTAAAGGTAAATACCTTAGTAGCAAGGTAACTAATGGGTATGCATAGAATAGTAAGGATACAATATCATATATGTATTTTATATTTTTTTTTTTCATATATGTATTTTATATAGGTATCATATAGATTCCAATATTATAGGATACATATGGGTATAGACAAACATGTATGAGGGTATACCATGTGAATATGGTATATATGTATCTTAGTGTACTATGACATGTAGGGTGGATATATATATATAGTATATGAGTAAGGAAGTAACTAAGCACCATCGGTAAGTATAGACAAACATGTATGAGGGTATAGTAATGGGTAAATGATTAGCGATATGGGTCTATAGTAGGATATATAGATATATGTATATAATATAGGTAAAGGATAAATGTTTAGATATGGATAAAAGGTATATTGGTATATGTTATGGGTAGGTAAAGATAATGGTATATGTAATAGGCATTGGGTATATTCATGTATATATAAAGGATAAATTGGCTAAAGTAATCCTAGATAGTAGGTAACTAGTAGAGATGTAAGACATATGTATTGATACTTGATAATATTAGCTATTATGGCTAATACCTTCAAGGTATAAACCTAGAAACGAGGTGTTGTCTAGCATGGACTAGAAAATCTAGTTTACGCAAAGTATTAACCCTAGAACTAATGTATTAACTAATAGTTAAGGTATTTGAGATATGGGCTAAGGGTAAGTGGATAGTATCTATAGATGATATATGTGGCTTGTTGAGAATTCATATATGATATATATGTATATGATATAGTACTATAAGGTATCCTAGAGTATGTGGGTCTATGGTTAGAATTATGACTAGCTTAGATAGAGTTGACCCCTTTGACTAACAGTTGACCAAACCCTAGATGTTGATTTAGTTTGACTGATTTTGATCAAGGGTTGACTTTCGACATAGAGAGGCCTAGTATCATGTAGATTGAATTATAGACTTTAATTATTATATTATGAACCTATTGTAACCTGTAATGCTCTAAATAGGACTCTATGACTCCAGTTTGGACATCTATACATATCAGTTTCTCAGGGTATCAGGAGAGTACATTGTCTGATAGTTTTTATTGTCTTGATATCTGTTATATCTAATTAAGTTGTAGTATTTTACTTAATTCCCGGCATGATGGTACACAGACTAGTATACGTCGAATCCTGTCATAAGATGTTATTCTTGGACTTTTCTGGTATATGGGTGCAATGTTCGATCTTGTTTCCTGTACTTGTATAGATACCAATTTGGTAGTGGGTTGTGTAGTACCTTGCTTCTTGCGGTCCACTATGTAATACCTACGGCTTGCTGACTTAGTCTTGAACTGAGTATTTGGGGAAATCCTTGCCGGTATCGATTGATCACGGATGAAATGCAATGAACCTTTCCAATTGATGGATTGACTTCTATTAAAATGAATCCAAGAGTTTTGTTGGATGTTTTCTTTCGCTGCTTGATTTTGATGGATGCATTTTCGTGTTGGTTTTTGATGATTGGTTTTCATTGTTCGCTTTCGTCGCATTTCGCATTCATTCCGAATCTTGAGAGAAAGAGACGAAGTATGCTAATCAACTGTTGGTGCCAATGTAGGGCGCGTGAATTGTTCGTGAACGGCGCAAGAAGTCCCTCCTTCTCTCAACTAAGATTCGCTTTGGTGAGTTGCTTTAACCGGGCTTGCACTTATTTGTACGCCCTAATAAAAATGATCGCTAGTCCACTCTGTTGCCTTGTCCCTGTGATCAACGATACATCTGTAACAAAAGATAAGAGAAGATAAATGAATAAATCTCATATAATTGGAACTGTCGCTTGCTTGCTTCGATATGAACTGTATGCTCTTATGAATTGCCTAAAAGAGACAGCTCGGTATCGAAATCACGGCTTGGCCGTACAAGAAAAAGAAGAAATATAAATGTTTACATGTTGTCTAGACTCGTGCATAGTAGAATTATCTGATAGCTGCATTCGCATTGGTCTAGACAACTTGTGCACAAGGAGGTAATCTCTTGATCGATTCTGGGGGCACCTGGAGTCGATCGGCCTAGGAGAGAACATGACACCTAGGGCTAGAAGTCCCCGTAGTAAAAAGGGTGTTTGTCTATTAGTAGTTGGGCAAAAAGTTTCGATTGCTAGTAATGGGAATACCCATGGACCACAATAGTTAGGTTCATGCATATAGACAGAGATTTATTGCAAGCCTAACATACAGGGACGAAAATGAGAATGTTTTATATATATAAATTGTGCTAACCTGTTTTTGTGCAGGGATGACTGTCGGCGTTTGTATGTTGATTATAAATATTTTGCTATCATATTTCTTATGAATTGTTAAAAAGAACCTAGACAAGTAGAAAGAGCACTATTAAATATGTAGCTTCACATATTGAATTAGTGCAGATATTTGTGAGTTTCGGCGAAGAGCCGCTCGCTAGTACATGATGTGTGCTGACCCACGTTGTGGGCGTCCTTTTCAGAAAGAAAAAGGAGACAGAAGGATTTCAAGGAGGCACTAAAGCTCGTCTAGCCCAGTAGAGCTGCGGACTGCCACGAAGATTTCTTTCATTTCAAGTCAAGTTCAAGTTTCTTGTCCTTCTGAAGGTGTCTTTCAATTTCAGCTTGTAATAAAGGGATATCATGTATGGGCATTGTGGCTATTTTTAAAAGAGAGTTTCAAAGAGAATCATATAGCCAATTATAAGGTAAATCTGAGTTGCAAAGCTTTGTACTTGTATTCCTATCAAGCTTATGAATAAAAAAAAGTATTTCCATTTCAAATCTTTGTGTCCAATACTTGGTTTTCTGCAATGAATGGGTGCGTGCGTGTGTTTTGCTTAACTAATGGGTGCGTGCGTGTGTGTTTTACTTGACTAGTTATTTTGTGCAGGTACATGGCCTTGTATAAGCGCAAATTAGGGCATCACGCCTTAGCGAGGATGATCGATTCTTCAGGGATCCAGGCAAGACGGACGACCCTAGCGGGATCGGGGCGTGACAAAGTGGTATCAGAGCACAGTTTTACGTCCTTGGCCTCTTGCAGATATCGATTTTCAAAAAGTATATAAAGTACTTTGACGGCTTTCAAAAGTGTCCCGATTTTGAGTTATGAAAACCAATGCCCCATACAATAAGTCCATAATATTTTATGAAATTGACAAAAGTTATACTCTTTTGTAGAGAAATGGCCCCTACTCGACCCGCTGCCTCGACCGATCAAATAGAACGGATCATGACATTGTTGGAACTGCAGAGACAAGACAATGAGGAATATAATCAGATACAAAATGCCCGAAATGAGGCCTAACAAAAATAGTTGGACTCCTTGACTCAGCTTTTCACGACGCTTGTGGCAAATCGAGATACCACCGCAGCGACCAAACCAACGAGAACGCCCAAGATTCAGCCCGTAGAGGGTGACGAGCCCCAGCCAACGCAAAGGCACACTTCCTTTAGGCCAAAGGACTTCTTAGATGCGAAACCTCCAGAATTTGAAGGCAGGACATCACCCGATAAGGTGATGGACTGGATTGATAAAATGGAGAGTCTGTTCGCGTTCGTAGGAGTTCCAAGTAGCAAGAAGGTAGTTTGTGCGGTTATGCTTCTACGACTGCGGGCAAAGGATTGGTGGAAGACGAAGAAGCCGGCGCTGCTCGCAATGGCTAGGAATGGGAAGATCTCATGGGCCTCGTTCAAGAAGGCATTTCTGGATCAATATCTGCCTCCAGCCGTGAGCAAGAAGATGGAGGATGACTTCATCACACTGGAACAAGAGAATATGTCCGTGGAGGACTATGAGTCTGAACTTGCTAAGCTGGCAAATTTTGCCGCTGCTATGCTCTCCACAGAACAGACTCGCATAAATCGATTTGTTGGAGGTCTGAATGATGACATCCAGTTAAGTGTGCTGAATCGAGAATGCGGGTCCTATTCTCAAGCCTTTGAGGCGGCGCTACAGGTGGAACAATTCTGGCAGAAGAAGGCGTTAGCAAAGATGCAGTACAGTCGCAACCAGCCCGCTAAAAGATATCATGACGGGGAGAAAAAGACTGACGGAGAAAAAAAGACTAGCGGGGAACAATATAATAAGCCCGTGTGCGCTTTCTGCGGTAGGCATGGACACACAAAGGAAGTTTGCTGTTCTGCCAATGGAGAGTGTTTCAACTGTGGTCAAAAGGGCCCCCATGCTATAAATTACCAGAATAAGAGAGTTCGGCTGCTGAACAACAATGATACGGAAGAGCGTAGGCAGCTGTCAGGCCCACCGCCCCTTCGAGACCATCCGCACAACCAGCCGCAATGGACTAATGCTCGTGTCTATAATCTCTCCACCTTGCTTGATCCAAAAAGTGGAGGTGAGTTTGTATCTTAAGTTTTGAGGACAAAACTTTTTCTCAGTGGGTTATTATGTAGTGCCCCGCTTCTCGCGGTCCACTATGTAATACCTACGGCTTGCTGACTCAGTCTTGAACTGAGTATTTAGGGAAGTCCTTGCCGGTATCGATTGATCACGGATGAAATACAATGAACCTTTCCAATTGATGGATTGACTTCTATTGAAATGAATCAAAGAGTTGTCTTGGATGTTTTCTTTCGCTGTTTGGTTTTAATGGATGCATTTTTGTGTTGGTTTTCGACGATTGTTTTTTCATTGTTCGCTTTCATCGTATTTCGCATTCATTCCGAATATTGAGAGAAAGAGACGAAGTGTGCTAATCAACTGTTGGTGACAATATAGGGCGCATGAATTGTTTATGAACGGCACGTGAAGTCCCTCCTTCTCTCAACTAAGATTCGTTTCGGTGAGTTGCTTTAACCGGGCTTGCATTTATTTGTACCCTAATAAAAATGATCGCTAATCCACTCTATTGCCTTGTCCCTGTGATCAATGATACCTCAGTAACAAAAGATAAGGGAAGATAAATAAATGAATCTCATATAATTAGAACTGTTGCTTGCTTGCTTCGATATGAACTGTATGCTCTTATGAATTACCTAAAAGAGATAGCTCGGTATGGAAATCACGGCTTGGCCGTACAAGAAGAAGAAGAAATAGAAATATTTACATGTTGCCTAGACTCGTACATAGTAGAATTATCTGATAGCTACATTCGCATTGGTCTAGACAACTTGTGCACAAAAAGGTAATCTCTCGATCGATTATGGGTGCACCTGGAGTCGATCGGCCTAGAAGAGAACAGGACACCTGGGGCTAGAAGTTCTCGCAGTAAAAAGGGTATTAGTCTATTAGTAGTTGGACAAGAAGTTCCGATTGCTAGTAATGGGAATACCCATGGACCATAATAGTTAGGTTCATGTATATAGACAGAGATTTATTACAAGCCTAATATGCAGAGACGAAAATGAGAAAGTTTTATATATGCAAATTGTGCTAACCTGTTTTTGTGCAGGGAAAACTGTCGGCATTGGTAAGTTGGTTATGAATATTCTGCTGTCATGTTTCTTATGAATTGTTAAAAAGAACCTAGACAAGTAGAAAGAGCACTAGTAAATATGTAGCTTCACATGTTGAATTAGTGCAGATATTTGTGAGTTTCGAAGAAGAGCCGCTCGCCAGTACATGATGTGTGCTGACCCACATTGTGGGCATCCTTTTCAGAAAGAAAAATGAGATAGGAGGATTTCAAGGAGGCACTAAAGCTCGTCTAGCCCAGTAGAGCTGCGGACTGCCACGATGATTTCTTTCATTTCAAGTCAAGTTCAAGTTTCTTGTCCTTCTGAAGGTGTCTTTCAATTTCAGCTTGTAATAAAGGGATATCATGTATGGACATTGTGGCTATTTTTAAAAAAGAGTTTCAAAGAGAATCATATAGCCAATTATAAGGTAAATCTGAGTTGCAAAGCTTTGTACTTGTATTCCTATCAAGCTTATGAATAAAAAAAGTATTTCTATTTCAAATCTTTGTGTCCAATACTTGGTTTTCTGCAATGAATGGGTGCGTGCGTGTGTTTTGCTTAACTAATGGGTGCGTGCGTGTGTGTTTTGCTTGACTAGTTGTTTTGTGCAGGTACATGGCCTTGTACAAGCGCAAATTAGGGCATCACGCCTTAGCGAGGATGATCGATTCTGCAGGGATCCAGGCAAGACGGACGACCCTAGCGGGATCGGGGCATGACAAAGTGGTATCAGAGCACAGTTTTACGTCCTTGGCCTCTTGCAGATATCGATTTTCAAAAAGTATATAAAGTACTTTGACGGCTTTCAAAAGTGTCCCGATTTTGAGTTATGAAAACCAATGCCCCATACAATAAGTCTATAATATTTTATGAAATTGACAAAAGTTATACTCTTTTGTAGAGAAATGGCCCCTATTCGACCCGCTGCCTCGACCGATCCAATAGAACGGATCATGACATTGTTGGAACTGCAGAGACAGGACAATAAGGAATATAATCAGATACAACATGCCCGAAATGAGGCCTAACAGAAATAGTTGGACTCCTTGACTCAGCTTGTCACGACGCTTATGGTAAATCGAGATACTACCGCAGCGACCAAACCAACGAGAACGCCCAAGATTCAGCCCGTAGAGGGTGACGAGCCCCAGCCAACGCAAAGGCACACTTCCTTTAGGCCAAAGGACTTCTTAGATGCGAAACCTCCAGAATTTGAAGGCAGGACATCACCCGATAAGGTGATGGACTGGATTGATAAAATGGAGAGTCTGTTCGCGTTCGTAGGAGTTCCAAGTAGCAAGAAGGTAGTTTGTGCGGTTATGCTTCTACGGCTGCGGGCAAAGGATTGGTGGAAGACGAAGAAGCCGGCGCTGCTCGCAATGGCTAGGAATGGGAAGATCTCATGGGCCTCGTTCAAGAAGGCATTTCTGGATCAATATCTGCCTCCAGCTGTGAGCAAGAAGATGGAGGATGACTTCATCACACTGGAACAAGAGAATATGTCCGTGGAGGACTATGAGTCTGAACTTGCTAAGCTGGCAAATTTTGCCGCTGCTATGCTCTCCACAGAACAGACTCGCATAAATCGATTTGTTGGAGGTCTGAATGATGACATCCAGTTAAGTGTGCTGAATCGAGAATGCGGGTCCTATTCTCAAGCCTTTGAGGCGGCGCTACAGGTGGAACAATTCTGCCAGAAGAAGGCGTCAGCAAAGATGCAGTACAGTCGCAACCAGCCCGCTAAAAGATATCATGACGGGGAGAAAAAGACTGACGGAGAAAAGAAGACTAGCGGGGAACAATATAATAAGCCCGTGTGCGCTTTCTGCGGTAGGCATGGACACACAAAGGAAGTTTACTATTCTGCCAATGGAGAGTGTTTCAACTGTGGTCAAAAGGGCCCCCATGCTATAAATTACCAGAATAAGAGAGTTCGGCTGCTGAACAACAATGATACTGAAAAGCGTAGGCAGCTGTCAGGCCCACCGCCCCTTCGAGACCATCCGCACAACCAGCCGCAATGGACTAATGCTCGTGTCTATAATCTCTCCACCTTGCTTGATCCAGAAAGTGGAGTTGAGTTTGTATCTTAAGTTTTGAGGACAAAACTTTTTCTTAGTGGGTTATTATGTAGTGCCCCGCTTCTCGCGGTCCACTATGTAATACCTACGGCTTGCTGACTCAGTCTTGAACTGAGTATTTAGGGAAGTCCTTGCCGGTATCGATTGATCACGGATGAAATACAATGAACCTTTCCAATTGATGGATTGACTTCTATTGAAATGAATCAAAGAGTTGTCTTGGATGTTTTCTTTCGCTGTTTGGTTTTGATGGATGTATTTTTGTGTTGGTTTTCGACGATTATTTTTTCATTGTTCGCTTTCATCGTATTTCGCATTCATTCCGAATATTGAGAGAAAGAGACGAAGTATGCTAATCAACTGTTGGTGACAATGTAGGGCGCATGAATTGTTTATGAACGGCACGTGAAGTCCCTCCTTCTCTCAACTAAGATTCGTTTCGGTGAGTTGCTTTAACCGGGCTTGCATTTATTTGTACCCTAATAAAAATGATCGCTAGTCCACTCTATTGCCTTGTCCCTGTGATCAACGATACCTCAGTAACAAAAGATAAGGAAAGATAAATAAATGAATCTCATATAATTAGAACTGTTGCTTGCTTGCTTCGATATGAACTGTATGCTCTTATGAATTACCTAAAAGAGATAGCTCGGTATGGAAATCACGGCTTGGCCGTACAAGAAGAAGAAGAAATAGAAATATTTACATGTTGCCTAGACTCGTACATAGTAGAATTATCTGATAGCTGCATTCGCATTGGTCTAGACAACTTGTGCACAAGAAGGTAATCTCTCGATCGATTATGGGTGCACCTGGAGTCGATCGGCCTAGAAGAGAACAGGACACCTGGGGCTAGAGGTTCTCGCAGTAAAAAGGGTATTAGTCTATTAGTAGTTGGGCAAGAAGTTCCGATTGCTAGTAATGGGAATACCCATGGACCATAATAGTTAGGTTCATGCATATAGACAGAGATTTATTACAAGCCTAACATGCAGAGACGGAAATGAGAAAGTTTTATATATGCAAATTGTGCTAACCTGTTTTTGTGCAGGGAAAACTGTCGGCATTAGTAAGTTGATTATGAATATTCTGCTATCATGTTTCTTATGAATTGTTAAAAAGAACCTAGACAAGTAGAAAGAGCACTAGTAAATATGTAGCTTCACATGTTGAATTAGTGCAGATATTTGTGAGTTTCGGCGAAGAGCCGCTCGCCAGTACATGATGTGTGCTGACCCACGTTGTGGGCATCCTTTTCAGAAAGAAAAATGAGATAGGAGGATTTCAAGGAGGCACTAAAGCTCGTCTAGCTCAGTAGAGCTGCGGACTGCCTCGAAGCTTTCTTTTATTTCAAGTCAAGTTCAAGTTTCTTTTCCTTCTGAAGGTGTCTTTCAATTCCAGCTTGTAATAAAGGGATATCATGTATGGGCATTGTGGCTATTTTCAAAAGAGAGTTTCAAAGAGAATCATGTAGCCAATTATAAGACAAATCTGAGGTACAAAGCTTTGTACTTGTATTCCTATCAAGCTTATGAATAAAAAGAAGTATTTCCATTTCAAATCTCTGTGTCCAATACTTGGTTTTCTGCAATGAATGGGTGCGTACGTGTGTTTTGCTTAACTAATGGGTGCGTGCGTGTGTGTTTTGCTTGACTAGCTATCTTGCGCAGGTACATGGCCTTGTGCAAGTGTAACTTAGGCTTGCACGGCATCACGCCTTAGCGAGGACGATCGATTCCGTAGGTATCCAGGCAAGACAGACGACCCTAGCAAGATCGGGGTGTGATAGGTTGGCCCTCTGCTTTTGAATCCTGTGTCGTGTCATGTCCGGATCCATATACTGTTCGGGGACGGAGAGTTATTAAAGGTTATGTGATCATATCCATCATGTTATTCATGTGCTTGTGCCACCCTTACCACACGTAGGGTGTAGCGACATCTTATATTACTTATGCTCGCTTTCCATGTTGGCCAGCTTGATCCTTCTTGTGCATTTCTTTTGATAGCCGGGCCAAATAGAATAGCCTGATCATGTGTCCTAGGCCGATCATATAACGCTCTAATATCTCAAGGTACTGTTTATGTTTACATTATACATCAGATATTCCCATACTGTTTTCATTCCAGTATTTCATACCCTGACATGTTATCCAATTTTCTATATCCTGTTTATATTCCAGTCTTGATATTTTATCTCATATTCCATTATAATTATCTCTTATAGAATTTGTCAATTCACATGGAACTGCTGTTAGCATTTGTACTTGCTTATATTCTGACAGAATAACCCCGTTGATATTTATAGAGGATTTAGATGCTGATTGCTCGACCTTCTATGGGTTTGGCACAGACAGAAACTTTGACCAGGATCGACCTTTGGTGACAGTGCCCGTAGAGGATGTACCTTCTGTAGTGACCTAGTCTAGTAGGATATGTAAGACTTGTAGTATACTTTATATTCGGGATCTTGTGTTATGTCTTAATTTTTGAACTTCTGTCTGTGACTTGCATCTATTTCATTTTATCTATTTCCATCATATCCTTATGATATTCGTGCTTATCTTCCTTAGATGTCTTGTGATCGAGTTGAGATTATATACCTCCGTGCGGAGATGACAGGTTTATATACTTTGTATCTAGATGTTATATTTCTAGTTGACCTATGCAGCGTTCTACTGCCAATACTATGGCGTAGCCTGGACGTACCTACGTTCTCGTGCCCAAAATAGGGTGCGGGTCCTGACATATTTTTGTGGTGGCCCATGCAGGCCAGAGTCGCAACTAATGCAATTTCATAATGGTGCTCGACTTAGAGTACTAATTACGAGCCTGCTATTAGGATGAAGATTCTAGGTTATGATAGGAGTTGCTCAATCACTGTTAGGACTTTTTAAGAGATTCCTGGGATGACCTTTGAGAATCTTGTTTGAACGTTAATTTGAAATCCTTCTATTTTGTTTCTGTTCACCCTTGCTCCTTGTCATTGAATTTGATTTTGATGGATCATTGTTGATTTTCATTTTATATATCGAGATGAATGCTATGGCCCAAGTTATGGTATCTTCTGATAACATATGTTGACGGAAATAACAGGGAAGATAAAATGTCTACTTGGTTATAGAACCTGGAGTTTATCGTAGCTATATTAGCCGACGTGGCAAAAACATAGAGACCTGACTTCGAATGTACATATCATGGTTATGAGATTTGGAATTTCTCGCAGCTATACTAGTCGGCGTACCGAGGATTCCAGATGACATGATTATAGAGGTGCAGACCTAGTTATGGAATCTGTCGTTTATCGTAGCCTTGCTTACTGGTATGGCAAAAATTCTGAGTATCATGATTTTGGACAGACGTATATGATTATCAGATTATTTCTTGAGAAGTTTCTTAACATATCATCTGTATATTTCATTTTTGTTATTTTAGAATTATGTTCCATCATTAATTAACTTAGGAGTATGAATACTTTCAGTTATTTTTAATCCAGTTCCTTATAAGATTTCATTCTATTAGTGCCGAAGTTCTTCGGATAGTGTAGTAGCTTGGTAGCTTGCAGATAGGTTTGTGTCCTTGAGTATTTGTGTTGGTTGTTACTATAGCTTGTGAGTCTTCAAGTTGTTCCATTAGATATGTTAGTGTTAAGTATTAGTGTATAAGCCCAGAAGTAACTCATAGTGTAGTACCATTTATAGCAATAGTTATAACACATGTGTTAGAGTATAGTTAACAGTTGGTATCCTATAGTATCAAGCATATGTCCAGTATAGTTATGGAGTTAGTGACTATGTACCAAGGTTGCCTAGAGGGTGCAAGTGTCCAGGATGTATCATGATTGATGAGTAATAAGTGATAAGTGTACCGTATCAATTTAGTATTATGAGTGTTATTGAGGGAGATAATATTAGCTAGGTGTATCAATGTGATATTAAATATAGAGTATTGTAAGGAAGTATCATGAGAGTAGGAGTGCAGGTGTCTAAGGTAGTAGAGAGGGGGAGCTATGCCAGCTGTGGCACAGCATCATACCCTGTACCATCAGAGGGATATAGCCTAGAGGGGCTGGAATTTTG
Organism: Iris pallida; assembly: GCA_029216955.1. NCBI lineage: Eukaryota > Viridiplantae > Streptophyta > Magnoliopsida > Asparagales > Iridaceae > Iris > Iris pallida. Next base: position 2,555,241 of record JANAVB010013595.1, read on the forward strand.
TATTGACGGTCGAGGAGGCGGACGCTATGGGTGACGGGTTAGCAGGTCTGTCTTTTCTGTCCTTCTTTTCCATCTTGCTGTGTGATTCCATTAACACCTGTCAGGATATTTTATGCTGTGATAGATAGTGTAGTTACACTGTTCGAGACTGAGATCATGACCAGTAGAACCATGATGTTGCATGTTATTAGATAGAATTTTCTTGACCTTGATTGTTGGGGGCTTGACTTAGAAGGAGTACGGCCATCTTAAATTTCGAGGACGAAATTTTTCTAAGGGGGTTAGACTTGTAACCACTACTTTTCTGGAACAGGGTTATTTTCAACTTTTTCCTAATTATTGTTATTAGTATGATTTTATATTATACCTTGAGTAAAAAATTAGTTTTCAAAACTAGAATTTATATTTTCATTAATTATCTAAATAATTAATAGTGCATATGCGTTATTATTGAATATGACTAATGGTTAGCCTTTGACAAGAATAGTGGTTAGTGATCCTAGAGGATCTAAGTTAACTTATCATGACCATCCAACTAGATTATTAGGACTAGCCTAAATGACCTTTAGGCATTCTCTGGCTAGATTAGAAGATATAGTTAGAAAACTTGATTAAACACAAATTAGGAAGGGAGGTTCAATCCCTAACTTATCATAACTAAAGGGAGGGGTGTAGTGGACCTTTCCTAATTAACTAAACCCTAAATTTAACACCATATGGCAGCCCATCTTCCTATTAAAGTCCCACTTCATCTTCTTCCTCTTTCCATTTTCATTTCAAGCCCTAATTTAGGAACTTTTTCTCCAAGTTGCTTCTACACCTAAATTTCTACCAAATTGAGCCAAATTTATTTCATTCTCTTCCCTTTAGAGCGGAGAAGCCTCTATTGGCTAGCTAAGAAGGGATAGAAAGGATTTGGAGCCTTGAAGCTTGGTGGAGATCTAGATCTAGGAATTTTATATTGAGAATCTATCTCCCTTTTGGTATGAGCTCTCTAAACCCTTCCATTTCATTTCGTTAGTGACCACATTCATTTAAGACCCCAATTACAATAGGGTACCATTAGAGAGGAGTTAAGGCTCTCCTCTTTCTATTTGAACGTTTTTTTCATTTTATTTTGATACAAATTAGAGGAAATCGAATTTGTGACCAAGTGTTCGATACGTGTCCCCAAAGGAACTTTCATGTCCTTTTGGAGTCGAGATTGGGTGTAAGTGTCCTAAATAGAATACATGGTTTTGTGTCCTAGTATCTCATGATATACATGGTTAGATTTGGGTATATACATGTGTATCTTTTTTCCAAAATAATCCAAATTCGTCATAATATTCATCCACGTTTTTAGTAGCCATAGCAACTTAGAAATGTCATAACTCCTAGCTCAAGACTCCGATTAATCTCTCATTTTATTTTAAAGAACCGTATCAAAGTTAGATTTCCAAATAAATATATTAATAAGCCAAATTCGTTCTAAAACTTTCTTTAAAACTTTTTGAGTGTCAGCTGTCCTAAAGACGAACGTGGTTCGGTGTTTTCGCGATTCCGGGAGCTTTCAGACACAAAAATACGATCCATTTGAAGTTTTGGAAAGGTAATACGAAGGGCTATGACATATTTTAAACCTAAAATTTAGTGAATAGGTCTAATAGATATAGTATTGATTTTATGTAGAAAGCTGACTATACAACATAGGCATTTTGTGTGTCCTATGAGCCTATGTAGTATGGATATTAAGTAAACGTAGGTATCATAGGTTGTCAAATATATGCATGATATAGTATGTGTGTGTGTGCGCGCGTGTGTGTGTGTGTATATATATATATATATATATATATATATATATATATATATATATATATATATATATATATACTATTGTTAGGTAATATATGTTAGTTAGTGTGTGTTAATGTTGATACAAATGGTTATCAAGTAAGCCAAATATAGATAAGTTATGTTTCAAGGTATTAAAGTTGTGGGCAAGGTACTAGTGTAATACTTGGCAGCCATAAGGATATTGGTATCGTGACACTCAAGTATCATGAGTAAGGATAAGTGAGTATTGGGACTTGAGTAAGGTATCCTATTTGGTATCAAGTATTAGTATTAGAGTTAGTTGGATAAGTATATTGGAGAATAAGGTATTGGTCAAGATACTAAGATATTGGGTATTAGAACTAGGTAATACATAATATCAAGATGTCAAGTGCTAAGAGTAGGATGAGTCAGTCCATGTGTATATGATTGGTAGAGTATGGTAAGCATAGGATATCCTGGAGTAATTTTAACATGTAATAGAATAGAAGGGTATATTGATATATTGATGTATTGATATATAGGTAAACATATTGCTATAATTTATAGCTATACATATCATAGAAAAAGGATGTAGATATCTTAATATCAATTGTAGGAAACCTAGGATACATATTTATGCATATATGTATCGAAGATCAAAGGTAGATATATATAGGTATACGTACATATAAGATACTAGAATACATGTTATGTTACATAGGGTATATGTAAGGTAGCCAAGGTATGGTATAAAATATGGGATACTTAATGAATTAAGGTATCATGACATATCATGGTATAGGATATGTCAAGTATTCGGTAGAACATATGGCATCCTAAGGATATGCTATCTATATACGTATATATAAGTGTATATGTATATTTATAAGTAGTTAAATAATTCTTAGGGTAAAGGTAAATACCTTAGTAGCAAGGTAACTAATGGGTATGCATAATATAGTAAGGATACAATATAATATATGTATTTTATATAGGTATCAAATAGATACCCATATTATAGATATATAGGTATATAGATATATATTTATACGTTTAGTATAAGGGGTATAATATACCATGCGGATATGGTATATGGGTATCTTGGTGTACTATGACATGTAGGGTGGATATATGTATAGTATATGAGTAAGAAAGTAACCAAGCACCATAGGTAAGTATAAACAAACATGTATGAGGGTATAGTAATGGATAAATGGTTATCGATGTGGGTCTATAGTAGGATATATGGATATATGTATATAATATAGGTAAAGGATAAATGTTTAGATATGGATAAAAGGTATATTGGTATATGTTATGGGTAGGTAAAGTTAATGGTATATGTAATAGACATTGGGTATATTCATGTATATATAAAGGATAAATTGGTAAAGTAATCCTAGATAGTAGGTAACTAGTAGAGATGTAAGATATATGTATTGATACTTGGTAATATTAGCTATTATGGCTAATACCTTTAAGGTATAGACCTAGAAATAAGGTATTGACTAGCATGGACTAGAAAATCTAGTTTATGCAAGGTATTGACCCTAGAACCAAAGTATTAACTAATAGTTAAGTTATTTGAGATATGGGCTAAGGATAAGTTGATAGTATCTATACATGATATATGTGATTTGGGATACCATAGTATATGTGGGTTGTTGAGAATTCATGCATGATATATATGTATATGATATAGTACTATATGTTATCCTAGAGTATGTGGGTCTATGGTTAGAATTATGACTAGCTTAGATAGAATTGATCCCTTTGACTATATAGTTGACCAAACCCTAGATGTTGACTTAGTTTGAATAATAGTTGATCAAGGGTTGACTTTTGACCTAGAGAAGCCTAGTATTATGTAGATTGTATTGTACACTTTAATTATCATATTATGAACTCATTGTAACCTATACTGCTCTAAATAGGACTCTTTGACTCTAATTTGGACAGTTAGACTATCAATTGCTCAGGGTATCAGGCGAGTACATTATATGATAGTTTTTATTGTCTTGATATCTTCTATATCTGATTCAGTTGTAGTGTTTTACTTGATTCCCAATACGATGGTACACGGACTAGTATACGTCAGATTCTGTCATGAGATGTTATTCATAGACTTTCCTGGTATATGGGTGCATTGTTCGATCTTGTTTCCTGTACTTGTATAGACACCGATTTGGGAGTGGGCTAGCCTAATGCTTTTGAATCCTGTGTCCATGTCCGAATCCATATACTATTCAGGAATGGAGAGTTATTAGAGGTTATATGATCATATCCATCATGTTATTCATGTGCTTGCACCACCCTCACCGTATGTAGGGTGTAGCGAGATCTTATATTTCTTGTGCTCGCTTTTCATGTTGGCCGACTTGACCCTTCTTGTGTATTTCTTGTGATAGCCGGGCCAAATGGAATAGCCTGATCGTGTGTCCCAAGCCGATCACATAACGCTCTAATATCTCAAGGCACTGTTTATGTTTACATGATACATCAGATATTTCTGTACTATTTATATTTCTGTATTTCATACCCTGACATATTATCCAGTTTTACATATCCTATTTATATTCCAGTCTTGATATTTTATCTTATATTCTATTATAATTGTCTCTTATAGAATTTGCCAATTCATATAGAACTACTATTAGCGTTTGTACTTGCTCTTATCCTGACAAGATAACCCTGTTGATATTTACAAAGGATTTAGATGCTGACTGCTCGACCTTCTATGGGTTTGGCATAGACGGAGACTTTGACCAGGATCTACCTTTGGTGACAGTGCCCATAGAGGATGTACCTTCTGTAGTGACCTAATCTAGTAGGTTGACTGGACTGCATTCCAGTTGTATATTTGAGACTTATAGTATACTTTATATTCGGTATCTTGTGTTATATCTTAATTTCTGAACTTCTGTTTGTGACTTGCATCTATTTCAGTTTATCTATTTCTATCATATCGTTTTGATATTCGTAATTATCTTTCGTAGATGTCTTGTGATTGAGTTGAGATTATATACCTCCATGCGAAGATGATAGGTTTATATACTTTGTGTCTAGATGTTATATTTCTAGTTGACCTATACAGCGTTCTACCGTCGACACTGCAGCGTAGGCTGGCCCTACCTACATTCTCGTGCCCCTTAACAGGGTACGGGTTGTGACATCTAAGGATTAAGATGACTCAGTACGACTCAACATACATGTTCCTAGACTCAATAAATTAAAAATGTACAGACTGAGTACAAGTACAATTGTAATGTAACTGCTTGTCGATGACATCTGTCTTAAACTTGATACATTATAGATGATGTTCTGTCTTAAGCTTGATGTGTTGTATTGGATAATATCAGATATCATTTGTTCATTCTCTAAATTAGTTTGACTGTGATCCAGTTTGGTCAACATCTTATTTCGGAGCCAAATCACATTCCGACGATTTTAATGGAACTCTACCCAAATTCGAAACCATTTCTACCTGTGCAACCGAGGCACAACTATCCTCTGAATTCATGCACTGCCGTCAATGATTCCATAATTCACGAAACATCTACTCATTTAGGGTCTAAGTTTATTTACGTATGGTCAACACCTGAGAGGCTATACGCATCAAAACAATTGTCGATGACTTATAGTCTCGTCCTACTCAATCACAAAGTTACGATCAACCAGTTCGACATTCTCGTATTATTATTAAAAAATCTTGATATTGTAGGCCCGCTCCATTTTGTATTCTCACATCGTGCTTGCGTTTTCTTGCATATTAATTTCAATAACACAAGGGTCAACTTTGAATCTGTATCAACATCAACTTAACTCGCATCGCATACATCCAAGTTCACAACAGACTCTTCTATACGTATCACATCATTTTTCAATTCGTTGTATCCCGATATACTTCGATCTCGTAACTGAGTTACCGATTATCCAACATCGAACCCTCGAGTTATACAATAATATCCTCTAAGTTTTACGTAATTCAGTCATACTCAAATGAGTTTCGTCTCAACATAACCAACTACTTTCTTAGGCACAATTATCCATATCAACCAACATTTCGTCGAGTTCGCAATTCATGTGATCTGATTACAATTTACATCGACCAACATTTTCATCGATCTCGCAAGTCGTGTGACTTAGAATATGTTTTATGACGTTCAAGTTTCATATCCAACCGATCTGATTACTGCCTCGAAGTAAAATCTTTTCTCTAGTCCCAGTTATTCGACAGACTTATGAATTTTCGTCCGACGTGTCATTCATTGAAACAAGTTCACGCCTGATCGTTATAACCGATTATCGAAGAACACTTGCATCAACATACCGTCAGATAAATATCTAATCGAGTTTTGGTACTATCCCGTCTGCTGCAGACAATCCTTCTGTAATTCACACAATGTATTTGATGCAATCTATCGCACAAGTGGTATGGCATATGCCACTCAGAATTTGAGTCATTCATCACATAAGTGTTATGGCTTATACTACTCAAAAATTAAGTCGTTTCTCTCGCATCATATTCATTATGAATCAATATTTATTCCTATCTAACCATCCCGCAGTGATCATGTTGATCACAACCGTAACTTTTGATAAAAATCAAAATCTGACACAATTCGACCAATGTATATATTTTGCTAACTCATGTTCGGTGCACAACCAAATTATTTCGTTCCTATCGATTTATGAATTTAGTTCCACCATATAGAAGCTCAAATATTTTCAACAAAGTTTGTCGCACCATTTACAGTTAGCGCGTATAATAGCATCAAATGGCGCTACCTATTAAATGGCGCCAATCGCTGAATAGCGCCATCCATTAGATAGCACCAAGACCTATAGCAAAGCTTTCTTAAGAAGGCAAAACTTTATGTCACATAAATCATAATGACTAACAGCATGACAGTCGAGAAGATCCTCTTTTCGAGTTCCTTACGTGCGATGCTCAAAGAAGAACTTTGTCAAATAAAGTTGGCACCAAAGCTGGATCGCGCAGATCATCAAATAGCGCCAAACATAGTGACACTACATGGCAATCTTCCTCGAGAAGCCAAATCTAACAATTTTTTAGAAAGATTTATCATGATGACCATTAGCGCGATAAACGAAGAATTCTCAAGATTAGCACTAACAGCCAAGCTTTATCAGTGCTATTTGCCAAATGGTGCGAATTGTAAAAGTCCGGATAGACTCAACACACAACGCCAATTATAGTTTGGCGCCAACCAACAGAATGCGCCATTCATCAAACTGGCGCCAATCAATCCCAATCACCTTCTGGAAGTAGTTGACGTTGTGCGTATGCCACTAATCTCGAAGAACGTGCACACGACACTGCCCATGACCAAGCGCCTTTCTCTTACAGTAAGCCATGCATACTATGTAGTTAAGGTAACCATTCATGCTAATGGATGAAACGATATATGGCGCACAAAGCAATGCATAATCTGTATATCTTAGCACTGTGCGCCAATTATTGTAGCAGTCTGGCAGTTATCTCAAACTCAATTAATAGAGTTCCAAAATTGCTTTTTATGGTATGGACACTTATCATCTACTCCTGGCAAGAATTCTCGACAATTCTCTATCGCTTCCGCAAAAAGTTCAAGAGTTTTTCTTTTTTGATGTCTCATCGTCCAAGGGATAAAGTGATTGTCTTCTGATAAGATTCCTAAAGTTGTACTTCCCCAAAATTAAAATTGTACTTAGATCTTTGTATAAGGATTTTGTACTTTCTTTCTTAGTTTGTAGTTAAGTTCTCTTCAGAAAAGTTTCGTTCTTTGTAAAAAAAATGGCGACTCTATCTGTCGAGAGTTACATAAGACAGGGTGGTATAACCATGTCTAAGAAGGCTACTTTGGCGGGCTTCCTCTCTAGATGGCTGAGACGGTTCGTAGTCCCCGGAGCCAGTGCAGTTGATCGCATCCACCGCAGTGTATTGTTTGTCGCAATGCGTCTGGTGTTTGGGTATGGAATGAATATTCTTTTCGCCATGATTAGTCGACTAAATTCGGGCCTTCGCGAGTTCACAACTGTTCTGATAGAGAAACCAGATTTTCGAAGCAATTTTCTCCATACTGAAATACCGCTCACATATCTGTTCGGCTAGTTAGTGCCACACCAACCATCTTTGATGGGCCCTGCTCTTGGTACCGGTAGAGCTTTATCAGAAAACTTCATCTGTAGATATGTCGAATCTACATGGAAGGCAAATTCGCTATTTGATTGTAGAAAGCACTGAATCGAGGCTCCAACTGGAAGTTCTCCTGTGTTTCTTCACCACCCAGGTACGAACTTGCTTAACTTCTTTCTGGAAGCTAGGGCCTACTAGTTCTCATCCACCTCCAGCAGCCTTTTTTGGTTGATGATGATCAGACCTTCGCATTTGGTGTATTGGTTCGAGAACATGTGCTATTTGGAACCATATATGCCCAGCCGATTCACTCGTCAGTTCGGCTATGACCAGATGCATGTTAGGAATGTGACTACTTGCCTTCAAGCACCCGGGCTTTTAATTGATGGGGCTCGAGGGTGGAGGTATTATAGTGCCAGAGGCACCAATACTCTGTTTACCATGCCCTTAACTACCTTTACGGCGGGCCCGCGTATGATAAATACATACGCAAATTTCTATACCTCAGCTAACACCTTTTTTAAAGATTATTCTATGACGGATAGCTTCGTTGGCATAAGAAAAATGCAGGAAAAACTTCCGGCTTCTGTAGATTTGGGAGAAGCCGAGGAGGAGGCTCCTACTGATGCTCCCTTACAGACTGTACCTGTCAGTTTCAGTAACGAGGTACAAGGTGCATTGGATGTCCCTCTCAAAAAATGGAGAGAAAAATCTTCCGTGAAGGGAGAGAGCAAAATATAAAAGACTAGGACTTCGTCTTCTCAGTCAAATCATGATGAACTTCTTTCTCGTGCTGAGGGGAATGAGAAGAAGAAAGAAAGAGTTGTCGTTGAGAAACTCCCGACGAGGACAAGGGCTCAGTTACGAAAACTTGAAGGTATCTATCTGGAAGCTGAGATTTCCCCTGGGAAAACATCATCTTTCAAAGGAACAACCCCATATCCTATCCAAAAAGAGAGCATGGATGTTATTGAAGAAACGAGCAGAGAGCAGATTGCTTCTAAAGAATTGTAAGATGAACTATTTGCTTCCGTTAGGTCGGGCGAAGTATCACCTCAACCACTGCTCAAATGTAAAGCAAGGAGGAAATTAGTGGCGTCAATAGTTGTGAAGGAGAAATATCTACGCCATCGCTGCCGTCATAAGAAATATCTACGCCATCACCTGTAGGTGTACCCTCTTCGAAAGATGATACCCTTAATCTCTTAATCCAGCAAGAGTTATTAGACATTAACCCTTTGGTAATTTGTATTGAGCTTTCTTTGTCTCGAGAACTTCCACAGGCTAGAGCATCGGCTCCAGCTATTTCTGTTGATCTCCCTACGATTATTGTTTCGCAACTGATGACTGCTGAGACCGATATCCCCCTTTCTGCTAGGGCACTCACAGTACTTATTTTATCTGGTCTGATGTCTTGGTCGACTTTGGATGACGCTTCGAGAGTCACTGTTCCTGGGAAGTATCACTTCCATTTGGGAGAGTTTAGAATCGAAATGAAAAGAAGATTGCTTTGGAGGTTTCGGATCCTTCCATGACCCAAACTCATGAAGCCATTATTTTGAGCGAGCTACCCTATAAAGATGAAGACATTATAGAGGCACTGCACGACTCTAATTATGAAGACGAGCGGATTTATGAGGACATTGCTGACACAGTTCCAGATCTTGAGAAGGCTGAATCGAGCCAAGGTCAGTTAGCGACCTAGGAGAGTCAAGATTTAGTAGCCAAAGATGGTCAAATTATAACTAAGGGTGATGAGCAGCATGTTGGAGATGAGCGCGACCAGAGTCATGGTGAAGATTGAGGCGGTCAGAGTCTCGACGAACCAATTGGTGATGAGAACTCTGATGTCGATATTGAGGGCAATAGAAGCCCAAATAAAGATAATGGTGACGAGAGTCCTGCTGAAACTGTTAAAGATAACACAAATCTCGAAGGCCCCAAGGGTGATGAACACCCTGACACTAATATTAGGGGGACTCGAAGCCCTGTTGAACATGTCTCCGAATAAAGGCGGACAGAATTAGAAGCCCGAGAAGAACTAGCTTAATCTGCGGTTGGAAGGATCCTTGCTCTGTCGGGGACTAGAAGTGGTCAGGCTGAATCGGGAGCTAGGGGCAGCTACACTGGTTCAGAAGCCGGGAGCAGCCATTTTATGTCTGGAGGCTCAGAGGCAGGGAGTAGCTGGAACAACAATATCTACTTCTATATTGGAAATACTTTACACAGAAAGAGACATTCATCATGTCAACACCCCTTATATTCCAATAGGCTCGGGTAAATTTCTGATTTTATTTACCATTGCTTTCTATCCAATGATATATGATATAATGATTTTGATTTGAATTGCAGAAAGTCATGTAGGGACACTTGCTGAAGTCTCGATAGTTTCTACTACATTCAGCATTAGTTTGGCTCTGGTTCCCTTGGATGTTGGAAATCTTGCACCACATGCCATGGAGGGAAGTTCATCAGGAATACATGTATTAAAATATTGAGTGCTGATGTTATCCCGGCTGCCAGTGTTCCTTCATCCTCTGTGGAAGAAGACATTTCAGATGCAGCAGCGATGCCTGTCTGTAGGACCGTTGAGCACCTCTAGAGGGGGTGAATAGAGTAGGTGCGAGTGCAGTAGAAAATAATCACCAAGCAAAAAATTAAAAGTAGATAACTATGGCAGTGAATAAAGAGACAGTAAATAAATGTGGCCGGAGATCAGAGAATCAAACTCAGAAGACACCGCGATATATACTGGTTTTCCTCTTGGAGGACTAATCCAATCGTAGGTACTCTTGCTTGTTGTTAATCTACTATTCACAAGCTAATTGAGAGCTTGCAGTCTCTTTACAACATCATACTTAGTGACAAGTGCACGACCAACTTCACAACGCCGTGCTTGGCGACGAGCGTACGACCGGCTCCGAAAACATAAATGTATTCTGAACTTGTACAACCTCTTAACAACTCTGACAACCAAAGACTTTAAATCAAATAGATATTACTGGCTTTGGCTAAGAGATGTATAGGTGAAGTGTGAAAGCTTTAGATCAATGAAAATACTCTCGGATATAAATAGAGAGAAGAGAAGATGAATTGATGAGTGATTTGAAATGAGAAATTCTCTTCTATTTATAGGTATTTTCTAGGACCGAACTCGGACAGAGTTCGGGCAGAGTTCGGATGCAAAGATTTCGCAAACGAACGTTGTATGCAGATTTGGAGGTAACAACATTTGACTTTGAACTGGCTGAACTCGGTCCGAACTCGGTCCAAACTCGGACCGTGCTCAGCCAAAATTCTGTCTAAGTTCATCCAATACTTAGAAGAATGTTTGGTCCAATTTTGTTTGCATAGGATATGTATTATTGTTGGTATAAGAAATTTTGGTGGATAGATAGGCTTTTTAGATAGGTGGATTATGGATAACCTAAGCCAGTAATACCCAGTCGATTTTACAATTTCTATCTTAGACTCAATAAAGATAAAAAATACATAATAAATTATAAAATAACTCAGACTGATTCCAATATATGAATGCTTCGAAATGATGATTGACATGCTTCTAGATGTTGCAGTACACTCTTGATATTGATTTCACTTGATCTAAAATGTTAGCAGCAGTTTGTATATTTTGTGTATTGACCTAAGTCATTTTTGATTTATCAAAATTAGGTGTGACCATTTAGGAATGGGCCAACAATATCCCCCATTTTGATAAATGATAAACTTGTGTCTATACCAAAATATATCCAAAATAAATTAAAATACCTGATTTGTTCTGTGAAGCTTTTGAAAAAAAAATTTGTTTTGGTAGTTGCCTCTTTCTCCCCCTTTGTCATGTTTAAAATGTTTCGGCTCCCCCATAAAGTGTGAAGCCAATAATGTTAAGCATGTAATAAAGACGAAGACAGAGTAATTCCACAGATAAGAAATCCCATGAAAAAAATAAACTAAGAGAAGCAGTAACACAACTAAAATTTGATATAATAAGATCAACTGAAGTGCAACTAATATAATCATAATCAGTCATAACTTAATAGTAATTGACTTTCAAAACATGTCTAAAAGTCTAACTCATCGGTTTAGATCAGTACATCAGCAAATAAACAAAACTACGACGATCATCATCTAGCAGCAGCATCCATGAAAACCAACTGAAGTTCCACATCACAGCGGTGTGTCATCACCTCCAGGGGCATCCGGTGGAAAGTAGGCCGTGGTAGGATCGAAGTGCGTGAAAGTAGCCTCATCATCGAACCTCGGTCCAGTAAACTCGGGGTGACGAGTCATCTGAATCGGATGAGTGGGATCATGAGATAAGCTCCAGTGGATATCAGCAAGGCTATTCCACATCACCTGAGCCTGAGTGATGTGGCGGAACTCAACGTCAATATAGCTCAAATGACGTTGCACAGAAAATTCGACAAAGTCATCAAAATGCTGATGACGTTGCGCTGAGAGTGCAACGAACTTATCAAATCGCTGATAGAAACATGGGTCAAAACCAGGAGCAGTAGATGGAACAGCAGGGGCGGGAGCCTGAGGATCATCAGCATGAACCGGAGCAGCAGGTTTAGCACCAGGTAGAGGAGGTGGATTGGGATAAGTCCTGGATCTACTTAACTCAGAAGCAGTAGAAGAGAAAGGAAACTGAGAGAGATCAACTCCAAGTCATCTAAAGATCTTAGCCAAGTGCATGGGGTACAAGAGGTTGCGCCCTCTCCTCCTACAGCTAATAATCCAAGCAATGAACGTCTTGGGGACAGAGAAAGTGACACCAAAGTACAGGTGATACATAGCAGATATCTCGAAAAACGTGACCTCGTCTGAAGATCTCGTTTTAGGAAGCAAAGCAGAGAACACGAAACGATGTAACTCATATTTTTTGATTAAGGTGTCGTGAGTACACCCTGCCATTTCTAGGAACAGGACGATGATAACACATGGCAACCTAGAAAGAATCAAGAGTTATGCCCTCAGAAAATTGGACATGATTGATGTCAACTAGGGCTTCACCTACATTAGGCATGTGAAAAAATTCACTGACATCTGTAGTGTTGAATTCAATTTCTCTACCTCCAACACATGAATAAATATCATTCTCTACAACTTGTAAGTTACAGTAAAACATGCGAACGACATTACCATATATATTGTCGACGGCCTCAAAACAGTCATGTAGAAATAGATTTTCAAAAGTAGTGACATACATAGAAAATATAGTAAAATTTACATAACGACCGGGCTATAACAAAAGTTGTCAAACCAGGCACTAGAAAAGTCTGCAGATGGGAAAAGTCCAAAATCATAGTCATCGTCGTCGGTAGGACGAGCGGGACTAAAAATGCTAACTGGTTCATACTCAGCGGAGGAGGATCCAACATGAGAACCACTCTTGGAAGATAGTTTCTTCCTCTTGTGGTGGAGTTTGGGTGCCATGAGAATTGAGTTGAAAAAGAGAGAATACCTCAAAGAGATTGAGAAAGGAAGGAGAAGACTGCTTCCGAGCTATGAAGATCCACGACGGAGGAAGGAGGAAGGCTAGGAAGTAGTAAAATTTTACTTTGGGGAGGCTCTCGGTTTGTGAGATGGTGAAAGAAGGAGGTAAAAACAAAATATATATAGGCTAAGACCGGCTGCTGGTGTTCTGAAAATTCGCACCGGCTCAATCCGAACTCGGTCCGAGTTCTGTCCGAGTTCGGCAACTTGTATTCCCAATGTCATTAATGTAGTAAATTTAATAAATTCAAGATATAACTGTTATACTTCTTTAATTTAGTAATGTCTATTACTTTGGGTTAGCTATAGGAGTCGGATCCCAGCTAGCGGTAGTCCGAAGACTAGTGTACAATGTCGTATCAGGCTATTTACGCCTGTTTGACAGAAGGAATCTTTCGGCTTGTACCCAAAATAACTTCCATTAGTAAATTTCAAGTGTTGAGTTTATAACTTGATTTATTAAGCATACTACACTATGAATCTGAAAATTCAAGTATGTCGAGCTCTCGACGCAGATTATTAAAGCGGTCTTCAGCCAATGGTTTTGTGAAAATGTCTGATAGTTGATGATCTGTATCAACAAATTCTAAGCAAATATTCCTGTGTTGTTGGTGATTACGTAAAAAGTGATGACGATTCTCTATGTGCTTTGTGCGTGAGTGACATACATGATTCTTGGTTAGCTTAATAGTGCTAGTTTTTGTCACAATAAATAGGAATCTTAGTGTAGTGCAGATTGTAGTCTTCTAAGGTTTGCTTCATCCACAAAATTTGAGCACAACATCGTCCTGCGACGATATATTCAGCCTCAGTAGTTGATAGTGCTACAGAATTTTGTTTCTTGCTAAACCATGAGACTAACGCTTTTATTAGAAAATGATACGTACCTCTGGTACTTTTACGGTCTACTTTGCATCCTGTAAAATCCGCATCTGAGTAACCTATCAAGTTAAAGGATTTGGTTTTAGGATACCATAAGCCGACCGTTGAAGTTCCCTTAAGGTATCGGAAGATACGCTTAACGGCACATAAGTGTGATTCCTTAGGATTTTTCTGATATCGTACACAAATACAGAAACTAAACATAATATCAGTGCCAATCATACCTAGATATTTATGCTGGTCAACAGGTTTACCACTTTCATCAGTGTCAAGCTTTGTTGATGTAGCCATTGGGGTTCCGATTGGCTTTACATTATCGAAGTCGTACTTTTTCAATATGTCCTTTATATATTTAGCTTGATTGATGAATATTCTTTTTGAGTGTTGTTTGATTTGAAGTCCTAGGAAGAAGTTCAGCTCTCCCATCATACTCATCTCAAATTTACTCTGCATACACTTAGCAAACTCTTGACAAAGTTTTTCATTAGTAGATCCGAATATGATGTCATCAACATATATTTGCACAAGAAGAATATCATCATCTAACGACTTGATAAATAAAGTAGTATCAACTCTTCCTTTTGAAAAACAATTTTCAAGTAAGAAGACACATAGGCATTCATATCAAGCACGGGGTGCCTGTTTAAGTCCATAGAGTATTTTTTTAAGTTTCAAGACGTGATCAGGTTTTTGAAAATCTTCAAAACCAGGGGGTTGTTTCACAAAAATGTCTTTCAAAAATTCGTTTAAAAATGCACTTTCACGTCCATTTGAAAAAATTTAAAATCATTAAAACATGCATATGCATAAAACAACAGATGGCTTCTAGTCTAGCAACAGGAGCATATGTCTCGTCATAATCAATGCCTTCTTCTTGATTATAACCTTGTGTCACTAGACGTGCTTTGTTGCGTAGAACTTGTCCATCTTTACTTAATTTATTTCGGAACACCCATTTGGTACCAATTATCGATTGACCAATAGGTTTAGGAACAAGTTCCCAAACTTGGTTTCTCTCAAATTGATTAAGTTCCTCTTGTATGGTATCAATCCAAAAATTATCATTAAAAGCATCTGCTACATTCTTAGGTTCTACTTGTGAAATAAAAGCTATATTTGCTGCTATTTCAGTATCTCTATAAAAAGAGCATGTACTTACACATTTTGATATATCACCTATAATGAGCGTCCCTGGATAATCTGGCAAGAACTTTAATGATTCAAATCTATGAGTCAGATCTTCCACAGAACTTTTATCGGTTCTGGCTTGTACATTTTTATTATCACTGTCGCTAGATCTGTGACTATTGAGCTCATCAAAGGTAACGTTAATGGATTCTTCAACAATCATAGATCTTTTATTGAAAATTCTATATCCCTTACTCTTAGCAGCATTGTCGAGAAATATCCCTTCATCTGCTTTAAAGTTGAACTTTCCCAAGTTGTCCTTGGTGTTCAGGATAAAACAGCGACATGCAAAAACTTTAAAATAAAAAATATTTGGAATCCTTCTAAACCAAAATTTATAAGGTATTTTCTTCGATATAGGTCAAATTAATACCCTATTTAAAATATGACAGGCTATACTAATAGCTTATGCCCAAAAATATTTAGGAAGATTATGCTGATTCAGCATGACTCTAGCCATCTCACTTAGAGAACGGTTCTTCCACTCGACAACACCATTCTGTTGAGGAGTTCTAGGACAGAAAAACTCATAGTAATATCCACTATCATCATAAAACTTTTTGAAATCAGTATTTACGAATTTGCCACCATGATCACTTCGGATACGTGTAATCATGAAGCCTTTTTCGTTTTGTACCTTTTTACAAAATATCTGAAATTCAAAAATTGTATCACTTTTGTTTGATAAAAAGTAAATCCAAGTAAAACGGGACAAATCATCGACGATAACAAAAGCGTAGAGCTTACCATCAAGACTCGCGACTCTACTAGGACCAAATAAATCTATATGTATCAACTGCAAAGGTCTATAAGTACTTACAGCGTTGATGGATTTAAATAAAGATCTATGTGCTTTGTTCTTTTCACAGTCTACACATACCATATCTCTCTTGAATGATATCTTAGGGAGTCATTTTACCAACTTTTTAGGGCTTAGCCGTGAGATAGTGTCCATATTTGCATGTCCTAGCCTCATATGCCACAGCCAACTTTCATCTAAGTTTGCGACTAGGCATCTTCCTGCATTATTAGTGCTATCTAGAAAGAAAACATAAATATTGTATTCTCTAATCCTTTCATATACGAGATTACCAGATGACATATTATATATTGTACATTTGTCTTTAACAAAATTGATGCCATAACCATTATCTGCCAAGTGACTTATGCCCAGTAGGTTATGTTTCAATTCTGTAACTAGACAAACATCTTTTATTACAGGATAAGGAGATATACCAATAATGCCACTTCCAATGATATCACCGCTCAGGTTGTTTTCGAAGGAGACGTATCCTTCTTTCTTCATCGATAGCGTGGAACAAGGATGCATCACCAGTCATGTATCGCGAACATCCGCTATCGAGGATCTATTTTCTTTTAGCATGAGAGGATTGAGGGTCCAACTACAAAATAAGTAGATGAATCCTTTGGTACCCATTTACTGAAGGGTCCATATTGATTAGTCTTAGGTCTCCAAATCAGTGTATGATTGTCAACAAACTTTCTTGCTAGACAATACTGTGATATGTGCCCATGAGTACCACAGTACGTGCAAGTAAGTTTTGAAAACGTGTTAGTTAATTTTGTGTTGACATGCATATGTGGTTTCTTTGAAAACCTATATGTGAAAGTATGGTAATATTCGTGTTTCTTATGTGCTTTCTGTGTTTTAGTCATCTTAGGTGTATGCTTAGCATTAGGACTAAATTTAGGCTGTGTCATAGGTATAGCCTGTTTGCCTAACTTGATTTCTAACTTTTTAGAAACTACATAAGACTCTTCATATTTAGCGGTCATATCAATGAGTCTTTGCTCTGTGACTAAGTGCTACTTTTCTCTATGTCATATAACTCTTGTATCTTGACATAGTCTCTTTCTTTCTTTTCAATTTTGAGGATAGCCTCATGATAGTCTACTTTAAGCTTGGCTATCTCTTCCGTGTTACCGGTAGTAGATATCTCTTTTATGTCTTCAATGAGACTTGATAGTCTAGCTACTTCGGTTGTGCATGCCTTAACCTCTTTTCAAGATTGCTTATACTTGTCAAGCACATTTCTGTGTTCTTCAAGTAGTTCGCTGAAGGCATTTTATAACTGATCGAAAGTAAAATCATCAAACAAAGGATTTAAGAATACCTTATCAAAAGCCATAAGACAGATATTTGTAGTGCTACAGGGTCTATCTTCTTCCTCTGATTCGCTAGTGTCACTTTTATGCCAGAAACTTATATTTGCATACTTTCGACCAGTTGTTGTTCTTTGGCTTGATCTTAATCTATCATATGGACTGCTTTTCTTTGAAGTTGGGCAGTCCTTCTTCATATGCCCTGACTTCTTGTATCCAAATCAGATTGTTTCTTCTTTATTGCTTTCATAGACATCTTTTTTTTTCTGTTTGATTTCTCAAACTTTAAGAATTTTCTAAAATTCTTCACTAATAGGGCTTGTTCATCACTACTAGATGATTCTTCATCAGAATCTTTGCATGTTGATCTTCTAGCTTGAGCCTTGAAGGCAATTGATTTCTCTTTTGGAGTAGCTTCTTCAAACTCTTGTAGATCCAACTCATGGGTCATTAACTTGCTCATAAGTATTTCTAGAGTCATGGCATTTCCTTCAATAATTGTAGTTGCCTTTGGGTTTTAGTACTTGGTTAGAGCCCGTAGCACTTTTCTGATCTTCTCGTGATTACTGTAATCCTTACTTAGAGATTGCAAAGGATTAGTAATACCAAGAAAATGAGTGAACATCTGTGCAATTGACTCACCGGGTTTTATTTTGAAAGATTCATATTCCTGTATTAGTCTACTGATTTTGGATTCCTTCACTTGGAAAGTACCTTCATGAGTTACCTCAAGAAGTTTCCAAATCTCATGAGATGTCTTACAGGTTGAAACTCGATTGAACTCCGTCTGGTCAATTGCACAAAATAGTGCGTTGATGGCACGTGCATCTAGACTAGCCTTTGCTTTTTTTTGCCTCTGTAAATTTATCACGAGGCTGTCTGTAAGTATGCCATCAACTACTGTAGGTACCGGTTTCTTATAACCGTCAATAACTATATACCAAAGATCAAAGTCAAGAGACTTTAAAAAGAATGTCATTTGTGTTTTCCAGTAAGTATAGTTTGTTCTATCAAACAGTGGGGGTCTATTTGTGGATTGTCCTTCACCATTGAATATTGATTTTATGGCTGCCATATATATTTACTCTCTAAGGTTGTTATATTAAAATATAACCTGCTCTGATACCAATTGTAGGACCGTTGAGCACCTCTAGAGGGGGGTGAATAGAGTGAGTGCGAGTGCAGCAGAAAATAATCACCAATAAAAAAATTAAAAGCAGATAACTATGGCAGTGAACAAAGAGACAGTAAACAAATGTAGCAAGAGATCAGAGAATCAAACTCAGTGGACACCGCGATATATACTTGTTTTCCTCTTGGAGGACTAATCCAGTCACAGGTACTCTTACCTGCTGTTAATCTACTATTCACAAGCTAATTGAGAGCTTGTAGTCTCTTTACAGTACCGTGCTTGGTGACAAGTGCATGACCAACTTCACAACACCGTGCTTGGCGACAAGCGTATGACTGGCTCCGAAAATAGAAATGTGTTCTGAACTTGTACAACCTCTTTACAACTCTGAAAACCAAAGACTCTAAATTAAATAGATGTTACTGGCTTTGGCTAAGAGATGTATAGGTGAAGTGTGAAAGCTTTAGATCAATGAAAACACTCACGGATATAGATAGAGAGAAGAGAAGATGAATTGATGAGTGATTTGAAATGGGAAATTTTTTTATATTTATAGGTGTTTTCTAGGAACGAACTCGGACAGAGTTCGAGCAGAGTTCTGATGCAAAGATTTCGCAAACGAACATTGCATGCAGATTTGGAGGCAACAAATATTTGAATTTGAACTGACCGAACTCGGTCCGAACTCGGTCCTAACTCGGACCGAACCCGGCCAGAGTTCTATCTAAGTTCATCCAATACTTAGAAGAAAGTTTGGTCCAATTTTGTTTGCATAAGATATGTATACTTGTTGGTATATGGAATTTTGGTGGATAGGTAGGCTTTTTAGATAGGTGGACTGTAGATTACCTAAGCCAGTAATATCCAATCAATTTTACAATTTGTATCCTAGACCCAATAAAGATAAAAATACATAATAAATTATAAAATGACTCGGACCGATTCCAATACATGAATGCTTCAAAATGATGATTGACATGCTTCCAGATGTTGTAGTACACTCTTGATATTGATTTCACTTGACCTGAAATGTTAGCAGCAGTTTGTATATTTTATGTATTGACTTAAGTCTTTGTTAATTTATCAAAATCAGGTGTGACCATTTAGGAATGGGCCAACACTGTCGTACTGGTGGTGATGGATAACATTATCTGTACTTATACGGATACTTTCTTCACCTCTTTGCAATCCTTAGTTCAATTGGCCATAGAGAAGAACTATTCTTATGATTTTGTAAGGAAGTCTTCTATTTATCCAATTGAATCCATACGTAATTTTGGCAATATAGAGAGGGCAAATTCCTTAGAGCAGATCCTATCGGAGTTGAGGGAGCCTATCCAATCTTATTAGGATCAGATCAGGGGAAATAGAGTCTGCATTATGGCAGCATTTGTTGTATAGTCTGGAGAAATAGAGTCTGTAATAGCTGAGGCCGTCTCTTCTATTAAACTTTATAAGGCATAAGAAGCAGATAAGGACAAAGAGATGTTTGAAGGTCGGGCTCGCGTCCAAGAACTGGAAGCTGAATTGGCCCGAGTTCGTACATCAATTATAGTGGATAGAAAAACGTCAAGAGGAAGTTATAAAACTGCATCAATTTGCCTCGAACGGTCTGGATGACTTGAATAAACAAAGAGACAATCTTATCCGGGCCCGAAATATGGAGATAGAACTTTATATCTTGTCGATACAGCCACTAACACCAGCGTTCAGGAGGAAACTGGCGAGAGAAATAGTCTTTGCTACCAGAGTTAAATGCATTGAAGCTTTCAAAAGATGATTTTTGACTCTGTACTCTGCCTCCACAATGAATGTAATAATCTTTTTGAACTGTCTTTATCATATTTTGAGAAATATAATAGTTTATGTTCTCAAGATTTAAAATAAAATAAAAAGTTGGTGATTTTCTGACTCTATTACTTATTATGTATCTATTTGAGACACAAGCAATAGATAAAAGTATCGAAATACATTAAGAGGTACTGGATGTGACAATTTTTTGAGAATAACATCACTTACGATATCTGTTAGAGGTAATGTGGACATAATAGAATATAACTTGATATGATGTTATTTTTAGGACGACATAATCAGAGGCAACATGGACGTGACAACTCATCGATACAGATAATAGAATTCAGAGGTAATATGGACATAAATTCTTACATCTGTCGATTATTCTTGATCCAACTGGGGCTCAAGAATAAGATACCTTTTAAAACAACTGGATTTCAAAAGATGATGTTGTGAGATGTTATGGATTAATCTTTTGAGGCTGTACCGTAAGATCTAAGTTGGACTCTAATGGAGATTTTTTTGAGGACTTATTATCTATAGATTTATTCACGAAGAAAATGAATAAAAGATAATAATTTAAAGATCGTGTATGTGCAATATTTTGCTAAAAAATACAATACATGAGTTCAAACATGGTATTTTTTTAGAAATTTGCAGTTAATAGGCATAATAGCTATTCAACCATCTATTTCGGTCAACTGGTAAGCTCCGTTAGAGAAAACTTTGCTCACGACATAGGGACCTTCCCACTTTGGCTCGAACTTGCCTTTACTCACGTGCGTCATAGTCATATGACGGCTAACAGTAAGGACTAGTTCACCCTTTTGAAAGACTCGTACTTTGACTTTGCGGTTGAAGGCTTTTGAGATACGGACTTGATATAACTCCATGTGCTGTTGAGCTAGCAACCGTTTCTCATCGAGTGCTTTGAGCTCTTGAAGTCGAATACGATCATTATTTTCTACTGTTAGTTTGTTGGCGATAGCTATTCTCAAGGATGGAATTTGAATTACCAACGGTAAGACAGCTTCACATCCGTACACTAGAGAGAAGGGTTTACAACTAGTTGGAATACTTATAGTAGTACGATACGCCTATAGACATTCTTCGAGATTTTTGGTCCAATTATATTTATTAGCAGAAATAATCTTCTTGAGAAGCTTGATAATTGTTTTATTGAATGCTTCTACTAAACTGTTAGCCACAGGATTATAAGCTGTGGAAGCAATATTGTTGATTCATGTGTCGTTACAGAATCGAGTAAATGCTTGACTTACGAACTGAGGTCCATTATCGTGGATGATTCTTCGAGGAACGCTGAATCGATAAATCATGTGGTGCTTGATGAAGCTGATGACATTTCTTGTCTTAACTTCAGTGAGGGGAATAGCTTCTGCCCATTTCGAGAAGTAATCAGTTATAGCCAGGATGAACCGATGTCCTCGAGAGGATGGTGGGTTAATAGGACTAATGGCATCCATGCCCCAAGCTTTAAAGTGCCAAGATGTTGTAGTTGGATAAAATAATTCTAACGGTGGTTGGATGAAATCTACATGGATTTGACATGCTCTGCACTTCTTTGCATACTCAATTGCATCTATCACCATAGTGGGCTAATAATATCTCATGTATCTAATACGGTCTTGTAGTTTAGGATCAGGCTGATGTACACTGCAGACACCATCATGAGCTTCCTGTAGTATCCGTTTTGCTTTATCACCCGTGAGGCAACTCAGGAGCATGTCGTCAAAAGATCGATGGTAGATTGTCTTGGAAGAGTGATCATAATAGAATCGGAGTGACCGACGACGAATTATCGTTGCTTCTAGGGTCTTCTATTAAGATGCCATGTACTACGAATTCTCAATCTTCACTAGTAGAGAAAATTTTGATCGCATTATTGAATTCATTGTTCAAATTATTCTCGACACAAAATAATTCTCAATTAGCGATGACGATAAATTATTGCCCTTTCAAAGGAACAACTAGTACTGTTGCTAGATTAGCTAGTACATCGGCTTCTGTGTTGCATACTCGGTGTACACCTTCAATAAAGAAACCTTTGAATGATATAGCAAGTTTAACTGATGCCTCCTGGTAGGGGATAAGATCTTGATGCCGGACCTCATACGTACCTCTAACCTGGTTGACAATCAGTTTAGAGTATCCATATACTTCAAGATAATTGATATCCAGCTTTTAGCTAACTAGAGACCGATGAGCAAAGTATTGTATTCAGCAACATTGTTGAAACATAGCTCGTCTAGAGAATAGGCTCTCTGAATGACTAGCCTTTTTGGAGAAATAAGGACAACTCCAACTCCAGCGATGATGATGCCGTTAGATCCGATTCTGGATGCACCATCAATATAGACACCGACTGGGTACTCCTTTTGAAGTCGTGTTAGAATCTAGAGTTTCGTCGGAAATCTCATCATAAAGTTTTAAAGTTTCAGGAATTGGATGAGGAGCCAAGAAGTCAGCTAGGGCTTGACCCTTGACGGACTTTTGCGGGACATAGAGTATATATGCTAACAGCATCGCCCAGGTAGGAAGTTGGGAATTGAGTGTACTAGGCTTGTTCATGAGGACTCACAAAGGATTGACTCTAGAGATAACATGGATGGTTTGACCCGTGATGTAGTGACGCGTCTTCTAGACAGCGAATATCAAGGCTAAATATTCTTTTTCAACTGGACTATACCGATATTCAGCACCGATTATTATGCGACTAAGGTAGTAGATTACTTGCTCATGGCCTTCATTATTCTTCTGGGCTATGAGAGCACCAAAAAATGATTCATTGCTCAAACATAGATCAAGAAGGATTTTCTTGTGATTGGAGGAGCTAGGACTAGAGGGTTCATCAAGTACTGCTTAATGTCTTCAAATGCTTACTGACATTCATCAGTCTAAATAAAAGATATACCTTTCTTCAATAATTGATTGAACGGTTTGCAGCATCCAGAAAGATTTAAGATGAATCTCCTGATATAGGCAAGTCATCCTTGGAATCCTCGTAGCTCATTTAGCTTGCCTGGAGGACACATCTCTTGAATGACTTTGACTTTATCGGGGTCAACGTGTATATCTTTAGAGGTAATAGTGAATCCGAGAAATTTGCCACTAGAGATACCCATGAATGACTTAGTAGGATTCATCTTGAGATGATGTTGACAAATTAGGTCAAAGATAGTTTTTAGATCTTGGATGTGATCTTCCTTTAAACGACTCTTGACAGCAATATCGTCAACATAATATTCGATTGTTTTCCGTAAATATTCGCGGAAGATATTACTCATGACCTGTTGATAAGTAGCACCAATATTCTTGAGTACCGAACAACATAACTGTATAGCAGTAGACTCCAAGAGGAGTACGGAAAGACGTATGCTTCTCGTCTTCAAGATTTATCTTAATCTGATTACCCGCAGGTATTGTCGACCATGACATCATTGAATGGGAGAGGAAACTCGTCTTTGGGACAAACTGCGTTGAGGTCTTTGAAGTCGATGCAGACTCAAACTTTTCTTATTTTATTCATAATCGGGACGACATTAGCAACCCAGTCGGGAAGCTGTTCCTCCCTAACGAAGCCGCAGGCGATGAGCTTTTTGATTTCAGCTTCTACAACGTCTATCATATCAAGTCAAAACCATCGTTGTTTCTGTTTAACTGACTTAGCATTTGGCATGATGTTGCGCTTATGAGTAGCGATTTGAGGAGCTAGTCCCGACATATCCTCATAGCTCCAGGCGAATACGTCGATACACACTATAATAAGCTAGATCAGTTCTTGCTTGTCTGCCACAATAAGGCTTTTATTGATGAAGATAGGTCTTGGAGAAGCTTCGTCTCCGATGTCGATCTGGATCAGTTCATCCTCAGTGGGTGGTTCATGTTGTTCGAAGCGCCATTGAGTATTCATCATTTGTGCCCAAGGCTCATTCTCATATGTCTCGATAAAGTCATTATCGTCTTCTAGAATTTCATCTATCACCATATTGGCTGATATAGTCAATCGATGGACATCCCCTACGTTGTTGTCTGAGTCCTATGAGGAGGAGCCAGAAGAATGAGATCACATATCTTCATCTGACTCAGATCTGTCTGGGGTTATGATCGGCGTAGTATATTCTAACCCGTGTTTAGTCTTATTATAATACTGTGATGACCTTTCTTTTAGGGCGGGTAGTCGAATAGGAGTTCGTCTACCTTTACCTCCATTAAGTCCAGACCTAAAATTGTAAGCCATTTCTTGAATAATGTTCATGGATTGTCGACTATAACGTCACAGTTGTATTCTCCCACAATCATTGTTTTTAGATTCGTTGTCGAGTATATCCCTTTGATTATGTTCTTTGTTAAAGAGAATCGTATGCTCGTCATTGTTCCGAGGAGGAACTATAAACAACATGTTTCGTACATGTTTAAATACTATATCATCTTGGAAGATTTGAATTGCTCCCAAGGTAAGCGGTTCAAAATTATCTAAAATTTTTAAATAACGCTATGCGTAAAAATCAACATCGATATACTATGAAGGAGGCATTGCTTTATTGATACCTTTCTCGAATTCAACTGTTACAATAACATTTCCAACCTTGGCTGAAGACATCACCAAGTCGATAACAAGAGGAGGAGCAAGAGAATTAGTAGGCTTGTCACGATGAAGATCGATAACAAGAGGCTCAGAATAGGTGAGCACCCTTCATCCTCTCACCCTTCTCGCCCTTCTCGCCCAGACAAAGCCTTGACAATCTCTATAGTTTCTTTCGATATAGGAACGACACCGTTAGAGACTAGCTGAGCTAGCAGTCTCCAAATTATAGAGAGATGACATTGGCAGTCATTGTCTTTTCGTCCTTCCGGTGAGTGATCGCCTTAGCGTTGATTAGGTTGGATGACCCTGAAACATGTGATACATATAATATTTAAGGATATCGATTTTATCTACTTTGCCTGACTGTTTGATCTTAGACAGTTGAAGCTTATCGCTCTTGATTAAGCAATTGAAAATTCTTATGACATATTCATCATCGAATGAATACTCTTTCTCGGGTCGTACTGTTGTCCTCTGCTGAGGTGTCATTGTCATAGGTTCTTGTTGACCTAAAATGATTGCCAAGGATTCTTTACCCTTATGAGTGTTTGGTTGACTGTCGCTACTGGTAGTAAGATGTTTGTCTTTATCAAGGTTTGGCATCGGGATGCCCAATTGCCAAAACTTTTCAGCACTGTCTTCAGCTGCTCTGGCACTTGCGATAAATGAACCCCAATCTTAAAATTGTGTTGGTCCCATTCACATGCTGACTATGGGTAACAAGTGATAGTCAATGCATCAGGGGTGCCCGAAGGCATTTTTATTGACTCTTGTCGGAAGCGCTCTATGAAACGTTCGACTGTTTCATTAGACTTCTGTTTGATTTTGGTTAGGGCAGACATGGTCATGTCGTTTATCCTTTCATAAAATCATTACAGGAACATCTGTTTCAAGACAGCGAATGATGTTATACAACGATCCGGTAGGCTTCGATACTAACCATAAGCAACACCTGCTAAGCATCCAACAAACACTCTAGTGAGTAGAGCATCATTCTTCTAGAGGTGAGCAGTCATCATCACGAAGTAATTGATATATTGTCTCGGAGATGTCTTGCCTTCGAATAGTGTCATAGACTGTGAATTGTATTTGAGCAGGAACGGGACATCGTTCCACTCTGTAGGTAGGGTTGTTTGATCCCAAGCTTCAGTAATCCCTCTTTCTGCTTGAACACTTCTAACTAATTTTGTAGAAGCTTGACTACTTCACGAGGATCCCTAGATGTTTGAGGAGCAGTAGATTGATTTGATGGATTGGGATGTGGAACTGCATGGTAAGCACCACCCCCAGCACCAGAGTGACTTGGAGTAACCTGTTTTTGAAGATGTATGACTTCTGGTATAGTAGTATTTAGAGGAAATTGTATCCACAGACCAATTTGGATAGTCCAAGAGGCTGTTGCGTGATCTTGAACTGGAGTTGGGTTCACAGTTAGTGGAGCAACATGTTGTGCCATCATCACCACGTGCATACTTGTAACCATGTCATTTATGGTCTTTAGATTAGCCTCCAAAGCAGCAATCCTTTGTTCTTGATTAGCAGAACTGGTAGTGTCTTGTTCTTTGTTGGTTATATAAACAAACACTTTTTTGATACTGAGGACGAGCTGGTAGATAAGAAAGTCCGATCAGAATCCTCACTTCCAGTATCAAAGTCAAGTAAGCTGCTACCCCCAGGGTTGGAATCAGGAAGATTCCCTTGAGTGAGGAGATCTCGGTTTTTCGATTGTATGTTTTGGTAGACTCCTCCAACAGGGTCAAGGATTCGATCGAGGTATTGTCGACTCAAAATTTGAGATGAATTACACCTCGGGCGTCTTTTATACCCAGTACTACGAGACGTCATATTGACAGAGGAAAACATCAACTCTTTTTCATCTATCTGAATCACATTAGGGTAGCGAGGATAATTTAAGCGGTCAAACACAGACCGTTTGGCTGACTTACAATAGCGCTTGATTACAATCTCATTCTGTGAATTACAGTAATGTCAACGAGATGAGTGTTTGATCTTCCACTTTTGTAAGATAAGCTCGCAGAGATCTGTTACATTAGATGGAGAAGAAGAAGAAGAAGGCAGACTCTGCCTGATTACATTAGGAATATAATTTTTATTTCTAAATTTTTGTGACCCATATGTGTACAAGAAAGTACTAAGTTCACTGGCATAAGTGAGAGGGATCTTATTCTTAGAAACCTTCACTATGCACAAACTGGTGGTCGGTGTAGATTGTGTCAAAGTCCTCTGGCGCGCTATATGGCTAGGTTTAGGAAGTTCTATTCGGCGCCTTTTTAGATAAACATGCATATTAGTGTCTGGAGTCATTTGATTGTCAGTTTGTGACACCTGCAGTCTTCCATGTTCAATCCTTTATATGTGCAAGGAGGGAAGATCATGGTGCAGACCTGATTGGCATGGATCGATTTGGCGCAGAGTAGGAAGAATGTCTTATTGATCTGCGCGGATTGGTTCGACGCGTTTGGCGCGGTGCCTATGGGCAGATGAAGTTGCACTTTGAACATAACTTACATTTTGGGCATCATTTTGATTTTCTTTGCCAAAAAATGTAGAGTTTCTATCCAAAAGTGTTTGAGCACTGATTTGCACAGAGGCGCAATCGAGGGTGTTTTCCACTAAGTCGTGGGCTGGAGAAGAGTGGGGAATGGCCATTGGGCGCTTTTCTTTTATTTGAGCATCTGCAGCAGTGATTGGCGCGCATTTAGACTTCGGAGTCCATATGGCGCGCATCTTATTGTTCTCAGCAGCAGTGGCACACTTGGTGTCATGACCCGCACCCTGTTTAGGAGCACGAGGACATGGGTACGTCAAGACTATGCTACAGTGTCGGCGATAGAACGTTGTATAGGTCGTCTATAACATCTAACTGTATAAAGCATATCCTGTCATCCCCGCACGGAGGAATAATAAGACATAAAATATATGTAACTCAATCACAACTTCTAAAGGAAGATAAGCACGATATTTGATAGAAGATAAATGAAATGGAACTGGATAGCAGCACAGTCATAATACAAATTAGGTCTAGATGTCTATGACAAATAAATACATATCTTGAAATAACATTAATACTTAATACCACATCAAAAAAATCCGATATAATATGAAATACTAAGATTCTAAGTCACTACTACGGCACTCTCTACTGAGCAGGATCCTCCTGAGACACCTGAGTGCAACCCTCGCATACCCCCTGCTCATAGTAGGTAGGACAATCGTCCTCTAAGCTATCTAAAAAATATATCCAGTCAAGATGAAGCGAAGTATAACCTAATAGTAGTTCTTGTTAATTGACAAGTGCTATGAATAATAAATAATAATGAATCATTTGATGAAGAGTTTATAAGGGGCAATATATAAAATAGAAGAAATAGGTAGATAAGGAACGATCGGTATAATGGTAAGAACATGTAAAAGTGTAAAAACAGACTGATATATAATAATGAGAAAACCTGTCATGTAATATACACAACTAGCAAGTTTAGAATAATCCAGAAAGCTGTGTCTAAAACCAGCATTTTAAAATACCAAGTTGACATGTGAACGGCTAGAAGGTATTATCTGGCAAACCTCACACCTCATGTGTGGCTGCTATTATTCCAGTAAGACCATGGGATAAAAAGGGTATGTTCACACGTCTCCTCGGTATTTCTCCACCCGACTAGTACACATGTATCTAGGTCCCGACATGAATCTCAATAGTCCAGGATAAGTACATTACTCAAGTGATTCATTATTCCAGTAAAGTCAATAGGCATGAAACCACATATCTTAAGACATCGAATCCATACATACCAATCCGTGTATCCATCATATAGGAAATCAAATAGAATGCTAACATAAAAATGCATTATAGGAAATATCAAACAATGGAAGCTATCAGAGAATGTACTCGCTTGCGGTCCTGAGCAGTAAATATGAATCGAGGCCCAAAGTGATGTCACATAAACCTAGATATGAGATATACAGATTAATTACTCTTCTGGTGTATCAAACATGAATATTTATGGTGATACATGATTTCTAGGTCAATTCTAGGTCTTGCAAGTCAACTGGGTCGATGATAGGTCAATTTGCCTATTTCAACATATAGGTATTGCCTAATTTCATATTACCGACCTATATATATATATATATATATATATATATATATATATATATATATATATATATATATATATATACACACACACCTAGTTATTGCCTTTACCCACATTACCTAATACGCTACATATCCATAGGTATTTACCTATGCTAAGTGATTTCCCTTACCTATACTAGATATTCACTTTACCCAAAATATATTGGTGAACCTATATTCTAGGTAAACCCCTACCCAAACATGTTGTTCTCTATTACCTAAACCCTATGCATTACCCCATATATATACTGCCACCACTCTAACTCCTCAAAACACCCACCTGTGACACACACACACAACACCAACCTGTGACACACACACACACACACACACAAAAGCTACTTGCCAAGGCCCTTACCTGGTCCAACATGACCTACCACAATGCCTTCATTCCTAGCCCTTCACTGGCCATGTGGCTAAGGCCAATAGCCCCCCTTCGTGTGCCTTCCTACGGTGGGCTAAATCCCTTGCCAACTCCTTGTACAAAGGCCTAACAGGGCCTTTCCCTGCTATGCCTAAGTGCAGTAGCCAAACTCACTGCCCTGGCCGTATAGGCCTCCCAAGGCAAACAATGGCCTTGTCTACTTCCAAGGCAGCCCTAGGCAATTGGCATACTGTCAGCGAACTATGGTACAGTGTACGTGGCACTGCCCGGCCCCAAATGCATATCCATACAGGACCTGCCCACACTGCTGTAGGCAGATAACCTACCTGCCACTTAGTGTCTCAAGTAAGGCTCCTAACTTCTAATATAACCCTGTGTGATAGGGATTAGGATCTCTCTTCACTTCACTCACTCTCAAGTCTGACACTGACACCTATAGGAAGTAACTGATACCAATATGACTAAAAGACACATGTATATGAATCATTATATACGTATATAATGCTCTATTTTTATAGGTAAACATACATACAACTTCAAACCAGTTCCCCCTCTCCTTACTAAGCCATTGTTACTACTGATACCCTCATGTGCGAGCCCCTACTTAGTATACTACCATGTTCTCCTTGACAAAAACCCTTTCAGTTCACTCCCCCTTTATAAATACTGCTATGCTTTCCTTATTTCATAAAATTATCTATTAGATATGATATGGCCTCCCCTCTCAAGATACTATAGATGTATATATATTCCCCTTCATTCTATACCACTGATACATGGGTGGGCCCTTAACATATTAGTCATATTCCTACTCCATGACTACTACTGCATAGCTAAACTCGAGCCTTCCCTCACATACATGACTGATACAAAGTCCATAGGACTGCATATGGCCCTTGTCCTTATGGACTGATACATGTGCTGATGTAATCCCTTTCAAAATTGTTACATGGCCTCCATATATGACTTATACATTGGTTTCTATTTGATTGATACATTAAATGGCCCCCTTCATATACCCGAGCCCATCTATTTCTCTCAAAGATCTCTCCTGTGCACTGGTATATACACAGGTTAGCACATTCAAGTGGCCTATGGCCTGCTGCATAGGAAGAGGACTCAATGCAATCCCTCTTTATGAGGGGTCCTGCATTCCAAACTAAATAGGGAGATGGATGCCCCTTATACCTGTAATGACTTCCATATATCCTGACCACATGATACTCCAACTGGAACTGGAACCTCCAATTTCCTCTACCATGGGAGGGCCACTAGGGGTCTAAACCACCATGTAATATGAAAGGACAAGAGAAACAAACATTTTATCTATTGGGAGATGGATTCCCAATGTATTCTACCAAGAGGACACAAGTAGATGGACACCTCCTTCTAGCAAGCTTCACACCAGGATTACTTCCTCAAGTGTTCTCTTAGCAATGACAAGCTTCTAGCCTCCTTGGAATGAAAGGGAATGGAATTTGTAATGGTGTTCTTGATTTTTCTTCTATGTTGGAATGAAAGGAATGAACTAAGGGCTTGTCATGAAGGGATTTGTATAGAGTTTCATTAGGGTTAGGGTTAGGGTTTGGTTGTAGGACTAGTTGATATGACTCAAAGGCCCTTCCCCTTTTGTCATGAATGGAATATTTAATATTCTCTCCATAACTAAGGTATTAACTAACTAACTAACTAATAATGGCTATTCTAATTAATCAAGCATATGGGTCAAGTCAAGTTAAATGGGGTCCACCAAATCTAATGAATAGGCTAGTCTACTAATAAATACAACCATCACATTCAATAAAAAAATAATATACACAAATTAGATAATTATAAAATGACAAAAATACTCCTGTTCTAGAAAAGTACTACTGACAATCTTATTCCCATGGAAAAAATTTGTTCTCAAAATTTAAGTTGGTTGTACTCTTTTCTAGGTCAAGCCCCCCAACAATCATAGTCCAAGAAATCTATTTAAATAATACACACAAATATGGTCCTACTGGTCGTGATATTATAGTCTCAATCAGGGTCACTATACTATCTATCACAACAAAAAAACACAATCTAAGAGGTAATATTGAAGCATCTAACAAGATAGAAAAAGGACGAAACAAAAACAGAAAACAAACCTGCTAACCCATCATCTGTAGCATCGGCCTCTTCGATCGTCAATGCAAATGCCCTGCCCCGTTGGGGTATCTTCCTCTGGTGGTGCTGGGTATGTTGTTGTTCAACATGTGGCCTAGTTCCATCTCTCTGGCCTTGTGCTTCACCAAATGAGGGTGTAGTAGGGCAATCCCTCATCTGGTGTGTAGCTGACCTGCAGAACAAACACACCTTCAACCTTTTCCTACAGAAATCCTAAGAATGACTTGGTTTCTTGCAATAATTACAAAGAAAAGCCCGGTCTCTCTGCTTTCGCTGCTGAACCGGAGCTTCACCTCACCGATGGTACTCCTTCTACATATGGGGACACTTAGCTAGTCTCGTACTGGTTCCATCACCCATGGCATCACAGGCCCTCTAGAGCTTGAGGCCCAAGTCCTCCTCAGCAATTTGGGCATCTTTCAGGATGTCCTCAAAGGTAGCCGTATGACGCCTAGAATTATGCGATATGACCTTGTTGTCTAGGGCCCTCCTGAATTTCATGGCCCGATCCCCTGGCTCCTGAGCTATGCTCTTCTCAAATCGGCTCAACCAAGAAAACTGTCACGACCCGCACCCTAGAGTAAGGGCACGAGAAGTGGGTACGTCCAGCCTA
This sequence comes from Iris pallida, assembly GCA_029216955.1. Lineage (NCBI taxonomy): Eukaryota > Viridiplantae > Streptophyta > Magnoliopsida > Asparagales > Iridaceae > Iris > Iris pallida. Next base: position 2,587,710 of record JANAVB010013595.1, read on the forward strand.
CACCGTAGTGTCGACGGTAGAACGCTATCCTAGGTCACAACATCTAACAATATAATGCTAAGCAGTTTATACTCCCCGAATGGGGGTGACATAGCAGAATGTAAACTCAATCACAACAAAGGAAGAAGAAGTACGATATGATATAAAAATTAAAATGAAATACAGAAGATCAGAAGAGTCTAAGTGTCTAAGATAAAAACTCAGTCTCAACTACAAAATATGAAAGAATATATACAATCCAGATCCCAAATGACAGAAATAGTAAAACCTAGACTAGGGAGCCTCAGTCTCTATAGCTAATGGATCCAACTGTAAATCCGGATCACTGGTGTCATCTAGAGCTGCCCCGTAGAAGGTATCCACACATGCCTCCTCCTCGTCCTCTGTAATATTTTCAACAGGTCCAGTCAGGACAGGAACAAGCATAATACATCTCAACAGATCATAGTAGGTTAGAAATATAAGCATGCAGTAGAGTAAGATACAGGAAACTGAAGAAAAGTACAGAATGTAAACAGAGAAAGAACTGTAATAGAAATATCTACTATAAATAGGTAATTAACAGTGGCTAGTGAGTCAGAGTACAATATAGACATGTGAATGGCATAGGAGATTCTGGGAACTATACTATAGAGTGATTCTGGGAACTACACTACTTGGATATTATTCACATGTCCACTTCTACTCCTTCGTACCCCTAATCAATACATAAGGATCCAGCCAGGTTATGTTATGATCCATGCAATGGCCCACAAGAGGTGATACATGGTAGGCCCAAAAATGGGTAATTCTAGAAATGCCCATAAATGGATGATTCATGGAAAACTCTGTGATCATGAGAGTACATGTCACAAGTGATTCAATGAATCATGAAGCATAGTGATACACCATGTAAGTGAAATGCACAGAACATGTAGTATCCGATGCTCCCTGAGGGGATAACATCTCAAGAAAGGATCCATATAGTACTAATCCGTTTTACCAACGTGACAGCATCAAGTAAAGTAATCTAAAGCAGAAAATTAATTCAGATATGAAATAATCAGAGAATGTACTCGCATGCTATCTGAGTGTCCGATGAAATGTATTGTCCGAGGAGAGGTGTCTAGCTCCTAATCAGAATAACACAAGTCACAACAAGTCTAAAATGATAACAAGATGTAATTCAATGCATTCTAAATGAATCTAGGTCAATCTAGGCCAAAGTTAACTCTTGGTCAACTTTGGTCAACCCTAGAAGTCAAACTAGGTTAACTATGGTCAAACTAGGTCTAACAAGTCTAAGTTAGGTCAAACAAGTCATTCTAGGTCCTATCAAGCCTACACTAGTTAACACACACCATTACAAGGCTATACAAGCCTAAACCAAGCCTATCTCAACCATATACCAATATCACAGTATAAACTATATGCTATATAAACTTGCATACATTCATTCATGTCTAACTTACTTATCAATATACATATATATTACATACACTTCAACCTACATTATGCATATCATTATCATGCCTAATATATACTACGTATGCATATATACATATATTACATATATACATGCATATATATACATAGGTATATAGAGATGTAGAGAGGAATAGAAAGAGGGTGAAAAGAGTGTCAAGTGTGGGTGAGTGTGGCCTGTGTACATAGGCAAGTGAAATGTGAAGGAGTGCCACTTGAGTGTGTGTGTAAATGAGAGATAGGAAACAGTGAACAGTGGAGTGAATGAGGGAGTGAGATTGTGTCAAGTGAACAGTGAAGGGTGTGTTAGAACTCAGGATGTGTGTGTGTGTGTTGATGAGAAATAATTCTCAGGCAATTTCCTGAAACTGTGACAGGAACACCCCCAAACCCAACTCAGTATTAAGCCTACTGTTGCTGTCCAGAACAGTCCCAACATCAACCTCAATACAAACCCAATACAAAACCAAATCATCCCAAAATTGCCATGCAAGTAGAACACATATAGGAAAACTATATTAGAATGTAAACATGCAATGAGGAGTATTACATTAGATTAAAATAGATGCCAAATTTTGAATTCCAAACTGGAAAAATACTGAATATGGACTGATACTTAGGTTTCAGAAATTTAGGGGTAAATGTGATTTAACAATCAAAAACATGTTAAGATGGGAATTTGTTGGTCGGTAAATATAATATAGGGTGTGCACGTGTCTTACATGTTATTTGTGTCCACCCAAGTGGACACAAACGTGTCCAAAAAATATAAATCCCAAAACAGGTCACACAGACACAAACAGTCAGTCAGTGATGTGCACGCGTGTCGTGCTCGTATCGTAGGACAAACTAGAACTCGTGATCACAACCCTAGATTCGCCTAGGACCCAGCTACCAATCTGTCACCCTAAATTGGGTCAAAATGTCTCGTGTCGTAATTGAAACGAGCGTGTCCGAGCCCTAAATTACACGTGCATAGTGCTATAGAATCCCGTGGGGTCAAGTGTGCGTCCGACACGACATGAGACCATCTCCAACTTGGAGGACCTCGTGTCGATCATTTCCCCTTGGCCCACGCCAAATGGCATGACCTGAGTCGCCGTGTCCAATTAGTACGACCCCTCGAGTAGCAGGGCAGTACGTGCGGTGTCAGAATAACGTGTTCGTGTCCAGATTCCGACATGACACAATACTAAATTAAGCTCAGTCAGCCAGATTTCGATGAGCAACCACAAAACCTAATTTCCTATTCAAAAGTTTTCCTAAAATCAGATCGAAATCCCCTTTAGGGCATTTCATCGAACACCTAGGTATCCAGTCGGATACGTGTCCGATACGGACACGAAATGAATCCATCTTGACACGAAACCAAGTCCTATAGCTAGGGGACTCCTAGGGCTTTACAAATATGCAAAGAAATCAGGAAAACTATAGGTTTAGGGATCATTTACCTATTGATGAGCTTTTCAAAAAAACCCTTTCTAGAACTTTTTTCTTTGATAGCAAACTCTACCAAATTGTTCTCCTACTGAAATTTCCTTCCATGGACAGAAAGTATCGATGAATTAGAACCTAATGCAACTTGTTTGGATTAAAAAGGAATTAAAATGGATTTTCTAGGAATTATTGAAGTTGGGGATTTACCTCTTTTTCTAAATGTGAACTTTCTAAAGGAGGCTAACCTAATAGAAGAGACTACTTATAGGGGGGAATCCCTAGGTTAGGTGGCCGGCCAAGTAAAGGAAATTAGGGTTAGGGTTCCATGGTATGGGCTATGGGCTTCTATGGGCTAAGTCACAAGTCATGGATTAAGTCCTTAAGTCATGAATCAATGCACCTATTCCATTTCTCCTTATTTGAAAACTAGATTCTAATGGCTAAAATGAGGTTAATTCAAGTTAGACTAGGGTCACACAATCTAACCAAGTTACCATAGCTAGGGTTAGCTTCTAGGTTAGTCTCCAAAGTCAACACTAGTCAAAGTCTACAATATCACTCAAATAAATTATACTAAAAATCACATAAATTCTAATAAATCTCAATAATTCACAATAATTCCAAATAAATCCCAAAATTTCAAAAATGACCAAAATACCCTTAAGCTAGATATGTGGTAGTGACAAATCTACCCTCCTTAAAAGAATTTCGTCCTCGAAATTAAAAGGCGAAATGCAACTGATGAGAAGGATAGAAAGTATACCTCACAGTCCAAAAAGATATGGGTATCGCTTGCGCATCTCATCCTCCCGCTACCAGGTAGACTCTCCTGGAGAATGATGCCTCCATACGACGCAAACCAAAGGTATCACCTGGTTTCTCAGCACCTTCTCTCGGCGATCCAGAATCTCCACTGGCTGCTCTGAATACTGAGAGTAGTCCCTACCTCAATCTCTGAATGATCAAGCACATGGCTAGGGTCAGCCACGTACCGTCTCAACTGTGATACATGGAATACGTTGTGGACACCCACTAGTGCAGGTGGCAAGTCTAGCTTGTATGCTACGTTACCGACTCTTCCGCTGATCACGAAAGGTCCGATGAAGCGCGGCTAAGCTTCCCACCTCCACCAAAACGTATAGTACTACGAGTCAGAGATATTCGCAGAAAAACCATGTCTCCAACCTAAACACAAGCAAGGTCTCAAATTAACTATGATAAACAAACATGATCAATAAAACACAAACAAACAAACCTAATCTAATCCTACCTCTAATCAACTGAGTCAAACATAGTCAATGATCAACTATCGGTCAACAACTAGTCAATTTTTCAACATCCAAGTACTTGGTCATCAACTGGTCAACTTTTTTTTTCACCTATGCTAGCTATCTAGGTGTTGGCAACTAGAGATTAGCAAAAGAAAAACTCTATAATAGGCTAGCTCTTAACTTCCCAATCCTATCAAGTCACCGATAACTAAATACCTACAAGCTAAGCACACCAATCCCAAATACCACATATATTTATATACTCAAGAACAATAACCCATCACATATATCCTAAGTATATCATCTATATATATATATGACTGATCAACCAAGGGTTAAGTAGACTAAACTTATAAGGGAATGAAAGAAAAGCTTAGAATTTAGGCTAATGACGAATGGTCTGAAACATCAATATAGGCAAAAGGGAATGATGCTAAGGAGACTGAAATTATTAGCTAAAGTACAGGACATTTGGGTCCACTTGTATAGTCAATGTGAAAGAAAACCTACATGGTAACTGAAACATGCCTCTAGATCAACCTGGGCTCTCCTCTCTATCTTGCTGAACTAACTATATGCAAGATAGTGGTCTGAAAGAAGTGAACCAAACTGGGGTACAGGGAATGCAATAGGCAGTATACTGTAAATGAGTGCAGGCTACGTACCAATCAAAATACATTGCATATATATACAACTATATATATTAACCCTCATCACCTCAACTCTACTCAGGGTCTAATAACACACACTTTCTACCACATGCCTATCACTCCAATGAAGGGGTCAGATACTGTAAGTTATACTGGGATAGAACAGTGAACTGTCCTAAGGGGTGAGTGCAGACCTCTAGTATGCATGATACTAACTCTTAGATATGTATAATATGGTAAGGGATTAATGGTTATATTGGTGAGTCAATAATTAGGGTCTGAACTATGGTCCGGTGAAACCTATGATGCAACATGGTAGATAATGAAAGCTGAGTGCAACGAACAACTTGTACAAGTCTGAACCAAGGGAACATGGTATCTAGTGAAGGGTCTGCATACTGTCTATAAAGGTTGATCAAACATGACTGAAATCAACACAAATAGAACTTAACTAAAATAGAAACTGGACCAATATAGGGTAACAACATGTCAATAATACTATACAACAATGACCTATAGATACCAACCAAACCTATATCCCATATGCTAATACCATCCGTAATCTATATATATATAGACCTCTCAGTCTTAGGTAAAACTACCACTATATTCAAGGACAGGCTCTGGTCATGGGTGTCTCACTAGAAAAAGGTAAGAAAAGTAATAACAATCATCAAGGCTGTATGGCATACTAACATCCTATATGTAAACTGGTTGGTATTATAAATAATAGGGAAATCATCTACCATGGGTTACTATTCTAATACCAATGCTAACTATCATCTCTAGGGTACAGACACTCTACAAGTCATCATATCATTATACTATGAAGGAACTACCTATGAACAAGCTCTACAAAACTAAATATCCCTACTCCTAAGTTATTTACAACAACAGAAGGGTATGATGTTCAAAAAAAACTTCAAGATACAATCTGATAATCGTATACGTCTGTCGAAAATCATGTTACTCGGAGTCTTCGTCATGCTAGTGAGCAAGGCTACGATAATCACAGAGTCCTTGACTAAGGTATATACCTCTAGGTTTATGGTATTTAAAATTTCCGCATTGTCGCATGCGACGGCGAAAACCTTAAATTCCACACCCGAGAAATACGTCCCAAAATCTGACTATATGTCCTCACTATGCCAGCTAACACGACTATCGAAGATTCTAGATCTTAAAACTGAGGTGACCTAGCCCATATGATTTTCTCAGAAGAAAAACAAACATAACAAAAGAGCAACATGACAAAATTAATCAATCAACAAGGAACAGATGGAATCGGATTTCAAGGTAGTTATAAAAGACAATTGCAGGAATGGAAACGAGAAGAACGGAACTTACAGCAAGATCTCTAATAGTCTGTACATCATCGACTGTCCTGACGATAGCTCGCCCCTTATATTGCATGAACCACTGCTGCTGAGAGAAATCGAAAATGAGGGGAAAAGGTCTCTCTACAGACGAAGGTGTACCTCTAATATAGCAGAAACACCAACCTGAGTCGGCACAACAGGAGCTGCGGTCTCGAGGCCCTGATGAACAGGACGAGAGGTGGCCAGCATCTCGATAGTATTCCCCGGACCGGAGCGATGAGATCGTGTCTTCATAACCATCATGGAGACAGATCAAAACAAGAAGCAATTTCTGAGAATGAAGCGAAAGTTCAAAGGGGGACAGTTTATATTCAAGGGAAGTCAATAAGCAACAATTTAGATAAAGGAATCTGATTAAGAGTTTTCCTAGTGTGATTGAGTACCCTCAAAATATCCTAATCCTACTGCAGGCTGTAGTGATACTCTAGTTCGAATACCACTACATAAACTCGACCTACATGAGCCACCACTAAAAACGTGTTGTCCTAGGTCACAACATCTAACAATATAATGCTAAGCAGTTTATACTCCCCGAATGGGGGTGACATAGCAGAATGTAAACTCAATCACAACTAAGAAAAAAGAAATACGATATGATATAAAACTCAAAATGAAATACAGAAGATCAGAAGAGTCTAAGTGTCTAAGATAACAACTCAGCAAACATCCATAAATACAAAGTCTCAACTACAGAATATAAAAGAATATATACAATCCAGATCCCAAATGACAGAAATAGTAAACCCTAGACTAGGGAGCCTCAGTCTCTAAAGCTAATGGATCCGGCTAGAAATCTGGATCACTGGTGTCATCTAGAGCTTTCCCGTAGAAGGTATCCACACAGGCCTCCTCCTCGTCATCTGTAATTTTTTCAACAGGTCCAATCAGGACAGGAACGAGCACAATACATCTCAACAGATCATAGCAGGTTAGAAATATAAGCATGCAGTAGAGTAAGATACAGAAAATTGAAGGAAAGTACAGAATGTAAAATGGGAAAGAACTGTAATAGAAATATCTACTATAAATAGAGAACTAACAGTGGCAAGTGAGTCAGAGTACAATATAGACATGTGAATGGCATAGGAGATTCTGGAAACTATACTATAGAGTAATTCTGGGAACTACACTACTTGGATATTATTCACATGTCCACTTCTACTCCCCCGTACCCCCAATCAATACACAAGGATCCAGCTAGGTTATGTTATGATCCATACAATTGCCCACAAGGGGTGATACATGATAGGCCCAAAAATAGGTGATTCTAGGAATGCCCATAAATGGGTGATTCATGGAAGACTCTGTGATCATGAGAGTACATGTCACAGGTGATTCAATGAATCATGAAGCATAGTGATACACCATGTAAGTGAAACGTACAGAACATGTAGGATCCGATGCTCCCTGAGGGGATAACATCTCAAGAAAGGATACATATAGTACTAATTCCTGTTACCAACATGACAGCATCAAGTAAAGTAATCTAAAGCAGGAAAATAATTCTAACAGGATATAAAATGATTAGAGAATGTACTCGCCTGTTATCTGAGTGTCCGGATGAAATATACTGTCCAAGGAGAGGTGTCTGGCTCCTAATCAGAACAGCACAAGTTACAACAGTCTAAAATGATAACAAGATGCAATTCAATGCATTCTAAATGAATCTAGGTCAATCTAGGCCAAAGTTAACTCTTGGTCAACTCTGGTCAACCCTAGAAGTCAAACTAGGTCAACTATGGTCAAACTAGGTCTAACAAGTCTAAATTAGGTCAAACAAGTCATTCTAGGTCCTATCAAGCCTACACTAGTTAACACACACCATTACAAGGCTATACAAGCCTAAACCAAGCCTATCTCAACCATATACCAATATCACAATATAAACTATATGCTATATAAACTTGCATACATTCATTATTGTCTAACTAACTTATCAATATACATATATATTACATACACTTCAACCTACATTATGTATATCACTATCATGCCTAATATATACTACATATTTAGATATACATATATTACATATATACATGCATATATATACATAGGTATATAGAGATATAGAGAGGGATAGAAAGAGGGCAAAAAGAGTGTCAAGTGTGGGTGAGTGTGTCCTGTGTACATAGGCAAGTGAAATATGAAGGAGTGTCAGTTGAGTGTGTGTGTAAATGAGAGATAGGAAACAGTGAACAGTGAAGTGAATGAGGGAGTGAGATTGTGTCAAGTGAACATTGAAGGGTGTGTTAGAACTCAGAAAGTGTATGTGTGTGTTGATGAGAAATAATTCTCAGGCAATTTCCTAAAACTGTGACAGGAACACCCCCAAACCCCTCAGTATTCAGCCTACTGTTACTGTCCAGAACAGTCCTGACATCAACCTAAATGCAAACCCAATACAAAACCAAATCATCCCAAAATTGTCGTACAAATAGAACACATATAGGAGAACTATATTAGAATATAAACATGCAATGAGGAGTATTACATTGGATTAAAATAGATGCCAAATTTCGAATTCCAAACTGGAAAAATACTGAAGATGGACGGATACTTAGGTTTCAAAAATTTAGGGGTAAATGTGATTTAACAATCGAAAACATGTTAAGATGGGAACTTGTTGGTTGGTAAATGTAATATAGGGTGTGCACGTGTCTTACATGTTATTTGTGTCCACCCAAGTGGACACAAATGTGTCCAAACATTATAAATCCCAAAACAGGTCACATAGACACAAACAGTCAGTCAGTGATGTGTACGCATGTCGTGCTCGTGTCGTAGGCCAAACTAGAAATCGTGATCACAACCCTAGATTCGCCTAGGACCCACCTACCTACATGTCACCTTGAATTGGGTCAAAATGTGTCGTGTCGTGACTGAAATGAGCGTGTCTGAGCCCTAAATTACACGTGCACAGTGATATAGAATTCCCTTGCGGGGTCAAGTGTGTGTCCGACATGACACGAAAGTGTCTCCAATTTGGAGGACCTCATGTCAGTCATTGCCCCTTGGCCCACGCCAAGTGGCATGACCTGAGCCGCCGTGTCCAACGAGTACGACCCCTCGAGTAGCAGGGCAGTGCCTGCGGTGTCAGAACAACGTGTTCGTGTCCAGATTCCGACACGACACGACACTAAATTAAGCTCAGTCAACCATATTTCGATAAGGAACCACAAAACCTAATTTTCTGTTCAAAAGTTTTCCTAAAATCAGATCGAAATCCCCTTTGGGGCATTTCATCGAACACCTAGGTATCCAGTCAGATACATGTCCGATACAGACACGAAATGAATCCATCTTGACACGAAACCAAGTCCTACAGCTAGGGGACTCCTAGGGCTTTCCAAATATGCAAAGAAATCAGGGAAACTATAGGTTTAGGGATCATTTACCTATTGATGAGCTTTTCAAGAAAAACCCCTTTCTAGAACTTTTTTCTTTGATAACAAACTCCACCAAATTGCTCTCCCACTGAAATTTCCTTCCATGGACAGAAAGTATTGATGAATTAGAACATAATGCAACTTGTTTGGATTAAAAAGGAATTAAAATGGATTTTCTAGGAAATATTGCAGTTGGGGATTTACCTCTTTTTCCAAATGTGAACTTTCTAAAGGAGGCTAACCTAATGGAAGAGACTACTTATAGTGGGAATCCCTAGATTAGGTGGCCGGCAAGTAAAGGAAATTACGGTTAGGGTTCCATGGTATGGGCTATGGGCTTCTATGGGCTAAGTCACAAGTCATGGATTAAATCCTTAAGTCATGAATCAATGCACCTATTCCATTTCTCCTTATTTGAAAACTAGATTCTAATGGCTAAAATGAGGTTAACTCAAGTTAGACTAGGGTCACACAATCTAACCAAGTTACCATAGCTAGGGTTAGCTTCTAGAATAGTCTCCAAAGTCAACACTTGTCAAAGTATACAATATCACTCAAATAAATTATACTAAAAATCACATAAATTCCAATAAATCTCAATAATTCACAATAATTCCAAATAAATCCTAAAATTTCAAAAATAACCAAAATACTCTCAAGCTAGAAATGTGGTAGTGATAACTCAGCAGCATACTTATCTACTAACAGTCTCCCCTGAACCAATCCATGAAATTGGCCCTCCAAGTCACTCAAAGCCATATCGGGGAAGTACTTCTCCTTAAAAAGCTCCTTGAATGCCTTCTAAGTAAACCCAGCCATAGCCAGCCTAGGCTCTGTATGATACCATGTGAGAGCGATATCGAACAGTTGGCTGGCGACCGCCTCTGCCTGCAATCTTTTTGGAATCGGTGCTAGACGCAAGATCCGCTCAATATCCTTCAGCCAATCATCGACATAGAGGATTCCTTCCGTCCCCTTGAACTCTCGAGGGAACATCTTCTTGAAGTCTAGGATAATACTCGGCCTCGCTTGCTGAAGCTGGGCTGGAGCTTCCTGAGGTGAAGCAGTAGCCACCTTCTCTACTGCAGTAAGTGCCAATTGGTGGGCACTATCGATGCTCTGGTAAAACACATTAGCCTATCGTTATTGCGCCTCGGCCTGAGCCCTCTGCGCCTCCATCATCTGCTGAAATAATGCGAACATCTGTACTGTGTCAGACGGTGGTAGAGGTGGTGTAGGAAGAGACTCCGGCTGCATGAGAACAACCCTCTAGACTGGTGTAGGAACACCCCCAGGAGTTGCTGACACTCCCGCATAGACGGAAGAAACAATAGGAGAAACTCCCAGAGTTGCAACTCCAGCAGCTGGAGGAGGAGATTGTGAAGTAGCAGACCTCTCTGTCATTGCGACGGTTCTAGAGCATCGTGATCTGGTCTTCGGCATCCTGAAGATATATCAACAAGAAAATCAATATGGCACAAGATAAGATATTATCCAGGACGGACAGTTAAATTCGAGAAATAATTGTAAAGAATGACTGAAATCAAAAGATTTGGATAATTGTGGTTGAGTAACTCTTAATATAGCCTAATCCTATATCCTAATAGCAGGCTCGTAGTAGCACTCTAAGTAGAGCACCACTACAAAATTGCACTAATTACGACCTTGACCTGCATGGGCCACCACAAAAATGTGTCACGACCCGCACCCTATTTAGGGGCACGAGGACGTGGGTACGTCCACCATATGCCGTAGTATCGGTAGTAGAACGCTGTATAGGTCGTCTATAATATCTAATAATATAAAATATATACTGTCTTCTCCGTATGGAGGAATAATAAGACATGAAATATATTGTAACTCAATCACAAGTTCTAAAGGAAGATAAGCATAATATTTGAAAAAAGATAAATAAATTGGAACTGGATAGCAGCACAGTCATAATACAAATTAGGTCTAGATGTCTATGATAAATAAATATATATCCTGAAATAATATTAATACTCAATCCCACATCAGAACAATCTGATACAATAAGAAATACTAAGATTCTAACTCACTACTAGGGCACTCTCTACTGAGTGCAACCCTGGTATACCCCCTGCTCATAGAAGGTAGGACAATCGTCCTCTAAGCCATTTAAAAAATATATCCAATCAGGATGGAGAGAAGTACAACCCAATAGTAGTTCTAATTAATTAACAAGTGCTATGAACAGTAAATAATAATGAATCATTTGATGCACAGTTTATAAGGGGCAATATACAAAATAGAATAAATAGGTAGATAAGGAACGATAGGTATAATGAGAAGAACATGTAAAAGTGTAAAGACAGGCATATGTGTAATAATGAGAAAACATGTCATGCAATGTACACAAATAGCATGTTTAGAATAATCCAGAAAGCTGTATCAAAAACCAGTGTTTTGAAATACCAAGTTGACATGTGAACGACTAGGAGATAATATTCGGCAAACCATGCACCTCGTATGTGGTTGCTGTTATTCCAGTAAGACCATGGAATAGAAAGGGTATGTTCACATGTCTCCTAGGTTTTTCTCCGTTCGACTAGTACACATGGATCCAAGTCCCGATACGAATCTCAATAGTCCAGGATAGATACATTAATCTAGTAATTCATTAGTCCAGTAAAGTTAATAGGCATGAAACTACATATCTCAAGACATCGAATCCATATAATACCAATCCTTGTATCCATCATATAGGAAATCAAATAGAACGCTAATATAAACATGCGTCATAGGAAATATCAAATAATGGAAACTAATCAAAGAATGTACTCGCCTGCGGTCCTGAGCAGTAAATATGAATCGAGCCCCAAAGTGATGTCACACAAACCTAGATATGAGATATATTGGTTAATTAGTGTTCTGATGTGTCAAACATGAATATTTATGGTGATACAATATTTATAGGTCAATTCTAGGTCATGCAACTCAACTGGGTCGATGCTAGGTCAATTTGCCTATTTCAACATATAGGTATTGCCTAATTTCATATTACCCACCTATCTATATATATAACCTATATATATATATATATATTTTTTATATATATATATATATACAAAAAAAAAAAAAATATATATATATATATATATATATATATATATATATATATACATTACCTATACCTAGGTATTGCCTTAACCCACACTACCTAATACCCTACATATCCATAGGTATTTACCTATACTAAGTGATTTCTCTAACCTATACTAGATATTCACTTTACCCAAAATATATAGGTGAACCTATATTCCAGGTAAACCCCTACCCAAATATGTTGTTCTCTTTTACCTAAACTGTAACGCCCCAGTCCCAAAATACATAGGACTAGGTACGTAGACATGCCAGATGTATACATACGAAGTATACTCCAATATATGGGATCCTTGTATGTATACATAAGCTATAAAATACAGTAAACCAAGAGTAATCTAATCTCATCCACAAAATGAAAGAATAAAAGATAGTGTCATAAATCAATGTTGAATTATCATTGTACAAGATATTGGGCGGAGACAAATTTACTACCAACTAGTTAAAAGAAAAGTAATACATGGAAAATGAAATGATTTGTCGAGAGTAGCAAAAAAAGATCCAAGACACGTCATCTCCGAATGAATAGAGAAGATCAAGGCCTTGGCTAGAATACCTGTGGAAGACAAGAACACACACCTGGAGAGATCACCAGGTCCTCAGAGCGACGTAACAAGATGCATAATATCATGCCAGATAAACTGAATAAATACTGCTCAATAATAAGTCAATCGGATTATAATATGGTCTAATACCCAACTTTGAATTAGCGTACCATCCCCCCAACCAAACAAGGACAGGAGACGGCACACTAACCTAAGGCGAAGTATCTTTCCAAGTCACAAATCCAATATGGTATCCGGACCACAAGAAGATAGTAAGCCACAGCTACAACCAAACAAGGACAAGATGTGGTAAATTAGTCCGCGACAAGTAATTGTTCCAAGCCACGGTCAGATATATGTACCAAAACCAAAAGTACTCATACCTAACGGCTAAAGTAGCCTAACCATTCTAAATGAATGTCGTTTTAAGAACAAACCTCCAACGCATGGGCTCTGGCTAAAATGGGATCGGCATGGTCCCCTCTTGGGGCACCAGAGGTCCAATAAGTAAGAGCATGACATTTCGCAGAACGTCAGTGGCTGTCAGTAAAATGAAGGCTCATCTCACACTGTATCTCCAGCGGAGCTTCCGGATCACAAAAGGTAAGTGAATAGTAGCCCATGCACTAAGGAATTGTCCTCCCCGCACAATGTCTACTATGTTGCATCAAGAACTCATAACCTCTATTAGCCGCTAAGTTAAACTAATCATGCAATACTATTAGCGGTTAATCCTATCGCACGGCTTATACGTACTGGTGGCCAACCAGTCATGCAAGCCTGAATTCTATATGCGACTCGCAACTCCGTGGTACAAATGTGTCAATGCCTATGAATGCGACACATAAAGGGTGGTCCCTTAAATCTAAGTTCGATGTGTATGAAAATAGTACATAGTAGGAAATAGAATCGAACAGTAAAATTTCTATCTAATTATGCCATGTATCACAGTTTATTTTGCAAAAAGTAAATAGTAAGTAAATGCATGAAATATGAGCTAAAATAAATAGGCAACAAATGGCAAGGTATTTTTTCTGAGGTTGTGTGCAGAAAAGGCGACGTCCAATAGCTCGAATCGACAGATTAGTGAAGCATAGAAAGTCAAATCTCATAAATATCCTCGAATGCAGAAATAAACACCATAAAAATTTCTAGAATAAGGAAAATAGCTAGGATAGACTACCCATAAGTCCAATTCTGGACATAGGGGCAAAATCATAATTTCGGGTCAAAACAATGTCCGTCGTTGGACCCATTTTACACCGAAAAGCGTACCAGCAGCTATGGTCTCTACATTCCTTAAACTACATGTCTATGGGTCTAATTTGACGAAACGAATCCAATTGTATGTCCAAAGTAGGATTCCGGTGGGCCGTGCACAAATTCGTCTATTGCATCGGGCCGTTGGCCCGCCAAAATAGCGTTCCGGTCAACCTTCTCAGAATTGGACCAAACTTGGCACACAGGACCAGAAAAATTATACGGTCATGTTGGCTCAAGTTTCGTCTCGATACGACGAACGTGCGCAAAGTTAGGGCCTAGTTTGCAAATGGGTCGATACGGGATATCTCGACGGATATGCTTCGATTTCGTCGCGCACGCACAACGAAATCGAGTTTCGTCGAATCCTACAAGTCGACAACACCCATACGCGTCTTTCGATGCTCATGGGTTGCGACTACGTCATCCGGCTTGTCGGGATGCACGCCGTATCGACAATTTTATTAAATTTCTACAGTTTTTGAAAATAGGTTTTTGTCAGTTTTGGAAATCAGATTTCTCGACGCACAGTCGACGAAATACAATTCTACAGAAAGGGGTTCAAAGTCCTATATGTTGTCTAGGACTTTCTTTCATTAGATTTTGAAATCTCCTAATATTAGGTTAAAAACTTCCTTCCAAGGAGGAGTGTTGGGACAGTTTCTGTGTCTTGTTGTTGGTCAGTTTCGCCTCGACTTTGCATCGATTTTGTGGACAGGTTTTTCCATATATCAGAAACTATTACTGGGACTTCCTAGAGGGTCATGTAGGGTTCCTATAATATTTTACAGAATAAAAAATGATCAAGTATAGAAGAAGAAACGAGAGGCACAAATCAAGTACCTGACTGCAACAAGAACAGAGTCTCCTCTGTTTCTTAGCTATTCAGGCGATCATCGATGGCCTGGGGCGGCTTGCAGGTAGTGCAACACAGTGGGGTATGCCAGTCATTGGGGGTTCTCCAGTAATTGAGAGAAACGACCACGAGGCAGTTCTTTGGAGTTTAGAGATTGGGTTGGCAAGGTGTTTCGATGGTGATTTTCTGAAAATCCTCTGTGTATCGGGCGTACATATAAGGCGACCTGTTTTGGGTGGATAATCTATCTAGATCATGTCTTTGAGATCCTAGGATCGGTGAGAATCAAAAGGATTGGTACTAGGAAAGGATTGGGGAGAAAATTTTGAATAAGATTTGATTTTTTCAAATCTTTTCCTCATAGATGAATTCGTAGGGAAACTATTAGTTTCCCTTCTCCCTGGGCTCGAGTGTTTGGGATTGCTGTTCCCCAAATATTCCCCCTTTGGGGAACAGTAGCAGTTGTTCTTTTTCTAATAAAAAAACATATATACATAATACCTTTTATATATATATATATATATATATATATATATATATATATATATATATATATATATATATATATATAAACTGGAAAAAATATATATATATATATAAACTGTAAAATCCAAGTAATTTTATATAAAAATTTCTAAATACCCAAATCTTTAAAATATAAAATTATATATATATATGAACATTATATTCCTTACAATTATTATGAACAAGAATTTATTCATTAAAAAATCAGTATGTATATAATATATATATTTTCATCAAAGTAAATAAACCTTATATATATATATATATATATATATATATATATATATATATATATATACCATACATTAAATGTATCAATTCAAAAAATCATGATACACTCAAAATATTTTAAAGATGAAATAACAACAAGAAGTATTTACAGCCTGTTTTTCAAAAATAGGTTTATATTTTTTTTAGTATAGATAGCCTCATTTAGAAAATCATTTATAATATTAATAACAATAATAATAATAATAATAATAATAATAATAATAATAATAATAATTCCTACAACAAACAGTAGGATGTCATAAATTTGGGGAGAGTATATTCCTTACTAGTATTGCTTTTACAACAAATATTAATATTTTCAAATCCTAAAATAATAAATAAATAAATATCAAAAATGGTAATGTATAGCCATGATACGATTTAATAAATTTAAACAACTAAATATTCAAATAAAATAATTCTTGTGGCACATACAGCTACTATACTAGTCAAGGGATTTGCTTGCACTAGCTGTGCCATATTGTCTAGTCAGTGTGCATAACAAACTTTAAATATGACTAAGACCATTTTTATAGATAAATAATCAAAATAATTTAAAATATTTTATAAATAAGGAAATTTAAAATAACAATAAATCCCAAAAATTCTTAAAATTTTAGGGGTTTACATCCTATCCAACTTATAAAAATTTCGTCCTCAAAATTAAAATAAAACTTAATATGATAAATATTAAAAATATAATGTGGTTGAATATAAAGGGAGTGTAGGTACATCAAGTCATAAATCGATTTTCAAAAAGATGGAGGTGGTAGTTATAGAAGAAATCCAATATGGCTCCATATTCTACATGATAGGGTCTTTTGTCTTACAGTGGTCATGGGTATTCAGTTCATTGGAGGGGAAATGGTCAATATTGCATGGTTTAAACATCAAATGGGACAAAAATAGATATCTATAGTTCTCTAAGGGAAACTGTTTTAAACATGTGGTGGAATTGAAATGGAGTACAAGAGGGTGTGTTTGTGTGGAAAAGGTATGCCATGTGAGTAGAGTGGCTCATCTAGTTCATGGAGGTGAAATTTGTTGGCAAAAAATGGTTAGTGTCGTGCTCCAAATATCAAAGTCACGGTAGGGGTATCAAAGTGATACGTATAGAACTATACGTTATAAACCAATGATTTATTAGTCCCGTTGGGACCAATCTTTGATTAATTTAAGTTGGATTTTAATCTATATTGGCTGGACAAGATTCTAAAAATCTATCTAAACCATTCCTATTAGGTTAAGGGGACCTAGAATAGGTTTTAACTCAAATGGTTGGCCTGCTTGTCCGTCGAGTTGGTTAAGAAGGTTCTGTAAGTCTTGAGGTGCTCCTTCCATGACTTTTGTGTTTAAGTAGCACATGGGGCCTCTATTGATTGGCACACTATTAGCATGTGTATAGGGGGGTTCGAGTATATCATAACCATATATTTGGTCGAAAGATTTGAGTCGAGGTTGGATCTCTAATTGAGGTCGGAAGGTACATCAATATTACGATAAGGGTTATAGTTAGCCTTTTTGTCTTGAAGGCCGTGTCGAGAAAATAGAGTACAAGGGGACGTGGTTTAGTGGGACATGGATGTCTAATTGAAGGTGGACCCCTCTAGGTCTTGTATATAGAATTTGTTGAAGGGTAACAGCTTGTCTCGTGCTCCGAATCTCAATGTCACGGTCGGGGACACCAAATGATCTAGATAGAAAGTGGGAGTTCATAAGGCACTAATTATCACCCTAACAAAAACTACTTATTCTAATCAATTGGTAATGCTAGTCAATCCTTAAATTTAGAGGGCTTACAATCTATACTCTACAGAAGTAAGTCACGATTTTAGGTTTAACGAGGTTAGAAAATTTCAAAGTCATGATATAGTACCTCGACTCTAGATTATAAAAGAATACTAGACGACAGAATCGAGAATGAGATATGGTAGATATGCATCAAGTTTGGAGTTAGTTCTCTGATTTCGTATGGACGAAAACGATTGTGTATATATAGCCTTTGTGGCCATAGAAGAAACTTCGTGTTTACAAGCGTTCGTTTTTTCAAAATAGGTGACAAAAACCTATAAGAGTTTAAGGGTGGTGGGAACGATTTGTGAATATGGTTTTCAAAGGCGATTAAATAGTTCAAAAGGGAGTTGCCAAGGCAGTCGTGGATGAGATCCTAAAGGACGTGTTTAACTATATCTTAATCCACGTAGAGTAATCATACGAAGAGCAAACCAAGTGCATTAGGTTGATCAGACCATCATGTACCGGTTCTGATTAGACAATATGTTAGTGGACGCATCCAAATAACATATGTCTTGAACAAGCTCGATAGAAGAGTAAGCTCGCAAAACTAGGCTATAATAGCAGTATTGGTCAAGAAAGTAAATTATGAGTACGCGAGATAATGATGAAAGAAAATACAACTAATTCAAGTTCCTTAAGAATCTAAGTCTTGTCTAGTGTTCATGCCTATGCAGTTGTCCTATTGTCTTCTTGGCAAAGACTTTGGTCGATAAAATGAGGTATGGTTGTAACGCCCCAGTCCCAAAATACGTAGGACTAGAACGCAATCATGCCAGCTGTATACATACGAAGTATATAGACCCTCGTATATATACATAAGCTGTAAAATGCAGTAACCAAGATACTAAATCTCATCCACAAAGACAAATAATGATATAACGCAATTTTGAATCTGTCATGTACACAATAGTTGGGCAGAGACAAGGTCCACTACCAACCAAATTAAATATGGAAAAATATACAAGAAAAGAATTTTAGCAAGCGACAGCAATGGCGAGTCCAAGAGCAATCACCACGAAGGAAGGAATGGCCTTAGCTAGAGCACCTGCAAGAAATCACGAAACACACACCTGGCGAGATAACCAGGTCCTCAAAGGAACGTAACAAGATACATCAACATGCCACATAACTGAATATATAAACTATGTCATAAATCACAAATAAAGTAAATAGTCCCACTTGTAACAAGTTCTAATACCTCATCATCGAAACAGTGGACTACCCCTACAACCAAACAAGGACAAGGGATAGTACACTATACTGCGATGCGATATTGTCCCAAGCTACTAATGGAACGGGGTGATATGGCATTGACGAGGGTTACCTAACCATCTAATGTGTTTATGCAGTAAGAACAAACCTTCCACGCATGAGCCCTGGCTGTAAATAGGTACGGCATAGTTCCCATATAGGGCACCAGGGGCCTACGTCCATAAAGCTCGGGAAGTATCAGAGGGCACCATGTGCAAGGGGCTACGTCCATAACGCTCTGGATAACGTCAGAGGGCACCTGGAGCCTGCGTCTCCGGCGGAGCGCACAGGTAATAAGGAAAGTGCATAGAAGCCCATACGTCAGGTAATATTCTCCCCACCCAATGTACCTGTCAAGTCGCATCCACGACCATGTACCTCTACTAACTGCTAAGTCATCTAACACGCCTCTATTAGCAGTTAGCCCTAACGCATGCGCATGGAAGATCAGCCCACACGCAAGAACCTCTGCATGACACTCATCTCACACATCCTCGTGGTACAACTGTGTCAAGGTATATGTAATACACTACAACGGTAGTCCCTTAATCTCTAGGTCAACATGCAATCAAAGGATACTAACAAAGTAAATTATTAATCACTGAACAGGCAGTAAATCAGGAACTGTAAGAATCGAAAATAAAGAACAGTGATATATAAAATAAATGTAGACTGAATATAAACAGTTTAATGGCAAGGTTCTTGCCTGATGTTATGCCTGATGTGGTGCGATAATCCGACAAGTCATGTCTGTCCAGTGGCCATGTTTGTTGTGAGGAAATCCGAAAGAAATAAGTATGTGATTAGTCATGGTCAAATGTTATATAATCTAAGAGGGAGATTTGATTTATGTATAAGATGACCTAATTTAAAATATATATATACACATTTAGAAAAACAGTCTTAACCATCTAGAAAAAATATATTTTGTATTTGTTTAAAATCTATATTTTATAAAAATATTTTACTTAAATATATAACTTCAAGAAAATCATTGAGGCTTAAAACTCTAAAATTCTTGAACTGTAAATTTTTAGAAATATTTATAACTTATTTATAATAGTGTAAACTATATTTTATTGATTAAATCCTTTGTTGGTAAATATTACGAAAAATATAAATACTCGAAAATCCTAATAAAATC
The DNA here is from genome assembly GCA_029216955.1 of Iris pallida. Taxonomy (NCBI): domain Eukaryota; kingdom Viridiplantae; phylum Streptophyta; class Magnoliopsida; order Asparagales; family Iridaceae; genus Iris; species Iris pallida. The sequence goes on from JANAVB010013595.1 coordinate 2,608,071, forward strand.
AATTTAGGTCATAACTATGGTTTTAAATTGGAATAATAAACATAATGATAATAATAATGATAATAATATGCATAATAATAATAATGGTAATATTATTAATAATAATAACAATAAAAAAACTGATAATAATAATAATAATAATGAATAATAATTATAGTAATGATAACAACATATAATATCATATAATATAATAGCTACAACAGTAGCAATACTATTTAGTAATAATACATATAATAATAATAATAACTTTTAATACTAAAAACTAATAATAAATTAAAAAAAAGTTAACAATAATAAAACCCAAAAAAAACTAAACCCTCCCCCCCAATTTCGCTACAGAGTGAGAGAAAGAGACAGAGAAAGAGGGTCGGAGATAAATAAATAAGGGTTTACTCACTGGCGTCGGCGGCGCTCCGGCGAGTATGGGCGAACGACGCCGGCTGGAAGGAGGAAAGAGGAGGCGCGGGTCTCGGGCTCGGCGGTAGAGGAAGCCGTAAATGACGGAGCGGCAAACGGCGGAGTGGCAAACGGCGGAGCGGCGCTGTGGAGAAGCGCTCGCGCGGACGAGGTCACGGCGGAGCCGGCTCAGGCGGGGCGCTAGGTGGCCTGCCATCGGCTGGCTGATGGCGTCGGCGGGGAGAGGTGCTCAGCGCCGGCGCGCGGAGGAGATGAGCACACCCGGCACGGAGAAGAACTTTGGTGCGGCGGGTGACTGCGCCGGACTTGGCGGTGGTCGGCTCTGGGCGGTGGCCGCGCCTGATGCGGCGGGATGGAGCTCCGGGAGACAGAAGGAGCCGAACGGGGATTTCCGACGAGCGTGCGCCAGCGAGGGGATCTGCGGAGGCGCACGGGGAGAGCCTGTGGACGGATCGAGGCCGCGAGTAGTGCGGAGTGACTGTTGCTGGGGTCGGTCCAGCGCTCGTCGGGCACGGCGGAGGTGAGTTGGTTTCTCCCCCTCATTTGTTTCCTGAGTGATGTGGCGGTGGTGTTTGGTTTGGGACCGGGGTCGGCCGGGATGACGGCGGTGGGTTGAGAGATGGCCGGAGTTTTGTGTTTTGACTGTGTGGTGGTGGTGACGATGATGGTGGGGGTGATGGTTGCTGCGGTCGGGGTGGCCGCAGCGGTGACGGGGTACTGTCGGAACGGGGTCGGAGAGGACAGGAAGCTGTGGTGGAGGCGATGGCGGTGGTTGACGGGGGTTTAGGTGCAGATGGTGGTGGTGCGTGGCCGGGATCCGGCGGAGCAGGAAACGATGACGATGGTGGTCTTGTGTTTAGTGTTTTCTTAGTCTTAGGTTTTTGGGTCGTCGTGTCCGGGGTGTGGACACGGGAAGGAGAAATAATGTATATGTACAATAGATCATAGTGGAAATGATGGACACCGACACGATACACATTTAGTTGTGGATGGAAAAATTGCTGGAGGAGTACCTCTCCTTTTATAGGAGGTGGGAATTCCCAGTTGGATAGGGATTGGAATTGTTTAAATTCCAATTAGATAAATCACCTATTTATTTAAACCGATTTAAAATAACTCAATCCAATTCAAATCAAATCTAGAAAATACTACTCTTCATTTAAACTATTTTTAAATAAAGTCAATAAACCCTTTGCAATTTAATTTACCATATTTAATCAAATATTAAATAAACAAGATCTCAAATATTATTATCATAGTTAAATAATTATGAAAATAATTAATTTCAAAAATCACTATAAATACTTAAATATTAAATCATAAAGTAGCTTTTGTAAATAACAAAATTAATAAACAAATTTTTACATTTCGCAAAATATCAAACCAAAATTTTCAAATCACTATTTATTTGTAAACGATGAATAAAATAACCCTTTTGTACAAAATAAAAATATTTATAAAATTTATAATATTTTTCTAACATATGTTCCTCGACACATTCGCATTCGTCGAGCAATTACCAAAATAAAATTTTCGTGCACGACGTAATTTACGACCACGCGACGTACAAAAAAATATTTTTTTTAATCAGTACCAAAATAAAATAAAATAAAATCAGTAGAAATTTAAGGGCTTTACATCCTACCCAACTTAAAAAAATTTCGTCCTCGAAATTTAGGGATAAGTAGGGTTCGAAAGTTTAACGATAAGAAAGTATGAACAATTCTTTTGGCGAGGCAAGAAAATGGTGTTTAACATAAATGTTAAATAGAAAAAATATTTCACGAATATGGTAACGGACGAGGGTCGCTAGCTAAGATAATCATGATAACACAATTCAAGAATTATTAAGGCATTGGGTGGATCAAAAGAATAACTTAGGGACTTGGAGTTATGGTTCCTTGAGAAGATATGGTCGTCTGGTTTTAGGTTTGATGAAGGAATTGGTTTGATTTCTTCTTAAGTCTCATGAATGATGATAATGAATCTAGTGTCACGAGGAGGATGGTTAATTCAAGATGGGGTTACAGTCAAATTGATTGGTAACTGGCTAACTATCTTGGCAATAGACAGTGGACAACTAAGAGAATATCAAGTACGGGTGTTTGTCTTTCTAAAACAGGCGAAAGGCAAACATAAAGAGTTCGAAGAAGGCATTATCGAATTCAAATGAGTGGTTCAAAGACGACTGGATAAGTTCCAAAAAGAGTTGCCAAACCAGTCGCGGATGAGACTCCGGGGCCAAGTTTAACTATGTCTCTATCCACGTTGAACAATATACAAAAAACGAACCAAGTACACTATGGTTGATCAGACCATAATACGTCGGTTCTGATTAGACAATGTATTAGTGGGCGCCCACAATAAATATTTCACGAACAAGCTCGATAAAGAGTAAGCTTGCAAAACTAGATTATAATAGCAACATAAGATAGTAAAAAATATAAGCAGTGGATGATGAAGGAAATTAAATAGTCCAAGATCCTTTAGAATTGAGTCTTGTCCGAACTTCGGGCCTATACAAGCGGCTTGGTCCACTAAATTTTATAGTCTAAGTGAAGCTATCAATATGGTCCACAAGGAAAAAGTTGGTTAGATCGTGAGGTATTCTACCCGACTTACAAGAGTTAATCTAGTAGTGTGATGGAACAATGAGTCAAGCAATCAAAATACCACAAGGTTAAGCATTTTATGAAGAACATAATTATATCGGGTCGAATGAATTGACTCGGGGTTGAATTCCTAATTGAAGTCATAATTATTTTGGGTACCATGATAATTGTTATAGTTTAGTCCTTTTTGGCCAGAAAGTCGTATCAAGAAAATAGAGTACAAGGAGGCGGGTTTTAGTGGGACATGATATACCTACAATAAGGTAGTCTCGTCTAGGTCTCGCATGTGAAATTTGCTGGAAGGAAAAGTCTAGTGTTGTGCTTCAAATATCAATGTCACGATAGGGAACGCCAAAAGATCAAAATAGAAAGTGGGTTTTCATAACGTATTAATTTATGCACAAAATGAAGGTTAAAGCACAAATAAAGATAATTAGGAATCTCGTAGGTCAAGGCTAAATAAGCTAGAGAGACAATTTCTAAAAAGTTCATAGATAAGGGTATGGTCAAGGGGATGGTTCTAATCATTTCTAGTTTCAAACAGTTAGATGGTCATGAATAATGATTTAGATTTGAAGGAAATTTGAGTAAGTCAAAGATATGTTCATCGGTTTGGTCGATGACTAACTACACTTATGTATATGCAATATCATAGTCATAGGTGGCATGGCAATCTAATGTGGAATACTTCTATCTCACTAGGGGACCTTGCTTGTTTCTTGGTCCTTCACCAATATTTGATCTAATCTAAAATTTTGAGTTCCTCGAAATTTCTCAATAAAATTTTCAAGATACTTCGCCAATATTTCAATTATCTTAGACTGTCAAATTTTTTTTTCCAAGCCTTAAACTCGTCATTTAATAAGTTTATCCGTCGAATTTCACACTACAAAATGAAACATTTAAAATAACTCCCGAATTTAATTCTATATCCTTCAAATGTGAATATCTAGCTTTCAATAAGTCACAACTACTCTTCAAAATATATATATATATATATATATATATATATATATATATATATATATATATTTTTTTTTTTTTTTTTTCTCACTAAAATTTAAATATCCATAATCAAGGCTTTTTAAAATGGAATCTAAATAACTTTATATATCATAGATCATATGAGCAAATTTTAAAAATATTTTTTTTTCCTTCAAGTCAATTTCATATCTTCCAAAAAATATTTCAAATAAATTTTTTTTTTTACCATTATCTCTTCAAGCTCAAAATTTAATACCTATAATTCATAAGTCGTAGAATCAATTTAAATCCTCAAGCCCTCTAATAACCTGTAAATCATAAACCCTTCGTACTCTCTAGTCATTACAAAATCATAACTTATAATTTAAAACACTTTAATAAATTCAAGATAAACTTTAACATATTCAATCCCAACTTGAACTAAATCATAATCATGGATCACAAAAGATGTTTACTCAATTCGGTTTCGTATCCCAAATAAAGCATAAACTATTTCGCTATTTCCAAAAATCATAATTCGTAAAAATTATTTTCTGTCCTCTTGTGTTTACCACCTTGTAATGGCAAAATAAAATTCCAACTATCCATTGAAGGCGGTAATATGCTACTACCCAACTTGAAATCGACTAATCCTAAAAATTATACTTTCTAGAAAAATAAAACTCCTCTACAATTCAAATAAAATCTCCATGCATATTAGTTGTCAATGCAATCCATCTACCCATGTGTTTAACCTATGGGCATATACTAGTGTAGTCATCTTACTAAACACGAAACTAAGAATTTACGGTGGAAGGAGTCAAGCAAAATACAAATCAAGGGGGTCGAATGAGAGTTTGGAATTTGAAGTCAAGAAAGGAAGTCAAATGGGTGGATGAGATTCTAAACTCTAATCCTATATTGCAGGCCCGTTCGGTACAGTCATGTAGCCTAAACGGCAAACTTGACCTGCATGGGCTACCACAAAAACATGTAACGCCCCAGTCCCAAAATACGTAGGACTAGAACGCAATCATGCCAGCTGTATACATACGAAGTATATGGACCCTCGTATATATACATAAGATGTAAAATGCAGTAACCAAGATACTAAATCTCATCCACAAAGACAAATAATGATATAACGCAATTTTGAATCTGTCATGTACACAATAGTTGGGCGGAGACAAGGTCCACTACCAACCAAATTAAATATGGAAAAATAGACAAGGAAAGAATTTTAGCAAGCGAGAGCGATGGCGAGTCCAAGAGCAATCACCACGAAGGAAGGAATGGCCTTAGCTAGAGCACCTGCAAGAAATCACGAAACACACACCTGGCGAGATAACCAGGTCCTCAAAGGGACGTAACAAGATACATCAACATGCCACATAACTGAATATATAAACTATGTCATAAATCACAAGTAAAGTAAATAGTCCCACTCGTAACAAGTTCCAATACCTCATCATCGAAATAGTGGACTACCCCTACAACCAAACAAGGACAAGGGGTAGTACACTATACCGCGATGCGATATTGTCCCAAGCTACTAATGGAACGGGGTGATATGACATTGACGAGGGTTACCTAACCATCTAATGTGTTTATGCAGTAAGAACAAACCTTCCACGCATGAGCCCTGGCTGTAAATAGGATCGGCATAGTTCCCATATAAGGCACCAGGGGCCTACGTCCATAACGCTCGGGAAGCGTCAGAGGGTACCATGTGCAAAGGGCTACGTCCATAACGCTCTGGATAACGTCAGAGGGCACCTGGAGCCTGCGTCTCCGGCGGAGCGCACAGGTAATAAGGGAAGTGCATAGAAGCCCATACGTCAGGTAATGTTCTCCCCACCCAATGTACCTGTCAAGTCGCATCCACGACCATGTACCTCTACTAACTGCTAAGTCATCTAACACACCACTATTAGCAGTTAGCCCTAACGCATGCACATGGGAGATCAGCCCACACGCAAGAACCTCTGCATGACACTCATCTCACACATCCTCGTGGTACAACTGTGTCAAGGTATATGTAATACACTACAACGAAGTCCCTTAATCTCTAGGTCAACATGCAATCAAAGGATACTAACAAAGTAAATTATTAATCACTGAACAGGGAGTAAATCAGGAACTGTAAGAACCAGAAATAAAGAACAGTGATATATAAAATAAATGTAGACTGAATATAAACAGTTTAATGGCAAGGTATCTTGCCTGATGTTATGCCTGATGTGGTGCGATAATCCGACAAGTCATGTCTGTCCAGTGGCCATGTTTGTTGTGAGGAAATCCGAAAGAAATAAGTATGTGATTAGTCATGGTCAAATGTTATATAATCTAAGAGGGAGATTTGATTTATGTATAAGATGATTCCTAATTTAAAATATATATATATACACATTTAGAAAAACAGTCTTAACCGTCTAGGAAAAATATATTTTGTATTTGTTTAAAATCTATATTTTATAAAAATATTTTACTTAAATATATAACTTCAAGAAAATCATTGAGGCTTAAAACTCTAAAATTCTTCAACTGTAAATTTTTAGAAATATTTATAACTTATTTATAATAGTGTAAACTATATTTTATTGATTAAATCCTTTGTTGGTAAATATTCCAAAAAATATAAATACTCGAAAATCCTAATAAAATCAATTTAGGTCATAAATATGGTTTTAAATTGGAATAATAAACATAATGATAATAATATGCATAATAATATGCATAATAATAATAATGGTAATATTATTAATAATAATAATAATAAAAAAACTGATAATAATAATAATAATGAATAATATTTATAGTAATGACAACAACATATAATATCATATAATATAATAGCTACAACAGTAGCAGTACTATTTAGTAATAATACATATAATAATAATAATAACTTTAAATACTAAAAACTAATAATAAATAAAAAAAAGTTAACAATAATAAAACCAAAAAAACTAGACCCTCCCCGCCCAATTTCGCTACAGAGTGAGAGAAAGAGACATAGAAAGAGGGTCGGAGAGAAAAAAAATAAGGGTTTACTCACCGGCGTCGGCGGCGCTTCGGCGAGTATGGGCAAACGACGCCGGCTGGAAGGAGGAAAGAGGAGGCACGGGTCTCGGGCTCGGCGGCGGAGGAAGCCGCAAACGGCGGAGCGGCAAACGGCGGAGCGACGCTGTGGAGAGGCGCACTCGCGGACGAGGTCACGGCGGAGCCGGCTCAGGCGGGGCGCTAGGCGGCCTTCCATCGGCTGGCTGATGGCGTCGGCGGGGAGCGGTGCTCAGCGCCGGCGCGGAGGAGATGGGTCCACCCGGCGCGGAGGCAAACTTTGGTGCGGCGGGTGACTGCGCCGGACTCGGCGGTGGTCGTCTCTGGGCGGTGGCCGTGCCTGATGCGGCGGGATGGAGCTCCGGGAGATAGGAGGAGCCGGACGGGGGTTTTTCGGCGAGCGTACGCCAGCGAGGGGATCCGCGGAGGCGCACGGGGAGAGCCGGTGGACGGATCGAGGCCGAGAGTAGAGCGGAGTGACTGTTGCTGGGGTCGGTCCAGCGCTCGTCGGGCACGGCGGAGGTGAGTTGGTTTCTCCCCCTCATTTGTTTCCTGAGTGATGTGGCGGTGGTATTTGGTTTGGGACCGGGATCGGCCGGGATGACGGCGGTGGGTTGAGAGATGGCCGAAGTTTTGGGTTTTGGCTGTGTGGTGGTGGTGACGATGATGGTGGAGGTGATGGTTGCTGCGGTCGGGGTGGCCGCAGCGGTGACGGGGTGCTGTCGGAACGGGATCGGAGAGGACAGGAAGCTGTGGTGGAGGCGATGGCGGTGGTTGACGGGGGTTTAGGTGCAGATGGTGGTGGTGTGTGGCCGGGATCCGGCGGAGCAGGGAACGATGACGATGGTGGTCTTGTGTTTGGTGTTTTCGTAGTCTTAGGTTTATGGGTCGTCGTGTCCGGGGTGTGGACACGGGGAGGAGAAATAATGTATATGTACAATAGATCATTGTGGAAATGATGGACACCGACACGATACACATTTGGTTGTGGATGAAAAAATTACTGGAGGAGTACCTCTCCTTTTATAGGAGGTGGGAATTCCCAGTTGGATAGGGATTGGAATTGTTTAAATCCCAATTAGATAAATCACCTATTTATTTAAACCGACTTAAAATAACTCAATCCAATTCAAATCAAATCTAGAAAATACTACTCTTCATTTAAACTATTTTTAAATAATGTCAATAAACCCTTTGCAATTTAATTTACCATATTTAATCAAATATTAAATAAACAAGATCTCAAATATTATTATCATAGTAAAATAATTATGAAAATAATTAATTTCGAAAATCACTATAAATACTTAAATATTAAATCATAAACTAGCTTTTGTAAATAACAAAATTAATAAACAAATTTTTACATTTCGCAAAATATCAAACCAAAATTTTCAAATCACCATTTATTTGTAAACGATGAATAAAATAACCCTTTTGTACAAAATAAAAATATTTATAAAATTTATAATATTTTTCTAACATATGTTCCTCGACACATTCTCATTCGTCGAGCAATTACCAAAATAAAATTTTCGTGCACGACGTAATTTACGACCACGCGACGTACAAAAAAATATTTTTTTAATCAGTACCAAAATAAAATAAAATAAAATCAGTAGAAATTTAAGGGCTTTACAATGGTCCCTTAAGGATTTATAGTCTGGGTAATCGTCTTAGCATCATCTATAATTGGTCATAAAGTCAAAATGGATACTAGATCGTGAGGCACTCTACCCAACTTATAAGAATTTAACTAATAGTATAATTGGATCAATGAGGCCTATAAGGCATTCTTCTACCTCTATCAAGCACGAAGGGAAGATAAGATTTACGATAGAAGGGGTCAAGCAAGATGCAATCAATGAGTCAAGCGAGAGTTTGAAATTGGAATCGCGAAAGGAGGCCAAGTACGTGGATGAGATTCTAGACTCTATTCGTATATGCAGGCTTGTTTGACACTATAAAGTAACCAAACAATTTATCTTAATCTGCATGGGCCACCACAAAAACATGTAACGTCTCAGTCCCAAAATGCTTAGGACTAGGTACATAGACATGCCAGCTGTATACATACGAAGTATACTCCAATATATAGGATCCTCGTATGTATACATAAGCTGTAAAATACAGTAAACAAAGAGTAATCTAATCTCATCCATAAAATAAAAGAATAAAAGATAATGTCATAAATCAACATTAAATTATCATTGTACAAGATGTTGGGCGGAGGCAAATCCACAACCAACTAGTTAAAAGAAAAGTAATACATGGAAAATGAAATGATTTGTCAAGAGTAGGAAAGAAAGATCCAAGACACGTCATCTCCGAATGAATAGAGAAGATCATAACCTCGGCTAAAATACCTATGGAAGACAAGAACACACACCTGGAGAGATCACCAGATCCTGTCACCCATAGTTTTCAAGAACAGGGGTAGTTTGGTCATTTTTTATTTTTGAATAATTTTTGAAATTTATTTTATTAGTTATGATATTGTTTTGTGGTTATTTGAGTCGTGTTCAAATTTTAACTCAATCCGACTTGTATCGGGGACCCGGGGTAGCTTTGACTCTAGTGGGACCCACTCATTAATTAGGCATGGCCCACATGACATTGTTTTTGTTAGTGTGCTAGACTAATTTTTCATGAATAGATTTAGTTTGATTAGAGACTTTAAACTAGACTAATTTAGCCTCAACCTAAAATCTATTTCTAATTTAAACCAATAGGAGTCATGGGGGGTATTTTAGACTTTACAAATAGAGGGCCACCAAGCATTCTTGGCCGGCCACTAGAAGGGGGGATGAGTCACTTCTCATTTGTTATTATCCACAAATTTCTCTCTCTTGTTCTTTCCCAAATTTTGAGAGGAACCACCATTGATTTCATCTCCAAATCAATCCCTTCTTCCACCAAATCTTCTTCATTTCTTCTCTACTCCATGAAGAGAGGGTGCTAGCCAAGTTTGGGAAGATTTGGCTCTTGTTCGTGTCCATTTGGAGGTCTCTTCGTGTCGGTGTCGTGTCGGAAGGAGTTTCTTTGGTTTTGATCTTTCGGAAGGTATAATCTCCGCTCTATATCAAACTCTCATGCATATAGGATTATTTTTAACCCATAGAAATGACTCCCATGGTTGTGTCTCCATTTGTGTCCATTTCGTGTCCATTTGGAGCTAGTAGGAGTGTCCTTGTTGTATTTTGTATCCTAGTTGAAAACCCCCAATTTTGGACACACCTTGGTTGTTGATATTTTGTATGAATGGTTAATTCCTATTTTAATTTCAGATTTTAGATTTCTAGAGTGTTGCTCTTAATGTATTATTTATATATATATTTTTTATGGTTATATATTTATATGTGTATGTCTCTTTCTCTCTCTCTCTCTCTCTCTCTCTCTCTCTCTATATATATATATATATATATATATATATATATATATATATATATATTGTGTGTGTGTGTGTGTGTGATCTAAATATATTGTTATGAAGTGTGTGTGTGATTCATTTTGTTCTATGCGTAGGTAATGAGATATAGAAAGAGTGTTAGAAAGTGAGAGAGGGATATAGAGAATGAGTAATAGGGAGAGTGTGAGAAGAGTTGGAAGTCTAGTGAAGGGGGGCTTATGCAACAGCAGATGGCATATGGTACTGCTAGATTTGGCAGCAGTGTGTAGGACAGCAGCAGTATTAGGCCCATCATGCAGCAGCAGCCGAAATTACAGCTGTGTGGAGCTCCCATGACCCCTTAGCAATCCATTCACCCCTTCATCCATCATTCACCATATGCATTCATTCTTCCATTATCATTCCACAAATTTGACCACCCATTCATTCATGTATGCAGCCATTAGTCCATCCACTCAGCCCCCTTTTCCCATTCAAATCAGTCCCAAATTTTACCATATATACAGTTCATTTCAGGTCCATAACTGTCTCTTATTAGCAGTCCAATTCTCCATTTCATTTCAGCCCACATCACAGTGTTTCATTCTCATTTCAGTTTGTATTAGCCCTCTCCATTTTAGTGTAATAATTCAGTCCATATATCATCCTATATCAGTCCATACTTCAACACAATCCATACACTACAAAGTTCACATCCCATTCTATTACATTCACCCATTCGTTTAATATTTCATAATCAATCATGGCCTTCATTTCCCCTACTAAACCCACCTTTGTGAGATGTTTTGAGTTTGTGTATGTGTGTGTGGGTGTGAGTTGAGATTTAGATAGAAAGGAATGTTACTATATAGTTAGTATAATGTTAAGGTATGGTATTGAGATATGGTAAGGTAATGTTAGAAGTTATGTTAAGGTAATAGTTCATGTTAAGGTATTTGATATTAAGGATAAGGTATTTTGTTAGAGAGTTAAGTTATATGAGATATGGTATTATATTAGAGTGGTGTCTAACATTAAAAGTTTGTGTTAGAGGTAGAGTGGAGTGGTATCGTAGGATACCAATTTGGTAGCTTATGGTAAATGGGATTTACCTTATTTGAGTTAAGGTATTGAGATACCTTCAAGATACGATGTTAGAGTATCTCGATACCATGGCATGGTATCGAGATACGAGGGTATGGTGTTAGGATACCATATTGAGGTAGAGGGTAGCCTAGAAACTAGGGTAGAGGCTTAGTTATGAGATTACCTTGGTAAGGTAATAGGATAAAAGTTAAGGTAATTACCTAGAAGCTAAGGTATGTGACTTAACATTTAAGATATGTTAGAATTTGGTTCCCTTCGTTGGTAATGGTCAGAAATAGTGCTCCTAGACTAGTTTTGACCTCGGTTGACCGTATTGACCAAAAGTCAACAAAACTCAACCAAAAGTCAAACTTAGCCTAAAAGTGACTAGAATTGACCGAAACCAAACCAGAGATGACCAGTTAACTGAAAGTCAACAGTTGGCCAACATTAGCCTAGTTTGACCTAGGTTGACCCAGGGTTGAGTCAGTGTTGACCAGAGTTAACTTTTTGACCAAAAGTTAACTGTAAGTTAACCCTTGACCCAGATTGACCTAGTTTGACTTGGATTGACTTCCTGTCCCCTTGTTTGACCTTGGTTGACCTAGTATGACCTAGTTTATCTTGGTGTGACTTAGTTTGACCTAGTTTTGACTTAGACTTGCATATCATGACTAGATTAGCTTTTCTTTCATTATTAAACCCTGTTTGGACTCATGGTATCTCATCTTTAGGTCTGTGATTACTCTGAGCATCTGTTTACCTTATCAGCTCAGGACCACATGCGAGTACATTCACTGATAGTTTTTATTGTCTTGATATCTGCTATATCTGATTCAGTTGTAGTGTCTTACTTGATTTTCAGTTACGATAGTTTACGGACTAGTATATGTTGGATCATGTCATGAGATGTTGTTCCGAGATTTTCTTGGTATATTGGTACATTTCCTGTCTTATTCCCTGTACTTGTATAGACATCGATTCCTAAGGAGACTTGCTACCCTCCTATGGAATCCCGTGTCATGATGTGTCATGTCCAGATCTATTATACTATTCAGGGGTAGGGAATTATTAGGGGCTATGTGATCCAAGCCTCCTCTCACTATATTCATGTGCTTGTGCCACTCTCACCTCAGTAGGGTGTAGCGAGATCTTATTCATGTGCTCGTTATCCAGGTTGGCCGACATGACCCTTCCAGAGATTTTGTTGTGATTGTCGGGCCAAGTGGATAGCCTGTCCTGTGACATTTCCCAAGCCAATCACATAATACTCTAATAATTCAAGACACATTTTATATTTATTTATCATAGGAGGCTAAGTTTTGTTCGGTAGAAGGGTTACAACCCCGGTCCTAGAGTCGCTAGTCTTGGCGGTATGTTCTAGCTTTTATTATAATTGATGATTTCTCTCATTTTACATGAGTGTACTTTAATCTAATAAAAGTGATGCTATTTTTGAATTTTAAGTATTTTACAAAAAGGTACAAAATGAAAAAAACTTCATGATTACTCATCCGAAGTGATCATGGTGGCGAATTCAAAAATATTGATTTCCAAAAGTTTTGTGATGATAATGGATATTACCATGAGTTTTTTGTCCTACAACACCTCAAGAAAATAGTGTCATGGAGCAGAAAAAATTAAACTCTAAGAAATATATATGGCTAGAGTCATACTTAATCAACATAATCTTCCTTAATATTTTTTGGCAGAAGTTATAAGTACAACGTGTCATGTTTTGAATAGGGTATTAATTCGACCTATATAAAAAAAACCACTTATGAATTATGGTTTGGAAAGATTCCAAACATTTTTTATTTTAAAATTTTTAGTTGTCGCTATTTTATCCGGAATACCAAGGATAACTTGGGTAAATTTGATTCGAAGGCAGACGAAGGGATATTTCTCGGATATGCTGCCAAGAGTAAGGGATATAGAATTTTCAATAAAAGATCTATGATTATTGAAGAATATATTAATGTTTTATTTAATGAGCTCAATAGTCAGAGATATAGCGATAGTGATGACGAAGATGCACAAAAATAATCCAAGGCACCTAAAGATACTCTTACAACAAGAACTATCTTGAGAGTCTACCTAAGAAGATGAAATTCTGCTAGACCATCTAGATACACTTGTTATAGGTGATGTATCCAAGGGATTAGATATGCGCTCTTCTACTAGAGATATAGTAGCAAACGTAGCTTTAATTTCTCAAGTAGAACCTAATTCAGTAGCAGATGATTTTTCTGATGAATTTTGGATTGATGCCATACAAGAGAAACTTAATCAATTTGTGAGAAACCAAGTTTAGGAACTTGTTCCTAAGCCTATTGGTCAGTTAATAATTGGTACCAAATGGGTGTTCCAAAATAAATTGAGTGAATATGGACATGTTCTACGCAACAAAGCAAGTCCGTGGCACAAGGTTATAATCAAGAAAAAGAAATTAATTATGATGAGACATATGCTCATGTTACTAGACTAGAGTCTATTCGCATGGGTGTTTGGGACATCTAACTAGTAGGGTCAATCTCTAGCAAGCACGAAGGGAAGATAAGAATAGGGATGGAAGGAAGGAAGCAAGATGCAATTGATGAGTCAAGTATGTGGATGAGATCAAAGAAAGAGGTCAAGTATGTGGATGAGATCCTAGACTTCTAATCCTATACGCAGGCTTGCTTGGTACGGTAAAGTAACCAAACAATTTATCTTGACCTGCATGGGCAACCACAAAAACATGTAACGCCCCAGTCCCAAAATACGTAGGACTAGGAACGTAGGCATGCCAGCTGTATTTATACGAAGTACACTCCAATATATAGAAACCTCGTATGAGTACATAAGCTATAAAATGCAGTAGAACTATAACTAATCTCATCCACACAAGATAAATGAATAAAAATATCATATAATGAGAATGAATTTGTCTTGATACAATATGTTGGGCGAAGGCAAATTTACTACCAACAAAATAAGAAAATAAAATACATGGAAAATAAAATGAGTGGCGAGCGAAGCGAAGACGATCCAAATGCAATCATCCTCGAAGAAGTAGCAATGAACACGGCTAGAGCTAGAACACCTGCGAAAGACAATAGCACACACCTGGCAAGACAACCATGTCCTCAGAGGGACGTAACAAGACACATAATATTATGCCATATAAACTGAATAAATATTGCTCAAATAAATAAGTCAATCGAATTATAACATGGTCCAATACGCACCTACTAAACGAGCGTACCATCCCCCCAACCAAACAAGGACAGGAGATGGTAAACTAATTCGCGGTAATGTATCTTCCCATGCTATGAATCCAATATGATATCCGGACCCCAACAAGGTTCAATACCTTCTCATCGAAGTAGTAAGTCACACCTACAACCAAACAAGGACAAGATGTGACGAACTAATCTACGACAAGTTATTATTCCAAGCCACGGTCAGATACAAGTACCCAAACCAAAAGTACTCGTACCTAACGGATAAGGTAGCGTACCGTTCTAAGTGAAATATAGTTTAAGAACAATCCTTCCTGCACATGAGCCCTGGCTGAATAGGATCGGCATAGTCCCCCTTGGGCACCAGAGGCCCCATCAGGAAGAGCATGACGTTCCGCAGAATCGTCAGTGGCCATCAGTAATCATGGGTCAGCAATCCCGTATCTCCAGCAGAGAGTCCGGTCACAAGGGAAGTGCATCAAAGCCCATACGCTAAGGAATTGTCCTGCCCGCCCAATGCCTACTGTGTTGCATTCACAACACAAACCGCTATAACCGCTAAGTCAAACTAGCATGCAATCTCTATTAGCGGTTATTCCTATCGCATGGCTTGTACGTACTGGTGGCCAGCCAATCATGCACTTCCGTGTTCTACATGCGACACACAACTTCGTGTTTACAACGTGTCAAGGCCAATGAATGTAACACACATGGTGGTCCCTTAAATCTAGGTTTAATTTGTAAAAAAATAATACACAGCAGAAAAAATAAATGAACAGTAAGTTCTAACAATTATGCCATGTATCACAGTTTTCGCATAAAGAAAATAAATAATGCATGAAATATGAGCTAAAATAAGTAAACAACAAATGGCAAGGTGTCTTGCCTGGTAGAGCGCCTGGTGTGCTGCGATGATCATGATGGCACGAACTTCAACTTCGGTACAAAAAACTATACAATGTGACCTCTGTTGGTGGCATAGACCATGTCATTGAGTCTAGAATAGTCAAATTGGCTAGGGACGATATAAGGTAGTTTGAGATTGCATGAAGATATGGAACAATTGGGATAGTCATGGTCAAGATTGATAAGCAAGAGATTTTTGTATATATAAATATTTTAGAAAAATATTTATGATAATAGAAAACTATATTCAAAAATAATTTTAGATAAATACTTTGTAAGTCCTAAAGATTTGTTTAGGCTAAAAAAAACATAAATTTTGCTAAACTATAGTTTTGGTGTCAAAAAGCCATATCTAAAATACCATAAAAATAATGTCATAAATATATTTTAGGAAGTATTTACAATTTAGACAATATACTAATTAATATTACTGGCCAAAATCCAATTTTGTCAAAATATTAGTTTAGGTCAAAACATAATTAAAATACCATAAAAATATATTTTAAAACTTTAAGGTTAATCTAAATATTGTATAACACTATAGTTTTTAAGTTAAAACTATATACCATAGTAATATAATAAATTAAAATATAACACTATTGGTATATATTAGTGAAACCAATAAGAGTAGTAACAATAATAATAAATAACAAAATAGTTTTATGAAATAATAATAATATTAATAATAATAATAATAATAATAATAATAATAATGATAATGATATTTATAATAATAATAATACTAATAACAATAAAGATAATGATAATAATACTACTACTAATAATAATAATAATAATAATAATAATAATAATAATAATAATAGTAAAAATGTTAAAAGAAACCAATAAATAAAATAATCAGGAAAAAAATCAAAACAGTAAGTCAGAACAGCTGTCCCTCCAACCGAAGGACACAACAAAAGAAAAGAAAGAAAAAAATACAACAAAAGAGAAGAGAGAGAAAAGAGGGGATCTCGGAAGAGAGAGGGTGAAGGAAAGGAGCGGCCGGAGGTCTCGGCTGGGAAGTGGAGGAGGAGAGATCCTAGTCGGACGGAGGCGGAGGAAGGCCAGGGCGGACAGGGGAGGAGGCGAGCGGCTGAAGGCGGTGGCCGACGCGGAAGGAGAAGAGCCGGGGCCAGCTCGCGGAGGCTGGGTGGTTGGGAGAGAAGGGGCCGTCGAGGCTCGGTGGTCCGGCCGGCGACCACGGAAAAGTGGGGGAGCGGCATACGGCGGAAAGAAGGCCAGAGAGGGAAGCGGAGGAGGTCCACCAGTTCGGTTGTCGGGATCTCGTCCTGGTGTACGATGCGACGGAGTCAGATCCGCGGGTGTCGGGTTTTGCTCGGTACGGAGGCACAACGAAGAGGACGAGGCGTCGCAAGTTCGGCCTCGCCGACGGCACTGGAAGAAGCTCATGGCGGCGAGGTATGTGGGGTTGATGTGTGCTTTCTTCTTTTCTCGTGTTGTGGCGATGGTTTGTGTGGTGATGGCGAAGCTGGTGGTGGTTTGCTACCATTGGGGTGGTCCGGACCTAGTCCAGGCGACGGGGCGGTGAATGAAGTGGTGGTTATGGGCGATGGTGGCGCTGCGGGTTTTGGTGTGGTGGTGGCAGTGTGGTTTGGGTGAGCGGGGCTTGGTGGTCGTGGGTTTGTTTATGGTGGAGTCGAAGTCGGGTTGCGTCGACGACGTTGGTCGGGTGGCCGGGATAAGGTGAAGATGGCGGCAGAGGTCGTTGGTGGCAGGAGACGGGTTAGAGGGATAGGGATAGGATTAGGATTTTATGATGTCGGGGTGTGTCCGACACGGGGGTGAGGATCTGTATATGTAAAAATATCATGGAATAAGAATGGGAAGCGGACACGGACACGAACACGGACACGAGGCACTGCACTTGTGGATGGTGGAATTTATTTGTGGAGGAATTTGTGGATGAATAATGTGGAGGAGTACCTGCCTATTTATAGGATGTGGGAATTCCTAATTTGGATAGGCTTAGGAATAGATTTAAAACCAAAGTAGATATATCATCTATTAAATTTAAAACAATGAAATCAAATCCAAATCAAATTCCAAATACAATCCAATCTATTTAAATTTTTAGTTTAAAAATCAAATCAAATAAATTAAATTCCAATTATTTAACTATTTAAATAAATACATAGATTCAAATCAAGATTTAAATCTCCATAATAAATTCAAAATATGCTTTCCAAAAATACTAATAATATTAATTTCGAAAATACACTATTTATTTAAAATAACTAATAAATAATTACTAAATATTTATGTATGTACAAATAACGTTTACGTAAATATACTTTTCTAATATACTATTTTATGGAAAAATACCTTATAATTATAACTGCATAAAAAAAGCTTTTTATAATTAAAACCATAAACTTGAAATGATAGCTAGAAATAATTATTACCTATATTATTTTGAAACCATAAAAATAATAAAAATAATGTTTTTCAAAAATATGTACGCTCGCACATATTCGCACTCGTCGAGCAAATTCGAAAAAGAAATAAAAGTCGTGCGCGACGTATAATACAATTACGCGACGTGTATTACGAAAATTTTAAATCAGTACTAAATTTAATAAAATAAATAAAAATAAAATAGTAGAAATTTTAGGGGTTTTACAAAATGCCTATCTGTAAATAGCCCTGTCAACAATAGCAAGGACGAAAAAGGACAACAAGCCCTAACTGCCACCATTTCTAAGGGTTCAGCATCTGTGAACCAAAAGCCGACAGAAGTGCTGAGACAAAAAAACCCTGACTGTCAATATTTCCAAGACGTGATGGAGCTTTTCAAGTACTGACGAAGGGCAAAAAAAAATACAACTCCCATCACCCATGCATCCAGATAAAGTGGACAAGGTGGACAACTGTCACCCCCGTTTCCCGTATTTCGTAATTATACTCGTAATTGGATTTTGGCATGAATTTTTATTTTTCTCAACTTGCTGAGTTTTGGGATTTTCTCGTATTTTGAGTTTTGGCTCGGCTCAGTTTTTGTTGGCAAGGCTTGGTTTTATTTTGTGGAGTAGGATTGGTTTGGTTTGGTTTGGTTCAATATGCTTGGAACACCTTAAGCCTATGATCCTCCCTCATTTCCACCCCAACCACCCTCTTTATTATCTCCACCTACCTTTCTCTCTCCTCATAATTCTCTCATTTATTTGTTCATCTTCTTCTTCTTCCTTCCTCCACACAACACCAACACCCATAGGTAAGTGCACCTTGCCACCACATGAGAACCACTTTTTATTTGCCCATTAGCTAGGTTAGGCCATGGTGATCAACATTAGAACTTGACATTTTGTGATTTGGAGTCTCCATTGTACTAGATCTAAGTTTCCTCTATTTTCGGGTTTACATGGTTTTGATCTATTTAAGTTGTATTTTTATGGGTTTTGATGTTCCTATGTTGGAGAGAATTGAATTTCACCCAAGATAGAACTTTGCAAAGTTGGATTTGGACTTGTTTTGACCAAGTTATGGACTTTTGAAGCTTGGGTTCAACCCATGGAGTTCTTGCTGATTTGGAGAAGACAGTGAGGAGTATACGCGAGCTTTTTAGCGTGCGCCACTGAGCTGCGCTGCGCTCTTTAGCGCAGCACAGTCTGATCCATACGCTGCCTTTTAGGAGCGTATGTCTTGCATACGGTCACATGGGTGACAAGGAGTCGTATGGAGTCCATACGCTCACTTGGGTGGCAAGGAGTCGTATGGAGTCCATACGCTGCCTTTTGGGAGTGTATGTCTTGCATACGCTCAGTTGGGTGACAAGGAGTCGTATGGTTCTCATACGCTGCCTTGATGAGGAGTCGTATGGAGTTCATACGCTGCCTTGATGAGGAGTCGTATGGAGTACAATATTCACTGAGCGTATGACTTTTGCACTGAGCGTATAATCTTTGGCTGACTTGGTCTTAAGTCAGCGTGTCAGTTTGGTTTTATTTATTTTCCTTAAGCTTGGCTCTTCTATAGCCCTTTCGTATGAGGAGAGGCCCGTGTCTATATTGGACCGAAGAGAGAAGACCCTCAAGAATAAGACTATCAAGTTAGTCCGAGTTGCTTGGGGTCATCACTCTTTGGGAGAGTCAACGTGGGAGCGTGAGGATGATATCCGATCGCGATATCCCGACTTGTTTGACTCGTGAGGTATAATGTCTTTCTTATGCCTCCTGCCTTCGATTCCTTGCTTGCATGATTGATTGATTGCCTAGTATAGCTTGCTTGTTATTAGTATAGCTTGTCATTGCCCCTCTAGCCTCTTGATTAAATTCCGAGGACGGAATTCTTTTAAGGTGGGTAGAGTTGTCACCCCCATTTTTCGTATTTCGTAATTATAATCGTAATTGGATTTTGGCATGAATTTTTATTTTTCTCAACTTGCGGAGTTTTGGGGTTTTCTCGTATTTTGAGTTTTGGTTCGTCTCGGTTTTAGTTGGCAAGGCTTGGTTTTATTTTGTGGAGTAGGAATGGTTTGGTTTGGTTTGGTTCAATATGCTTGGAACACCTTAAGCCTATGATCCTCCCTCATTTCTACCACAACCACCCTCTTTATTATCTCCACCTACCTTTCTCTCTCCTCATAATTCTCTCATTTATTTGTTCATCTTCTTCTTCTTCCTTCCTCCACACAACACCAACACCCATAGGCAAGTGCACCTTGCCACCACATGAGAACCACTTTTTATTTGTTCATTAGCTAGATTAGGCCATGGTGATCAACATTAGAACTTGACATTTTGTGATTTGGAGTCTCCATTGTTCTAGATCTAAGTTTCCTCTATTTTTGGTTTTACATGATTTTGATCTATTTAAGTTGTATTTTTATGGGTTTTGATGTTCCTATGTTGGAGAGAATTGAATTTCACCTAAGATAGAACTTTGCAAAGTTGGATTTGGACTTGTTTTGACCAAGTTATGGACTTTTGAAGCTTGGGTTCAAACCATGGAGTTCTTGCTGATTTGGAGAAGACAGTGAGGAGTGTACGCGAGCTTTTTAGCTTGCGCCACTGAGCTGCGCGCGCTCTTTAGCGCAGCGCAGTCTGATCCATACGCTGCCTTTTGGGAGCGTATGTCTTGCATACGCTCACTTGGGTGACAAGGAGTCGTATGAAGTCCATACGCTGCCTTTTGGGAGCGTATGTCTTGCATACGCTCACTTGGGTGACAAGGAGTCGTATGGAGTCCATACGCTGCATTTTGGGAGCGTATGTCTTGCATACGCTCACTTGGGTGACAAGGAGTCGTATGGAGTCCATACGCTGCCTTTTGGGAGCGTATGTCTTGCATACGCTCACTTGGGTGACAAGGAGTCGTATGGTTCTCATACGCTGCCTTGATGAGGAGTCGTATGGAGTTCATACGCTGCCTTGATGAGGAGTCGTATGGAGTACAATATTCACTGAGCGTATGACTTTTGCACTGAGCGTATGACCTTTGGCTGACTTGGCCTTAAGTCAGCGTGTCTGTTTGGTTTTATTTATTTTCCTTAAGCTTGGCTCTTCTATAGCCCTGACTAGTACACTTGACCTGATAACCTGACATGTTATATCTTGATAAGCTGTTGCGACGGCTACTTGACATGACATGACCTGTATAATAACTAGACACCGTGGGCGATTGTGCTTGTATAAATAAACCAGTCCTGTCTTGCATCATGTCTAGGATGGGACCCCTGAGTACCACGGTCAGGAGTACCCACTAAAATGGACTAAGGCTAATAATTAGGCTTGTGACAACCCTATTTAGTTAAAGTATCAAGCCGTAATTCTTGCTTGGCCGTGAAATGATTGGATGGAGTCTAACCAGTCTAGTCTTGCCCTGATCCTGTTCCAGATTGCTGCATGACCAGAATGCTTGTATTTATTTTACCGATAAATGGTGAGAATTCCAAGTTCTGTTAAGACGAAGGGTTATAACCCCGGTCCTTGTTTGGTTCACGGGTTGTAACATGGTTATCTGAAGAGTCCCATGGTTATCTCATCGTATATCACCTACCAGGTTTCTCCTTATTAATTGTCTTTATTATGTAATTATTTTTTTATGATCTGATGTGCTGGCTTTTGTTCTTATTTTGTGGCCTCCTTTGTGGCACTGGCTCTTTCTGGGGTCTGACCCAGCTGGTTTTGTGTGGCCAGATTTTGGAGCAGCTCCCGAGGATCTACCGACCTTCCAGCCAGATGGTGGCCACTAGACGGAACCCTGGCAACGAGTGGGTTTATTTTGATCTCCCACTTTATTGTAAAAATATTCTTTTGAGGCATTTAGCCGACGAGCACCTGTTTAGTTCGATTGCACTTTTACTTACTGTCTGCCTACGGGCTGTAACATGATTAACAGATCCTAGGGTTGATCATGTATGACTAAAACTCTTGCTAGTCCTGACATTTTGTAACGACTAGCTTCATGATCAGCTGAATATGTAATTTTGGGATGCCTTACTATTATATATTTAATGATCATACATCTTGTAACTTTTACTTACTTGCTTATGATTGAGACAATAGGCTTGTTCATGACCTTAAGAGACTGCTGGTTTGTAGATAAACCCTCATATATCCTAGACAGCCGTGACCGTATAGCGAGATGGAATCCATTTCAATATACGTAGCTGGCTATGTCTGCCCCCGCTCTCCAGTATTCTGGTTCTGGGGCATGACATGATTTAAGTGGTGGCCCATACAGGTCCTGTAATTCAAGATATGTGAGGGTTTACCGAATAGATGTCTCAATCAATATTCGCCCTTGAACTCTGCTCATATCCTCTGAATCCCTGGATTCTTGTCTTGATCACCTGCTTGCATCGTTGGTCTGTCCTGGTCCTTCCTTATTTGTTTCCTATGTCGTCTTCTTCAGCGGCATAGTACCTGACCCGGTCGATCAGCAAGACGGAGCACCTCCCATAGACCAGCAGCAACCCGGGGATCAAGCCCAGTATTCCGAGGTAGCCTTCAGAGTCGTGCCTTCTGGCGGAGAGCCACCGGTTCAGCCAGTTCAGCCTATAGAACCTGATGATGGCACTTTGGTAGGACTCGTCAGGACCTTGATAGCTTCTCAAGATCGTCGTAGGGATGCCTTGCAACAGGCAGTGACGGATGCTTTGACCCGGGGTGGTCATCAGGGTAACAGCGCGGCCAACAGCTTCAAGCGCTTGAACCCTCCCTTCTTTGACGGTAGTAAAGATGCTATCGCCGCAGATGCTTGGCTTCAGGACACAGAGGTGATTCTAGAAGCAGCCAGGACCCCAGAGAACAAGAAGGTGGTAGTGGTGCGCCTACAGCTATTGGATCTTGCCCGCAGCTGGTGGGCGGCACAGGCCATTGGATTAGCAGCACCCATTCCATGGGCAGTGTTCAGAGAGAGATTTCAGACCAAGTATTTCGATGCTGTAGCTCGGTACGATCTACAGACGAGGTTCACAAATCTGAAGCAAGGAGGCAGGACGGTCGACGGATATACGGCCGAGTTTTCCAGACTTAGTCGATTTTCTCCCACCTTGGTAGCAACCGAATATGATAGAGCCCAGCAGTTCCAGCAGGGACTTCATCTAGAGATCTTGTTGGTAGTAGAGCAATTTGAGCATCAGACTTTTGATGCAGTCTTGAGAGCAGCTATGAGGCATGAGTATACCTCCCAGAGGATCGTGGATAGGGCCGGGAGTCGGAAGAGATCTCACGGCCAGATGAATCAGTCTTCAGCCCTAGCCCCGGCAGCCAGGGCTTTGACTATTGGAGCTCCGAGGCGAGCGGCCTCAGTAACGTCGGTTCAGCATTCCACTCCGACGCACCTTCAGCAGTAGCAGAAGCAGAAGCAGTCTTCCGCAGTGGGATGTTCTCATTGTGGGAAGCCAGGCCATGTGGTGGCAGAGTGCCGTAGGGCACAGAGATTGTGTCTTGCTTGTGGAGCAGCAGACCATAGGGTTGGATCCTGCCCGAACAGGGGTAGTTCATCATCATCCAACCTTTCTAGTTCTTCGATGAGAGGACCAGCACCGGTCCAACAGCAGTATCCATTGACGAGGCCCTTGCCGCCTCAGTCCCAGGCGTTTCAGCAGTAGAGCCCCCAACAGTATGCGCAAGCCCAGGCCTTGAGTCAGAATAGGCAGCGAGGAATTCAGCAGAGGGGACCAGCACCCCGAGGGCATGGTCAGGCCATGATGATGACCGTGGAGGAAGGATTGGCACCAGGAGAGGTAGTAGCAGGTACTATTCTCGTCAACTCCTTACCAGCTTCAGCTTTATTTGATTCTGGTGCATCGCATTCATTTATGTCTGCACGATTTGCGACACGGATAGGATTGGAGCCCGAGTCATTATCAGTAAGACTCAATATACTTACTGGTAACGAACTTGTGGGAGTAGATAGAGTGTTTTCCTCGTGTCGGATCATAGTTAGCGGTAGGAAGTTCCCCGCTAGATTGATAGAGTTCCCGATGGCCGATTATGATGTGGTCTTAGGGATGGATTGGTTGAGGAACCAGTATGCTAGGATAGACTGCCATATTGGTAGGGTTGTTTTTAGCATTCCAGGAGAGCCGGAGTTTTCTTTCTCTCGAGGCGAGGTTGAGCCTTCTCCTCCGATATTGCGGATGGCAGTAGCAGCAGTTCAGTTGCCCAGGATAGTGGATGTGTTTCCAGATATTTTTCCAGAAGAGCTTCCAGGTATGCCTCCGGAGCGGGAGATCGAGTTCACTATAGACTTGATTCCTGGGACAGCCCAGTGTCAGAGAGAGTCTACAGGATGGCGCCATCAGAGTTGGAGATCTTGTACAAGATGATTGAAGAGCTTAGAACCAAGGGATTCATTCGTACAAGTGGATCACCTTGGGGAGCCCCGATGCTTCTTGTGAAAAAGAAGGATGGTACGTCTAGGTTATGTGTTGATTATAGTACCTTGAACTCAGTGACAATCAAGAACAGATACCCTCTCCCGAGGATAGATGACTTGTTTGATCAACTCAAGGGGGCATCAGTATTCTCGAAGATTGACTTGCGCTCAGGATATCACCAGATCAGAGTCAGAGAGCAGGACATCCCGAAGACAGCTTTTAGATCGAGATATGGGCATTGGGAGTTCCTTGTTATGCCTTTTGGAGCAACCAATGCGTCGACAGTATTCATGGACCTCATGAATCGTATCTTTATGCCTTACTTGGATCAGTTTGTGATCGTGTTCTTGGATGACATCCTGGTCTACAGCAAGAGTGAGGTAGAGCATGAGCAGCATCTTCGTGTGGTTCTTCTGACTCTCAGGGAGCACCAGCTGTATGCCAAGTTTAGTAAATGCAAATTCTGGCTCGATCGCATTTCGTACTTGGGTCATATCATCACCAGAGGAGGAGTAGAAGTGGATCCCCAGAAGATTGTAGCTATTGAGTCATGGCCAGTACCCAGCACCGTTGCAGACGTTCGCAGTTTTCTTGGATTGCTGGCTATCACCGACGATTTATTTCAGACTTTGCTCGGATATCAGCGCCATTGACCCAGTTGACCCGCAAGGATGCGCAATTTGCTTGGACATCAGAGTGTCAGAGTTCTTTTGAACAGTTGAAGCGAGGCTTGATAACAGCTCCTATTCTCACGCTTCCAGATGGAACCGGAGGATTCTCAGTGTATTGTGATGCTTCAGGCAGAAGTTTAGGATGTGTTCTAATGCAGCATGGGAAGGTAATAGCTTATGCATCACGACAACTTCGTGATCATGAGAGGAATTACCCAACCCATGACTTGGAGCTGGCAGCAGTAGTGTTTGCACTTAAGTTGTGGAGGCACTATTTGTACGGAGATAGGGTGGAGATTTTCACCGACCACAAGAGCCTAAAGTATGTTTTCACCCAAAAGGATCTTAACATGCGTCAGAGGAGATGGTTGGAGCTACTTGTGGATTATGATGTCAACCTGCAGTATCATCCTGGGAAGGCCAATGTCGTAGCAAATGCATTGAGCAGGAGAGCCGGAGCTTATTTCCTAACTGCGCAGCCAGAATTGTTAGCAAATCTTCAGAAGATGGGTATAGAAGTTATTCTCCCTTCCAGTGTGGCATTGATGGCCAGCATGCAAGTTCAGTCCACTATAGTTGAGAGGATCCGGATGGCACAATCGGCAGATTCCAAGCTTCAGCGACTCAGAGCGGAGTGTGATGCAGGACGAAGACCAGAGTTATGTATTCATGAGGACGGTACACTTCGACATGGTAAGCGTCTTTGTGTACCCAGTGGAGATATCAGGCAGGAAATTATGTCAGAAGCGCACAGTTCTCAGTATTCCATCCATCCTGACAGTACGAAGATGTACCGTGATATCCGCCAGCACTTTTGGTGGAATGGCATGAAGCGGGAGATAGCTCGGTTTGTCTCTCGGTGTTTGGTTTGCCAACAAGTTAAGGCTGAACATCAGAGACCGACTGGACTTCTTCAGCCCTTGCCGATTCCAGAGTGGAAGTGGGAGCATGTGACCATGGATTTCGTGACTGGATTACCTAGATCCCCAGCTGGTAGAGATGCTATTTGGGTTATAGTTGACCGGCTCACGAAAGTGGCTCACTTTCTTTCCTTCAGAGTTGGTCAGTCGACGGCTCAGCTAGCGGCGATGTATCTTAGGCAGATCGTCAGATTGAACGGTATGCCAGTCAGTATCACCTCGGACCGAGATTTAAGATTTACGTCACACTTTTGGCGTAGCTTGCAAGAGAGTTTGGGGACTCATCTTCAGTTCAGTTCAGCCTATCACCCACAGACAGATGGCCAGTCGGAGCGCACAATCCAGACTCTTGAAGATATGTTACGGTCCTGTACACTTGACTTCGGTGGTTCATGGGAGGATCACTTGCACCTGGTGGAATTCTCGTACAATAATAGTTTCCAGGCCAGTATCCAGATGGCACCGTTCGAGGCACTGTATGGCAGGAAGTGCAGATCCCCGTTAGCCTGGAATGATGTTGGAGAGAGGCAAATGCTTGGTCCAGAAATGATTGCCTAGACAGTTGAGGTGGTCAGGAGAGTCCAAGATCATCTTCGAGTTGCCCAAGATCGCCAGCGTCATTGGGCCGATTCTCATCGGCGCCCTCTCGAGTTTTCGGTCGGCGATCATGAATTCCTGAGGATTTTGCCTAACCGTGGCGTCATTCGTTTCGGCGTACGAGAAAAGCGTAGTCCTAGGTATATAGGGCCGTTCGACATTCTGGAGCGAGTAGGAGATGTATCCTATCGTCTCGCTCTTCCGCCGTCGCTAAGCAAGGTGCATGACATGTTCCATGTATTCCAATTACGACGGTATATCCCAGACCCGAGCCATATCCTGGATCATTCAGAATTGGTTGTTGGTACCAACCTTTCGTATGAGGAGAGGCCCGTGTCTATATTGGACCGAAGAGAGAAGACCCTCAAGAATAAGACTATCAAGTTAGTCCGAGTTGCTTGGGGTCATCACTCTTTGGGAGAGTCAACGTGGGAGCGTGAGGATGATATCCGATCGCGATATCCCGACTTGTTTGACTCGTGAGGTATAATGTCTTTCTTATGCCTCCTGCCTTCGATTCCTTGCTTGCATGATTGATTGATTGCCTAGTATAGCTTGCTTGTTATTAGTATAGCTTGTCATTGCCCCTCTAGCCTCTTGATTAAATTCCGAGGACGGAATTCTTTTAAGGTGGATAGAGTTGTCACCCCCATTTTTCGTATTTCATAATTATAATCGTAATTAGATTTTGGCATGAATTTTTATTTTTCTCAACTTGCGGAGTTTTGGGGTTTTCTCGTATTTTGAGTTTTGGTTCGTCTCGATTTTAGTTGGCAAGGCTTGGTTTTATTTTGTGGAGTAGGATTGGTTTGGTTTGGTTCAATATGCTTGGAACACCTTAAGCCTATGATCCTCCCTCATTTCTACCACAACCACCCTCTTTATTATCTCCACCTACCTTTCTCTCTCCTCATAATTCTCTCATTTATTTGTTCATCTTCTTCTTCTTCTTCCTTCCTCCACACAACACCAACACCCATAGGCAAGTGCACCTTGCCACCACATGAGAACCACTTTTTATTTGTCCATTAGCTAGATTAGGCCATGGTGATCAACATTAGAACTTGACATTTTGTGATTTGGAGTCTCCATTGTTCTAGATCTAAGTTTCCTCTATTTTTGGTTTTACATGATTTTGATCTATTTAAGTTGTATTTTTATGGGTTTTGATGTTCCTATGTTGGAGAGAATTGAATTTCACCTAAGATAGAACTTTGCAAAGTTGGATTTGGACTTATTTTGACCAAGTTATAGACTTTTGAAGCTTGGGTTCAAACCATGGAGTTCTTGCTGATTTGGAGAAGACAGTGAGGAGTGTACACGAGCTTTTTAGCTTGCGCCACTGAGCTGCGCGCGCTCTTTAGCGCAGCGCAGTCTGATCCATACGCTGCCTTTTGGGAGCGTATGTCTTGCATACGCTCACTTGGGTGACAAGGAGTCGTATGGAGTCCATACGCTGCCTTTTGGGAGCGTATGTCTTGTATACGCTCACTTGGGTGACAAGGAGTCGTATGGAGTCCATACGCTGTATTTTGGGAGCGTATGTCTTGCATACGCTCACTTGGGTGACAAGGAGTTGTATGGAGTCCATACGCTGCCTTTTGGGAGCGTATGTCTTGCATACGCTTACTTGGGTGACAAGGAGTCGTATGGAGTCCTTACGCTGCCTTTTGGGAGCGTATGTCTTGCATACGCTCACTTGGGTGACAAGGAGTCGTATGGTTCTCATACGCTGCCTTGATGAGGAGTCGTATGGAGTTCATACGCTGCCTTGATGAGGAGTCGTATGGAGTACAATATTCACTGAGCGTATGACTTTTGCACTGAGCGTATGACCTTTGGCTGACTTGGTCTTAAGTCAGCGTGTCTGTTTGGTTTTATTTATTTTCCTTAAGCTTGGCTCTTCTATAGCCCTGTCTATTGATATTTTATTAGATATTTTACGCCCATTTTATATCCTTACGCCTTTTGTCATGAACTTGATAATCACGAATTTATGTAATATGTTTAGAAAGGATAACTGAGCCTGACACGATAGTGACCCGTAGTGGTGCACTCCTGACATGAGTAACCTGACATGACCTGATAGTGGCCCGTCGTGGCGCACTCCTGACTAGTACACTTGACCTGATAACCTGACATGTTATATCTTGATAAGCTGTTGCGACGGCTACTTGACATGACATGACCTGTATAATAACTGGACACCGTGGGCGATTGTGCTTGTATAAATAAACCAGTCCTGTCTTGCATCATGTCTAGGATGGGACTCCTGAGTACCACGGTCAGGAGTACCCACTAAAATGGACTAAGGCTAATAACTAGAATAACACAGTAGTCATGAAGAGATTTCCCAGCTACAGGCAATTTCGTTACCTGGGCGCGCCTGGGATCTGTAGCCTGCCGTCGAGTAGGGCACATTTCCAGCACACTGTCATGTGTTGCACCCTTTAAGCTACTTAAGGGTACATGTGTTTCCTGGACGATGTACCCACCTGAATTTAACCCTAATCTTTCGACCTGGGTAACCTGGATGGTCTGCAGGGCTTGTGGCTGTGGAATAATCTCGCTACATCTTGTTAGTAATTAGGCTTGTGACAACCCTAGTTAGTTAAAGTATCAAGCCGTAATTCTTGCTTGGCCGTGAAATGATTGGATGGAGTCTAACCAGTCTAGTCTTGCCCTGATCCTGTTCCAGATTGCTGCATGACCAGAATGCTTGTATTTATTTTACCGATAAATGGTGAGAATTCCAAGTTCTGTTCAGACGAAGGGTTATAACCCCGGTCCTTGTTTGGTTCACGGGTTGTAACCTGGTTATCTGAAGAGTCCCATGGTTATCTCATCGTATATCACCTGCCAGGTTTCTCCTTATTAATTTTCTTTATTATGTAATTATTTTCTTATGATCTGATGTGCTGGCTTTTGTTCTTATTTTGTGGCCTCCTTTGTGGCACTTGCTCTTTCTGGGGTCTGACCCAGCTGGTTTTGTGTGGCCAGATTTTGGAGCAGCTCCCGAGGATCTACCGACCTTCCAGCCAGATGGTGGCCACTAGACGGAACCCTGGCAACGAGTGGGTTTATTTTGATCTCCCACTTTATTGTAAAAATATTCTTTTGAGGCGTTTAGCCGACGAGCACCTGTTTAGCTCGATTGCACTTTTACTTACTGTCTGCCTACGGGCTGTAACATGATTAACAGATCCTAGGGTTGATCATGTATGACTAAAACTCTTGCTAGTCCTGACATTTTGTAACGACTAGCTTCATGATCAGCTGAATATGCAATGTTTGGGACGCCTTACTATTATATATTTAATGATCATACATCTTGTAACTTTTACTTACTTGCTTATGATTGAGACAATAGCCTTGTTCATGACCTTAAGAGACTGCTAGTTTGTAGATAAACCCTCATATATCCTAGACAGCCGTGACCGTATAGCGAGATGGAATCCATTTCAATATACGTAGCTGGCTATGTCTGCCGCCCACTCTCCAGTGTTCTGGTTCTGGGGCGTGACATGGTTTAAGTGGTAGCCCATACAGGTCCTGTAATTCAAGATATGTGAGGGTTTACCGAATAGATGTCTCAATCAATATCCGCCCTTGAACTCTGCTTATATCCTCTGAATCCCTGGATTCTTGTCCTGATCACCTGCTTGCATCGTTGGTCTGTCCTGGTCCTTCCTTATTTGTTTTCTATGTCGTCTTCTTCAGCGATATAGTACCTGACCCGGCCGATCAGCAAGGCGGAGCACCTCCCGTAGACCAGCAGCAACCGGGGAATCAAGCCCAGTATTCCGGGGTAGCCTCCAGAGTCGTGCCTTCTGGCGGAGAGCCACCGGTTCAGCCAGTTCAGCCTATAGAACCTGATGATGGCACTTTGGTAGGACTCGTCAGGACCTTGATAGCTTCTCAAGATCGTCGTGGGGACGCCTTGCAACAGGCAGTGACGGATGCTTTGACCCGGGGTGGTCATCAGGGTAACAGCGCGGCCAACAGCTTCAAGCGCTTGAACCCTCCCTTCTTTGACGGTAGTGAAGATGCTATTGCCGCAGATGCTTGGCTTCAGGACACAGAGATGATTCTAGAAGCAGCCAGGACCCCAGAGAACGAGAAGGTGGTAGTGGTGCGCCTACAGCTATTGGATCTTGCCTGCAGCTGGTGGGCGGCACAGGCCGTTGGATTAGCATCACCCATTCCATGGGCAATGTTCAGAGAGAGATTTCAGACCAAGTATTTCGATGCTGTAGCTCGGTACGATCTACAGACGAGGTTCACAAATCTGAAGCAAGGAGGCAGGACGGTCGATGGATATGCAGCTGAGTTTTCCAGACTTAGTCGATTTTCTTCCACCTTGGTGGCAACCGAATATGATAGAGCCCAGCGGTTCCAGCAGGGACTTCATCTGGAGATTTTGTTGGTAGTAGAGCAATTTGAGCATCAGACTTTTGATGCAGTCTTGAGAGCAGCTATGAGGCATGAGTATACCTCCCAGAGGATCGTGGATAGGGCCGGGGGTCGAAAGAGATCTCACGGCCAGATGAATCAGTCTTCAGCCCTAGCCCCGGCAGCCAGGGCTTCGACTATTGGAGCTCCGAGGCGAGCTGCCTCAGTAACGTCAGTTCAGTATTCCACTCCGACGCACCCTCAGCAGCAGCAGAAGCAGAAGCAGTCTTCCGCAGTGGGATGTTCTCATTGTGGGAAGCCAGGCCATGTGGTGGCAGAGTGCCGTAGGGCACAGGGATTGTGTCTGGCTTGTGGAGCAGCAGACCATAGGGTTGGATCCTGCCCAAACAGGGGTGGTTCATCATCATCCAACCTTTCTAGTTCTTCGATGAGAGGACCAGCACCGGTCCAACAGCAGTATCCATTGACGAGGCCCTTGCCGCCTCAGTCCCAGGCGTTTCAGCAGTAGAGCCCCCAGCAATATGCGCAAGCCCAGGCCTTGAGTCAGAATAGGCAGCGAGGAATTCAGCAGAGGGGACCAGCACCCCGAGGGCATGGTCAGGCCATGATGATGACCGTGGAGGAAGTATTGGCACCAGAAGAGGTAGTAGCAGGTACTATTCTCGTCAACTCCTTTCCAGCTTCAGCTTTATTTGATTCTGGTGCATCGCATTCATTTATGTCTGCACGATTTGCGACACGGATAGGATTGGAGCCCGAGTCATTATCAGTAAGACTCAATATACTTACTGGTAACGGACTTGTGGAAGTAGATAGAGTGTTTTCCTCGTGTCGGATCGTAGTTAACGGTAGGGAGTTCCCCGCTAGATTGATAGAGTTCCCGATGGCCGATTATGATATGGTCTTAGGGATGGATTGGTTGAGGAACCAGTATGCTAGGATAGACTGCCATATTGGTAGGGTTGTTTTTAGCATTCCAGGAGAGCCGGAGTTTTCTTTCTCTCGAGGCGAGGTTGAGCCTTCTCCTCCGATATTGTGGATGGCAGTAGCAGCAGTTCAGTTGCCCAGGATAGTGGATGAGTTCCCAGATGTTTTTCCAGAAGAGCTTCCAGGTATGCCTCCGGAGCGGGAGATCGAGTTCACTATAGACTTGATTCCTGGGACAGCCCCAGTATCAGAGAGAGTCTACAGGATGGCGCCATCAGAGTTGGAGATCTTATACAAGATGATTGAAGAGCTTAGAACCAAGGGATTCATTCATACAAGTGGATCGCCTTGGGGAGCCCCGATGCTTCTTGTGAAAAAGAAAGATGGTACGTCTAGGTTATGTGTTGATTATCGTACCTTGAACTCAGTGACAATCAAGAACAGATACCCTCTCCCGAGGATAGATGACTTGTTTGATCAACTCAAGGGGGCATCAGTATTCTCGAAGATTGACTTATGCTCAGGATATCACAGATCAGAGTCAGAGAGCAGGACATCCCGAAGACAGCTTTTAGATCGAGATATGGACATTGGAAGTTCCTTGTTATGCCTTTTGGAGCAACCAATACGTCGGCAGTATTCGTGGACCTCATGAATCGCATCTTCATGCCTTACTTGGATCAGTTTGTGATCGTGTTCTTGGATGACATCCTGGTCTACAGCAAGAGTGAGGCGGAGCATGAGCAGCATCTTCGTGTGGTTCTTCTGACTCTCAGGGAGCACCAGCTGTATGCCAAGTTCAGTAAATGCGAGTTCTGGCTCGATCGCATTTCGTACTTGGGTCATATCATCACCAGAGGAGGAGTAGAAGCGGATCCCCAGAAGATTGTAGCTATTGAGTCATGGCCAGTACCCAGCACCGTTGCAGACGTTCGCAGTTTTCTTGGATTGGCTAGCTATCACCGGCGATTTGTTTCAGACTTTGCTCGGATATCAGCACCATTGACCCAGTTGACCCACAAGGATGCGCAGTTTTCTTGGACATCAGAGTGTCAGAGTTCTTTTGAACAGTTGAAGCGAGGCTTGATAACAGCTCCTATTCTCACGCTTCCAGATGGAACCGGAGGATTCTCAGTGTATTGTGATACTTCAGGCAGAAGTTTAGGATGTGTTCTGATGCAGCATGGGAAGGTAATAGCTTATGCATCACGACAACTTCGTGATCATGAGAGGAATTACCCAACCCATGACTTGGAGCTGGCAGCAGTGGTGTTTGCACTTAAGTTGTGAAGGCACTATTTGTACGGAGATAGGGTGGAGATTTTCACCGACCATAAGAGCCTAAAGTATGTTTTCACCCAAAAGGATCTTAACATGCGTCAGAGGAGATGGCTGGAGCTACTTGTGGATTATGATGTCAACCTGCAGTATCATCCTGGAAAGTCCAATGTCGTAGCAAATGCATTGAACAGGAGAGCCGGAGCTTATTTCCTAACAGCGCAGCCAAAATTGTTAGCAAATCTTCAGAAGATGGGTATAGAAGTTATTTTCCCTTCCAGTGTGGCATTGATGGCCAGCATACAAGTTCAGTCCACTATAGTTGAGAGGATCCGGATGGCACAATCGGCAGATTCCAAGCTTCAGCGACTCAGAACGGAGTGTGAGGCAGGATGAAGACCAGAGTTATGTATTCATGAGGACGGTACACTTCGACATGGTAAGCGTCTTTGTGTACCCAGTGGAGATATCAGGCAGGAAATTATGTCAGAAGCGCACAGTTCTCAGTATTCCATCCATCCTGGCAGTACGAAGATGTACCGTGATATCCGCCAGCACTTTTGGTGGAATGGCATGAAGCGGGAGATAGCTCGGTTTGTCTCTCGGTGTTTGGTTTGCCAACAAGTTAAGGCTGAACATCAGAGATCGGCTGGACTTCTTCAGCCCTTGCCGATTCCAGAGTGGAAGTGGGAGCATGTGACCATGGATTTCGTGACTGGATTACCTAGATCCCCAGCTGGTAGAGATGCTATTTAGGTTATAGTTGACCGGCTCACGAAAGTGGCTCACTTTCTTTCCTTCAGAGTTGGTCAGTCGACGGCTCAGCTAGCGGCGATGTATCTTAGGTAGATCGTCAGATTGTACGGTGTGCCAGTCAGTATCACCTCGGACCGAGATTCAAGATTTACGTCACACTTTTGGCATAGCTTGCAAGAGAGTTTGGGGACTCATCTCCAGTTCAGTTCAGCCTATCACCCGCAGACAGATGGCCAGTCGGAGCGCACAATCCAGACTCTTAAAGATATGTTACGGTCCTGTACACTTGACTTCGGTGGTTCACGGGAGGATCACTTGCACCTGGTGGAATTCTCGTACAACAATAGTTTCCAGGCCAGTATCCAGATGGCACCGTTCGAGGCACTGTATGGCAGGAAGTGCAGATCCCCGTTAGCCTGGGATGGTGTTGGAGAGAGGCAAATGCTTGGTCCAGAAATGATTGCCTAGACAATTGAGGTGGTCAGGAGAGTCCGAGATCATCTTCGAGTTGCCCAAGATCGCCAGCGTCATTGGGCCGATTCTCATCGGCGCCCTCTCTAGTTTTCGGTCGACGATCATGATTTCCTGAGGATTTTGCCTAACCGTGGCGTCATTCGTTTCGGCGTACGAGAAAAGCTTAGTCCTAGGTATATAGGGCCGTTCGACATTCTCGAGCGAGTAGGAGATGTATCCTATCGTCTCGCTCTTCTGCCGTCGCTAAGAGAGGTGCATGACATATTCCATGTATCCCAATTACGACGGTATATCCCAGATCCGAACCACATCCTGGATCATTCGGAATTGGTTGTTGGTACCAACCTTTCGTATGAGGAGAGGCCCGTGTCTATATTTGACCGAAGAGAGAAGACCCTCAAGAATAAGACTATCAAGTTAGTCCGAGTTGCTTGGGGTCATCACTCTTTGGGTGAGTCAACGTGGGAGCGTGAGGATGATATCCGATCGCGATATCCCGACTTGTTTGACTCGTGAGGTATAATGTCTTTCTTATGCCTCCTGCCTTCGATTCCTTGCTTGCATGATTGATTGATTGCCTAGTATAGCTTGCTTGTTATTAGTATAGCTTGTCATTGCCCCTCTAGCCTCTTGATTAAATTCGGAGGACGGAATTCTTTTAAGGTGGGTAGAGTTGTCACCCCTGTTTTTCGTATTTCGTAATTATACTCGTAATTGGATTTTGGCATGAATTTTTATTTTTCTCAACTTGCGGAGTTTTGGGGTTTTCTCGTATTTTGAGTTTTGGTTCGGCTCGGTTTTAGTTGGCGAGGCTTGGTTTTATTTTGTGGAGTAGGATTGGTTTGGTTTGGTTTGGTTCAATATGCTTGGAACACCTTAAGCCTATGATCCTCCCTCATTTCCACCACAACCACCCTCTTTATTATCTCCACCTACCTTTCTCTCTCCTCATAATTCTCTCATTTATTTGTTCATCTTCTTCTTCTTCCTTCCTCCACACAACACCAATACCCATAGGTAAGTGTACCTTGCCACCACATGAGAACCACTTTTTATTTGACCATTAGCTAGATTAGGCCATGGGGATCAACATTAGAACTTGACATTTTGTGATTTGGAGTCTCCATTGTTCTAGATCTAAGTTTCCTCTATTTTTGGTTTTACATGGTTTTGATCTATTTAAGTTGTATTTTTATGGGTTTTGATGTTCCTATGTTGGAGAGAATTGAATTTCACCCAAGATAGAACTTTGCAAAGTTGGATTTGGACTTGTTTTGACCAAGTTATGGACTTTTGAAGCTTGGGTTCAAACCATGGAGTTCTTGCTGATTTGGAGAAGACAGTGAGGAGTGTACGCGAGCTTTTTAGCTTGCGCCACTGAGCTGCGCGCGCTCTTTAGCGCAGCGCAGTCTGATCCATACGCTGCCTTTTGGGAGCGTATGTCTTACATACGCTCACTTGGGTGACAAGGAGTCGTATGGAGTCCATACGCTATATTTTGGGAGCGTATGTCTTGCATACGCTCACTTGGGTGACAAGGAGTCGTATGGAGTCCATACGCTGCCTTTTGGGAGCGTATGTCTTGCATACGCTCACTTGGGTGACAAGGAGTCGTATGGAGTCCTTACGCTGCCTTTTGGGAGCGTATGTCTTGCATACGCTCACTTGGGTGACAAGGAGTCGTATGGTTCTCATACGCTGCCTTGATGAGGAGTCGTATGGAGTTCATACGCTGCCTTGATGAGGAGTCGTATGGAGTACAATATTCACTGAGCGTATGACTTTTGCACTGAGCGTATGACCTTTGGCTGACTTGGTCTTAAGTCAGCGTGTCTGTTTGGTTTTATTTATTTTCCTTAAGCTTGGCTCTTCTATAGCCCTGTCTATTGATATTTTATTAGATATTTTACGCCCATTTTATATCCTTACGCCTTTTGTCATGAACTTGATAATCACGAATTTATGTAATATGTTTGGAAAGGATAACTGAGCCTGACACGATAGTGACCCGTAGTGGTGCACTCCTGACATGAGTAACCTGACATGACCTGATAGTGGCCCGTCGTGGCGCACTCCTGACTAGTACACTTGACCTGATAACCTGACATGTTATATCTTGATAAGCTGTTGCGACGGCTACTTGACATGACATGACCTATATAATAACCTGGACACCGTGGGCGATTGTGCTTGTATA
Source organism: Iris pallida (assembly GCA_029216955.1). Lineage (NCBI taxonomy): Eukaryota > Viridiplantae > Streptophyta > Magnoliopsida > Asparagales > Iridaceae > Iris > Iris pallida. The sequence goes on from JANAVB010013595.1 coordinate 2,644,808, forward strand.
AATAATCTAGTCCTGTCTTGCATCATGTCTAGGATGGGACTCCTGAGTACCACGGTCAGGAGTACCCACTAAAATGGACTAAGGCTAATAACTAGAATAACACAGTAGTCATGAAGAGATTTCCCAGCTACAGGCAATCCCGTTACCTGGACGCGCCTGGGATCTGTAGCCTGCCGTCGAGTAGGGCACATTTCCAGCACACTGTCATGTGTTGCACCCTTTAAGCTACTTAAGGGTACATGTGTTTCCTGGACGATGTACCCACCTGAATTCAACCCTAATCTTTTGACCTGGGTAACTTGGATGGTCTGCAGGACTTGTGGCTGTAGAATAATCTCGCTGCATCTTGTTAGTAATTAGGCTTGTGACAACCCTAGTTAGTTAAAGTATCAAGCCGTAATTCTTGCTTGGCCGTAAAATGATTGGATGGAGTCTAACCAGTCTAGTCTTGCCCTGATCTTGTTCCAGATTGCTGCATGACCAGAATGCTTGTATTTATTTTACCGATAAATGGTGAGAATTCCAAGTTCTGTTCAGACGAAGGGTTACAACCCCGGTCCTTGTTTGGTTCACGAGTTGTAACCTGGTTATCTGAAGAGTCCCATGGTTATCTCATCGTATATCACCTGCCAGGTTTCTCCTTATTAATTATCTTTATTATGTAATTATTTTCTTATGATCTGATGTGCTGGCTTTTGTTCTTATTTCGTGGCCTCCTTTGTGGCACTTGCTCTTTTTAGGGTCTGACCCAGCTGCTTTTGTGTGGCCAGATTTCGGAGCAGCTCCCGAGGATCTACCGACCTTCCAGCCAGATAGTGGCCACTAGACGGAACCCTGGCAACGAGTGGGTTTATTTTGATCTCCCACTTTATTGTAAAAATATTCTTTTGAGGCGTTTAGCCGACGAGCACCTATTTAGCTCGATTGCACTTTTACTTACTGTCTGCCTACGGGCTGTAACATGATTAACAGATCCTAGGGTTGATCATGTATGACTAAAACTCTTGCTAGTCCTGACATTTTGTAACGACTAGCTTCAAGATCAGCTGAATATGTAATGTTTGGGACGCCTTACTATTATATATTTAATGATCATACATTTTGTAACTTTTACTTCTTTGCTTATGATTGAGACAATAGGCTTGTTCATGACCTTAAGAGACTGCTGGCTTATAGATAAACCCTCATATATCCTAGACAGCCGTGACCGTATAGCGAGATGGAATCCATTTCAATATACGTAGCTGGCTATGTCTACCCCCGCTCTCCAGTGTTCTGGTTCTGGGGCGTGACAACAACCCTAAGTACTATCACTCTTACTATTACTACCACCGGTACATCCACCACTCGACAAGTGACTATTACATATTGAAGAAGCAGATCCAGAGGCTCATTGATGCCAAGATCCTCTCGCTCGACTACAAGGACAAGACGACCACTGCTAACATTGTGACCCTCCAATTTAGCAGTTTCTCGAAGACGGAAGCCCAAGACGTTATCGTCCCGATCCCCAAGACAACAATGGAAGTTGTTAACCTTCCACCGGCCCGTGACAATGCTAAAGGCCAGATACCGCTTACAACACCGTAAGGCAAAGTTATGTGGGTCTATCCCGATCTCGCCCCAGAGATGATGTTCCCCATATCGTGCTCCATTAAGGGGAATGAAATCCAAGTCGTGTCACATTGTGTCTAATTCGACCGATGAAGCCTTGGTTGACACTCGCTCTGGCCAAGCCTACCAGTAAGAAGAAAATCAAGCTCCGGAGGAAGAAGTACCTCCACCTGCTGCAGCCACGACACCTGATACTTTGAAGGCAGGTTAATCTTAACCTCCTGCAGTAGATAAGCAGAAGCAGAAGGAGGTTCGCATTGATAAACCTCTGAGGAAAGACTCAGCGGTGGCGTCAATCAAGCAATATAATTTTGATATATTGGCACAACTTGCCAATACTCCGTACCGACAGTCACTCTTCGAGCTCTTCCGTCTCTCAAAAGAGACCCGGGATGCGCTCAGCGAAGCGTTACAAAATACTGATTCCTTCCTCAGCCAGGTCCAGCCACCTAAGGAAGACTATGCCACTTGCCCATATTGCCACAGTGTAGTCGAGACGATCCCAAACATCACCTTCACGCAACAAGACATGTTGCTAAAGAATAATCGGTACAACAGGCCCCTGTGCTATACAGGGTACATTATGCTATTAAGGTCGATCGCATCCACATCGACCATACCTCTTTCCTCAACATAATTCCCCAGAGCTTGCTCCAGACTTTGGGAATACTGATGCACCGGTTGACCACGTCTAAGACTAAAATCAGCGATTTCAACGCCAAAAATAGCAATCTATTGGATAAGATCCGTCTACAGTGCTAGATAGGCGATCTCCAAACGTATGTGACCTATTATGTCATTGATGTAGAAATATCTTACAAAATCTTGTTAGGACATCCGCAGATACACAAATATATGATCGTGCCCTCCGCCCTCCATCTTGGTCCCGACAATGAAACTCCGCTCCCGATTATAGCTCGGAGAAAAGTTGTTTGCCGAATAGTAGAACTTCACAACAGAATATGTAATATGGGTTTCTGGACGAATCACGGGGACCGTGAAGCTTGCCCTAGTACACGCAGCTATAGAAGTATGGAATTTCAGGCGCATCTATAGGCCAGAATTCCTATGCACCTAACATTACATGTGCCAGGGAGCTCAAATGAAGTACTCGGCACAGCAAAAGACATCTAAAGTATAGACATTAAAAGAAGATTTTTATTTCATATAAAAGTCTATTGCATGTTTACAAAAAAGAAAGATCCTAAGACTTTACAGCCCGGCGCAGCAAACTGCCATGCTCCTCATGTCAGGCGCATCATCAGTCAGGCGCATCACTTCAGAGTGTCAGTCAGGCGTGTCTCTTCAACGTTTCAGTCAGGCGTATTTATTTCAGCGTCTCAGTTAGGCGCATCACGAAGTCTCAGCATATGTGCTCCACTTCAACCCGATCAAGTGCTTCAGCTAATGAAGCATTTATTGAGCAGAACCAGAGTGGGCGGCCAACCCTACTATAGCTCGAGGAAGATCTCTCCAAAGCCCAAGGAAGAGGAGAGCACCGCAATTTCGATCTGCGACTCTTCTAGCCTAATGGAGACGGGGCTCGAGCATCCCGATCTTTGGATGCAACAGGCACCTTCCGCCTGCCTCAGAAGCCAGCGATTCTGACTTTTGGATGTAATAGTCACCTTCAAGTGCATGAATAAAGACAATCCGTCGCATCTTCACCCTCGGGAGCATCTTGTCAACAGAATGTGCTCGAGCAAATAAGTTTATTCGGGATGACGTGAGAGAACGAGAAACAAACTCTCTCCTTGCTGCTATTAATAGGCCGGAAAAATCAAACCCATGCGCTATGTGGCGGGCTCTTCGAATCCCGTGCAATAAATTTGCATTTATAGTGATGAATCTTTTCCTTCGAATTTGGCCAAGTCAAAATGGCTATTTAAAGCACTCGAAGAATGCAACAGCCAGACCAATGAAGATGCGTCATGCAAACGGATGTACCGGCCAGACCGTGCATCATACAGACGCGCCCATCAGCACCAAGCGCCTCATAAGGATTTGCCCTACGCACCTCCATACGCCTAGTGGAACGCAGATCATTGCGCCCACTCAAAAGCCATCACCCATCAAAGAACATTAAATGATGAAGTCTCACATGGCAGCAACCATGCCTAGATGATAGAGCAGCAACAACTTTTACAGAAAAGGAAGCGTTGATGACATCAGCGTCATGATTACTCTCTTTCGGCGGTTACAAGCCACGTGGCCGCCCAACCTCTGCAGCTATGCGCCAAAACCTCTGCATGCGCTTCAAAAGCCATGTACCCTAGACCTTCCTCTAATCCCTAAAGACATAGGTCAAGTCGCTACTGAAGCCTCCCATGCGCCTCAAAAGCCGTGCGCCCAGATTGGTTCGTAATTCCTGAAGGTTACGAGCCAAAGCCTTCTCATACGCCCAATCCCAGGCGCCTATCAGATTACTCTTCACCAAATCCGAGATCTTTGAGCTACGGACACGCGCCACGTGTCCTTTGACTCAGTTCAGTCTAAGAAAGGGTGTTAATCACCCAAGATCTCAGTAACTGAAAGATCCTCTCCCTTGCTATGTGCCAGTCAACAAAAGCAGCATGAAGGATTCAACCCACAAAGGAGGGTGCATCATCCATGTGCCTCCCGCAGCTCCAACCATGTGGCGTCCCCACGTACAGCCGCATCCTACATACGTGCGCATGAGTAGCCCGAGCTGCTGCTTATAAATAGAGGGATCATCTCCTTCTTACAGGCACAGACTCACAGACAGAGACATAGACATCCAGAGCATCGGAGTTCATTCACAGAGATCGGAAGAGATACTCAACGTCTTCTTCCTCTCCGCAAGGTCCAGCACCCCGAGAAACTCAAACATTCAGAGGACTAAAAATTGTCGTCAGATCATCAACGGAGTCTACGTATTATCACTCGCTCCATCGACACAGGGACCCAGATAAAAAAAAGTGTATTCCTAGGACGACATCTAAGTCCTATATTGTAACACTGTTCTGTTTGTAATTAAAATTGCAATCGAAAGATTTTAATGGCAAACAAGCTGGCGACTCTGCTAGGGACCTCTTTCTCCTCCGCTGAGAAAGTTGTGTCGCAATCTGACGATATGAAGGTGCGCTCCTCCGACAAGATGCTGGTTGTATGCCTCAATCAACAAGCGTATGAGGAGTCCATCTTTGAAGGCAGTACGAGTCCTTCGAAGCGGCTGCCGAAGCCGAAGAACACTCACCAAGTCTGGGTGCGCAAGATCGAGGCCCCTGGCACCACCCCCGAAGGGGATGCGCCGATGCAGCCTATCCTTTCCGCTGATGTCCTCCGCAGCCAGGATGCACCTGTGGGTGCAGCACATCCCTCGGGGAAGCGTGGGGCCAGCCATATTCCCTAACCTTCTTCTTCTCAGACAAGGAATATGTGTCGATGGAGCAGGGGCGAAGCTAACGCCCTGCGTATTAACTCTGATGTGCCACAGAATGCATCTGTCTTTGACAGACTCACTCGCCGTCGTAGAAATGATAATTTGGACTCTAAGTACTATGCGTCCAGAGGGCTGGTACGAAGAAGTCCAAGGCAGCACAGGCCATACGCCTCGAACGTGCTATGCCAGCAGTGAGCCAGAGGCCTTCACTCACAATCATGTACGCTGCCAATGGTAAACTGTACAAGGTTGACTCGGGTGCTTCTGCGCCGCGAACGGGCCAATCTTCAAAGACCTCATGCCGCTTGGGCGCATCTGCTACATTTTCAACCAAGACGTGTGAGGCAAACTCTGTGGTCTTGAACCCCCGCACCTGCATTGGTTGTGCGTCTTAGCCTGGTTCAAACTACTTTAAATGTTGCTCCCCCACTATTAATCTGGGTACATCTTTTTCGTCGGATCAGAGAGTGCATCATTCACTTGAAAACCCCGACGCTTGGCCTTGTCATGCGCCTGATGGTGGTGTGAATGTGGCACTCTCCTCTAACGATTTGTGTAACGTGATCACTCATAAATGCCGATCAGGAGAGTCGACTAACAAGCACAATGTGCCCCTCACAGGGCACACCAGTGCTGTAGTCACCATCAACTGTTGTTGCAAGACAGCAGTCCCACCAAGGCAGTCCGTGTTCCAGCGGCTGCAATATTCAACACCCCTCCGACATCGCCTCGGAAAGAAGGTGTCAACTGAAGAGGAGCCAGAACTAAAGGTTGCTTCTTGCAACGTAGTCTCTAACTCCCCATCAATTCGAAAGGCGACTGGCAACTTCTCGACCTCGTCCTCATCCAAGAGCCAGTCGAGGAAGACCAAGACGACTGTCCCATCCTCAGGAGTGTTTGAGGGCACTTGGGGGAGAAAGAAGATTGTAAATGAAGTTGGAGGTAGTCAAGCCCCTATCGATCTTCATCCCGAAGACGAAGACACCCTCCAGAACATAGCTGGGGGTAGCCAAAACGAAGCTCCGGGAGAAGTTCCTCTTCTACAAGAGAGCGAAGCTGAAAGTGAAGCTTCAACCGATCCATCCACTTCCAGTCACGTCATGACAGTATACATGATGGGAGGTGGTGATATGGAGTCAGATGCGCCACCAGCAGATCTCGTTCAGCGCATGGATACCTTAGAGGAAGGACTTAAAACCCTCTCTGCCTCCATGCAGACACTGACTCAAGCAGTGTTCGAGATACGGTCAGCTTTGGCCAGAGCACCTTCCACCAATCCGGACCCTGGAGTCAACGGGGTATCAAGTGTGCCCCTTCAATAGGCATCATTGAATACCGACTGTCGCGAAGCACCACGTGTGTCGAAACCTTCAAATGTACAACTCCAGACTGTACCACTGTCTCTGACTCCCAGCTCCACAGAAGACGTAGTGGAGATGATCAGGGAATTGCGTGATTGCTTCGAGTCGAAGAATAGACAAAAGGAGCGCCAGAAGATGGGGATCCCACAACCATACCCCCTCGAATGGAACAAAGTGGTTTATCCTCCCAAGTATAAACCATAAACATTGATTCCATACGACGAAAAGGACTCTCCACGCCGTTATCTGACGTACTTCCAGTCTCAAATGGGACATCTTCCAAAGGAAGATGCGCTACTCACCAGCCTGTTTGTTGGGGCACTGAAAGGAGTGGCTTACGACTGGTACTGCAGTCTTCCTGACAACTTTATATCTTCCTTCGACGATTTGATGCGTCTCTTTCTCGATCGTTTCTACGACGGAGGGAAAGATATGACAATGGCGCCCCTGATAGAGATGCGTCAGAAGGAGTAGGAGACGGTTCGAGCATTCATCGAACGATTTCGACAAGCCTGCTTCAGACTGCCCCTGGGCATACCAGAACATGTACTCCTCTCCTCCTGCAGCATGAACATGCTTTCTGCGATCAAGCTCTGGCTTAACTCCACTCCTCCTCTCGATTGGAGCTCATTGATTATTGAGGCTGAAGCAGCTAAAAAGAAGTCATCCAATGCTCGCCTTCTGGGAGTCAGTTTCCCCGCTTTTGAAGACAAGAGAAAACGGCCTGCTGCCAACAACCCTGGACGTAAAACAAAGGGAAGCATGCGCTGACTGTCAATGCCTCCAAAGGTGCACAACCACCTACTCAGAAGCCTTCGCTTGCATCGAGGCCAAAGAAGGTCTATTCTTTCAACGATGAAGACACCTTGCAACTCTTTGTGATGCTGAAGCAGGATGATAAGATCAAATTCTCGGACCCAAAGCATCCCGATGAGGTTGGTAGAGTGAATAATCCGAGGTACTGCCACTACCATCGGTTTGTCAGACATCTAACTCAGGACTGCTACGTCCTCAAGAACTACATCCAACGCATGATCAATACGAATGTTATCTCCATCGACTATGAAGAGAAGACAGTCTCGGCCAACCTGGTGTCGCTCTAATTCGGCACCTTGCCGCCAACCACAACACAAGATGGCATCGTCCGCATCCCAAAGGCGACAATGGAAGTGGTCAACCTATCACCTACTCGTGACAACGTGAGTGGACTCATCCCACTCACCATATCTCGGGGAGAGATCTTATGGGATCAACCCGATCTCATCTCCGAGGTTACTCAATCGGGGGTACGCTCTACCTCTAAAGCTAAGGGCAAGAAGATCAAGTCTTGCCACATGGTATCTTCCTCCGCGGAAGAGGCGCTTCATGTACAAATGCGTTCACAACTGAACACCCAACCCGACGAAGCTGCCGTCGAGGTGGTGCCTCCCTGCACTGCCCCTACTGTCCAGAAAGAGGGCCCATCCAGACCTCCAGCAGCCAATAAACAGAAGCACGTAGAGGCCCGTTTCGACAAGCCTTTGCGAAAAAAATGCTTCGGGGCTAGCCAAGCCCCACAACTTCGACATTCTGGCACAACTTGCCGGTACTCCTGCCCGTTTGTCACTGTTCGAGCTCCTTCGTCTTTCCAAAGACACCCGTGAAGCTCTCTGTGAAGCTTTGAAGGATGCTGAGTCCTTCATCAGTCAGGTCAAGCAGCCTAAGGATATCCCGACCATATGTGTGCACTTCCATTGTGCGGATGTGGTCATCCCCAACATAACCTTCATCCAATAAAGTATGTTGCTCAAGCACAACCGGTACAACAGGCCCCTATATTACACAAGGTATGTGGGTTCCGTCAAGGTGAAGCGAATTCAGATTGATCTAGAGTCTTCCCTCAGCATCATCCCTAGGACTCTACTGTCAACATTGGGGATTCCGATGTACCGTCTGGCATCTTTTTATACTACAATCAGTGGTTTCGATGCAAGCAAAAGTGAACCGCTGGGTAAAATATGGCTGAAATGTCATATCGGTAACCTCCGAATCGAGGTGACTTGCTATATCGTGGACACCGACGTCAACTACAACCTCCTACTGGGTCGTCCATGGCTGCATGAGTACATTGTGGTGCCATCTATACTCCACCAATGTATGAAGTATGTATCTACCAACAGCATCATCCAGACAGAGTTCATGGACATTGACCCTTTCAAGGGGGTCGAAGCCTACTTCACCGATGCTAGATTATATAAGTCATACGATGAAGGAGAAGCCAATGATGCTGATGACGAAGCAGAAACAGCAATAAAACCGGACATGGAGCCAGAGATTATTCCCGACGCTCCTTTGAAGATTTGACTCAAAGGGAAACCGCCTCAGATGCTGCCTCCCATGACCATCAAGCTACCTGGAAAAGTACCAACTTCTCTAGGTAGAACACCCACTGAAGCTCCCTTGAAGATACGGCTCAAGGGAAAACCACCTCAGACGTCGGCTCCCTTGGTGGCAAAACTACAGGAAAAGGCACCTGTCATCGAAGGCACAGTCGAGGCACCCCTGAAGGTGCGTCTTAAAGGAAAGTCTCCGCAATCATCCAAGCTGCAAGAGAAGGCCCATACAGCCCTCTCGGATCCCAAGGTCAAATCTGCGATGGACACTCCTGAACCATCTCCATTGCTCACAGATGAAGACTTAGGAGAGTACAAATCTGCTGATATAGATGTACCTTCTCTTGATAATGTAATCCCGCGGGACAAAATCTCGTATTTTATCAATAATAGAGTGTCTTTCAATTATTCTAGTCTTCCACATTGGAATGCCATGTATACACTAGATAATGCTCTACGGTCGTTACAAACACAAACAACGACCGTCAATCATGTAAATCGAGTAGTCCCGTCCTAAGGAGTCTATTTTATAGACCCACCACAGAATCGGAATGAAGATCGCATCATCTTCGACAAAGTTGAGCGTCATCAAGACCTTCCGCCACTCAAGCCAGAACCAGATATCGGCAGAATACAAGTCTATCGGTACACGGACAAGGCAAAGTACCTCATTCAAAAGATGGGTTAAGACCTGAAAAGCAACAAAGGCCTGAACAATGGCAAAGGCTGGCGTCTTTTCCTCCAACTCCCAATACCTAAATGAAAGCCGCAGGACTACTATCATCGTACTCGACGGGGGGTGGGCTATGTCACACCGTCGGCAACTCCAGAGAGTTCAGAAGCAGAAGAAGTGGAACACTCTCATTCGTCCGAAGTATCAACTTGGGATTCCGATACCAGTATTAACTCAGTCCTCAACAAGGTGCTATTAGTCAACATGACATCTGTACAATCTCAAGAGGATAAAGGCGATGACCAAATACTATAATTCTTTGAGGAAGAACCTTGGGCTCAACGCCTAGGAGCGCAATGGGAGTCTCGTTTTGAATTATACGAACCCCTACTGAAGACGAGGTCGAACAGATCGACCTTGGGGAGGGATCCCCTTCCAAACCCATCTTCATCAGCAAGAGTCTAAAGGGAACAGACTGAGAGTCTTTAGTTCAACTGTCTAAAGAATATATCGACGTCTTCGCCTGGAGCTACGAAGATATGCCGGGACTTGATTCCCAGATCCCGATGCATAGACTTAACATCTTACCTGATGCTAAGCCTATAAAGCAACAACAACGACACTTTTGTCCTAACATCATGAACGCTATCGATCATGAGGTGCACAAACTCTTGAGCAGCGGGTTCATTCGTGAAGAGCAACATCCGGATTGGGTGGTCAATATCGTCCCTATCACCAAGAAGAATCGGAAGATACGAGTCTGTATCGGCTTCAGGGATCTCAATACTGCTTGCCCGAAGGACGAATTCCAGCTTCCAATTACTGACGTGATGATCGACAATATATGTAGCTTCGAACGCATGTCTTTCATGGACGGGTATTCGAGCTACAATCAGATAAAAATGTTTCCCTATGACGCAAAACACACATCATTCAGGACTCCGAAGGGGATTTTCTGCAACACAGTGATGCCCTTTGGCTTGAAGAATATTGGTGCTATGTACCAACGAGCTGTGAATACCATCTTCTGTCAATATTTGCATAAAATAGTTTAATTATATGTTGACGATATCGCAGTCAAGAGCCGTCTCAAAGGTGATTACCTACAAGACCTAAAGACAGTCTTCGATCTCATGCGAGCGCTTCAACTCAAGATGAACCCCGCTAAATCCTTTCATGGGATTTCTAACGGAATGTTCTTGGGCTTCATTATCATGGCGAAAGGCATTCATGTCGATCCCGAGAAAACCAAAGCCATCCTTGACATGGATCCTCCGAAGAACCACCGAGAACTTCGAGGCCTGCAGGGCGTCTGGCATACATCCGAAGGTTTATAGAAATCCTTTTCGGAAAATGCTAACCCTTCACCCAGCTCATGAAGAAGGGAGTCTTCTATGTCTAGACAAAAGAATACCAGAAAGATTTTGATGATATCAAAGCTTACCTGACGAGCTCGCCAGTCCTGGTGGCACCCGTCGCAGGCAAACCATTTCTCCTCTATGTTCGTGCCATTGATCATTCCTTCGGCGCTTTGTTGGCTCAGAACAACGATGCAGGCTATGAGCAAGCTATCTACTACCTCAGTAGGATACGGATCGAGGCCGAACACCGGTACAACACCATTGAAAAAGAGTATTTCGTTTTGGTGTTCGCCATCCAGAAGACTAGCCATTATGTTTTGGGCCAGACTATTTATGTCATCTTCTGAGTCAATCACTCAGGGTTCTCATGACGAAGCTAGGATCAATGAACTCCCGACTAGCTACATGGGCAATCATGTTGACACCATACAATATGGTGTTTGTTCCACAAAAAGCCGTCAAGGGTCAAGCCCTAGCCGACTTTTGAACCGCGTACCCCATCCCAGAGTCATCCAGACTCTATGAAGACATCCCGATTGAGGTCCAAGAATCAAACATCACCGAAGAAAACTCCGACTGGCGGGTGTTTTTCGATGGCGCTTCAAGAATAGGCCCCAAAGGCCAAATCATTGCCGGAGTGGGGGTAGTCTTAGTCTCCCTCGATCAGCTGGTCATCCAGCGTTCTAACTCCTTTTCGAAGTCGTGCTCCAACAATGTTATCGAGTACAACGCCCTCATCATGGGACTCCAGCTGGCGCAACAGTTGGGGGTGGATCATCTGGAAGCTTACGGCGACTCAAAACTCGTCGTTAATCAAATCCGAGGGTAATATGAAGTTCATCATAAAGATCTGGTTCCTTACCATGAAGCTGTATTAAATATTATTTCAACCTTCACCAAGATCTTCATAGAACACGTACCTCGATTACAAAACCTGGAGGCTGACACTCTGGCCGGCCTGGCAGCTTCATTGGCAGCACCCCTCGGGACTCAACACTACGTCATTGTAGTTGGTCGAGACTTGGTCTGTCCTAAAAACAACCTATGCACATAAATGGCCCATACCATGACGACAAGTGTCGGTGTTAATGTCCGAGACTGGAGGTTCCCATTCATCAACTTTGCTGTCTATGGAATTCTCGTAGAAGACCCGAAAGAAGTCATCTCAGTCAGAAGGCGTTCCCTTCAATTTTATTATGATACAGCTACTAAAATGCTGTACCGACGTTCCTTCGATGGACTTCACCTTCGATGTCTATCCAACGAAGAAGCAGCCGAAGCCCTTCGGGAAGCTCATGATGGGACTTGCGGGGCTCATCAACCTGGCCCTAAGTTGCAGGATCGACTGCGACGAATGGGTTACTACTGTCCAACCATGGCATCCAATGCCGTCGACTATGCTAAAAAGTGCCATGCTTGCCAGCTTCAAACCGACTTCATCCATACCCCGTCGGAACCACAACATCCTACGGTCGTCTCCTGGCCCTTCGAAGCTTGGGGCATGGACATTGTAGGACCTGTCACCCCTCTATCATCGAGGAGACATCGCTTCACCTTAACCATCACTGACTACTTCTCCAAATGGGCAGAAGTAGTTCCACTGACAGAAGTGAAAAGCTCCAGGGTGATCATCTTCATCAAGCATCATGTCATCTACCATTTTGTGGTACCTCGAAGGATTATCCACGATAATGGCCCTCTGTTCATTAGCCATGTCTTCAATAGATTCTGTGACAAGAATCGAATTTAGAACGTGGCGTCAACCGTCTACAATCTAGCAGCAAACGGATTGGCCGAGGCTTTTAATAAGACTATCGTCAGGCTACTCAAAAAGGTCGTCTCATCCAACAAATACGACTAGGACGAAAAGCTCGGCGAATGCCTTTGGGCCTACCGTACAACAGTACGAACTCCGACGGGTAAGACACATTTCTCCCTAGTCTACGGAAGCGAAGCGGTACTGCCTCTCGAGATTCAGATACCCTCACTCCGTGTAGCGATCACAAACCAACTGACAGAAGAAGACAACCAGTGTCATCGTCAGCGAGAATTGGAAGCACTTGACAAAAATGTTTCCTAGCTCAGCAGCGCATTGAACTTTATCAAGCCCGTATATCACAGGCTTTCAACAAAAAGGTCAAGCAGAGGATTTTCAAATAGGCGACCTGGTCCTGGCAGTCAGGAGGCCGATGGTGTTGACTCACAAAATACCAGGAAAGTTTGAGCCCAAGTGGGAGGGACCTTTCATCATAGAGACGGTATACTCAAACGGTGCTTACCGCCTCGCTCGATCAATCGGGGACTTGTTCAGAATGCCCATCAACGGCAAGTTCCTAAAGAAGTACTACTCATGACATCTTGCAGACATATACTTCCATCTCTATCCAACAAGGGAGTCAGTGGACCTAATCATCGGAGCTCACATACATCTTTCCTTCACAAAATCCTCTGCTTTCGGAACCCAGCTATTCCGTGGCATTCTATCCTAAGTAGAAGAACATCCACATTACCTCTTAGTTGCTCCTCTACGCCCTGCAAAGCATAATCTTACACCACGTAGGATTGTACTGCTTATCATGTTTACTACGTCCACATTACCTCTGAGTAAACATCCCGTACGGACAACCCCTGCGTTGCCGTACATCGATCGCAGAACTTTCATGTCCATATTACCTCTGAGTAGTTTCATGTATCCCTCCAGAGTCATTCCTACCACGTCCATAACACCTCTGAGTAGAAAGATTCTATCATCTGAACCCCGTATTTGCCACGTCCATATTACCTCTGAGCAAACATGTCGGTTCTCTCAAACTTATTATCTGTACCTAAACCCAAGGTGTGCAAAAGATAATAGGTCCACACAAATCATCAGTTCATGACAGCAAAAATAAACACACCACAAAATTCTTTATTTTTTATTTTAAAAGTAAAGGATTACATTCCCAGCATAAGTTTCAAACTACAAAATAACAAAAAAGAAGAGAGACTACAATCCCTAAGCATCACTGGGATTTGCAGAAAGCTCTTCAATCCGACGCTTCAAGTCTTCTGCTCGAGTCTCTGCGGTCGCTAAGACCCGGCGTTCGGGTTCTTGACGCATCATCTCCACAGCTTCAGGGGCAATATCAATCTCATACTTCTCGTCTAGCTGTTACCGCTGGTGGGTCAGGGAAAGAACATGGCGGGTAAAAGCTGATTCCTCCTCCTCAAATGCTACATGTTCGACCTAGACTCGCTCAGCATCTAACAAGAGTTAGGCTCGCTTGTCTTCAAGGAGGCGGATCATGGTGGTGACCTCCGCTATGCTAGCTTCCAATGAGGCCCGTAACTCCACATTTTCTTGCGTGGATTGAGATAGCCTCTCCACCGCAGCCTCAGCTTCGGCCACCTCGCGGTCCCATACAGCCACCTTGGCCTGACACGATGACTCGACTTCAGCTATCAATTTCTCCTTTTATGCTTCTATCAGAGCGGAAAGTTATTTCGCCGGATGCTCCGAAGTTCAGAAAGATGCTGGTCAAGCTCGGCCACCGACGCCTCCAGAATCTCGGCCATGTGATCGTGACCCTGGTAGAAACGTATCAGACAAATATAAGGAAATGCCATGGCTTTTGCCATCGTAAAACTCCCATTTGCATTCATTACTGTCGATACACCTCTCTGCAGCATCTTGTACAATGCTTCAACAACAAACTTCACATACTCATCCGCGTCTGCCAACACCTGAGGTGTCATAGCAGGAGTCGGAGGAGCTACTCTGGACAGCGGACCTGAAGAAGACCCACCGACCTCAATCTGCGAAGCTGCCATCTCAACCTCAGCGGACCCTCTCTCGTCAAGGACTTGTACTTCGTCACTAGCCCGAGGGGCCAACTGGACGGAAGGAGCTGAATGGGGCGTCGATATCATCCCCCAAGTGGAAGGAGCAACAAAGGGTTCAACCAGCAAACCCTTACCCTTTTTCATTGTCGGAGGGACCAACGACGTCTGGGGCTGTCTTCTCCGTCTCCAAAACACAATCAACAGGCCGCACAGGACCGTCCTTCTCTGGCAAAATAGTCAGGTCAGCACCTGTTTCCTAACTTGGCTCCCCTGGAGCCAAGCCCGGCATACGAATCTCGTCGCCTTTATTGAATCCCTCAGTGGGAATAGAATCTGTCGATACCTCCTGATCGTACCTTCCGATCGACAGCCAGCTCGGCGTCCGCCGTTGAGTCTAGGGTAGGGCTCGGCAACGATGTAGCTGACGTCCCTTCATCATGACGAAGAGGGAAATCAGCCCTCTTCTCTGTTACAACCATGCCTGTTGCTCCTACTACAGGCTCATGGACCTCTGGAGGAACGTCGTCCGAAGAAGACGAACTCCATTCCTCTTCCTCATCTTGAAGAACAGCTTTTGTTGAGACCTCGATACCAGAAGCCCTCACGGCAGCTAGTATCTCAACAGAAGTCACATCATCCAGGTTCTCATCTATGAGAGATAATACAATCGGTATAATACGCTCATCAGATGGGCCCTCCACCCACTTTGGTTTGCTAGCACTCGATTTCGGAGTTCGAGGTTTCCTTTTCAGCGGCTCATACAAAAAGAAATCATATATCACAAAAATGGTAGAACTAACCAGACTATGTGGGACGTCCTTACCTCCACAGGAGCCGATTCTGTTGACACCTCAGGTGACATTGCTTTTCTCTGCCTCTTCGGCGTGGAAGAACCGGCCGCTGTGCCGGCACGTCTCTTTGGGCGATCAGCCGAGGGTTCTGCCTGAGCTCCCTCCGAGGGTACGACAGGGGTGACTCGATAACCAACCTCTGGCGGACGGTACGATCGAGCCTTCGCCAACATATTTCTAGTTACCTCCAACTGGGTGCCGATAATGAAACTGGTCTCCCTATCATATCCAGGGGATACAGTATTCATCGTACAATAAAATTTGGCAGCTAAAAAAAGAATCGACGGCTGCGAATTCAGAACCGACATGGTAAAGCGAGCTCCGGTACATCCGACATTGTAGTAATGCCAAGCTAGTGCCCCATCCAGCAGACTCCCAATATACCCCAGGCTGGTACTGGGGTTCCCCAACATCAACTGGGCATAGCCGAATTGACGTGCGAAATGGCTAGGTAAGTACAGCTCCAAGTAACAATGATTTTTGTTCCTGTACACCAAATAGGATGGCTGAATGCTTTGCAACCAATGGAATCCCCGGAGTTGTTGCATCTTCACCCGAATCAGCTAAATCTTTATTTGCTTCGAAGCCGGTAAAAATGGGACCAACTCTAGTGATCTTCCATCCCTGAAGGTAGGATAAAACTTTCCTACAGACAGGAACGCCCGTATGTAACCATTTCCTCTGGTAGAAACGACAGAGGAATGCATCTCTGGCCATATGATCTTCTTCCTGGTCCGGACTCATCACGTTAGGATGGTGCAAAATCAACCACCCTATCAGATAGTGAAACGACAGTTTGGCATGAGGAAAGTTGCCGTTCTTACCTCGTTTGTGAACAACGTCACCTGTAAATTATCATAGACCTCGCAGCAGGTTGCATACCATCGCTGGGAGTAGAGCCAAGGGATGGCAAAAAACCAACTTTATAGCTGGCAGGATCAGGTTCTGGGTCACCCTCTCCACAGAGCCTGACCTACCTGATAAGACGTGATTTCGGAGCCAGATCATCAGATAAACAGCCAACACTGCTATGGACGACATCCGATGTGTGAAGGGCTAGAAACAGCTATAGGAGCGCTCGTCCGATTTCCGGTCCGCATTTTCCTGGGGACTCTTCTCATTAAGTCTGCTCATTTCAGAGAGCACCTTAGTACTGGAAAGAGCTGGCGGAGTCGTGAACTGAGAGGGATCCTTCTTGTCTTGTTCAAAGACGTAATCCCTTCAAGTAGTTACGTCGGGCTGCGCCCCACCCTTGTCCTTCTTCTTCATATAATAGTGGTGACTCGCCACTTCTTTAAAGATAGCCATTATCTCTTCTTCTTTGTCCCCCAGGACTTGGAACTCCTCGTTGGTCGGGAAGTACTCCTCATAGGGTTCTGATCCCCAAGAAAGCCTTGACACCTCCTACATTTCATGAAGTACAAGTCCTAGTTTCCCCATAGGAGTGAAGAAGGTCCCGGTCTGGGTATTAAACATTTCCAGGAGTGCAAGGAACATATGCCTGTTGATGTCGATGCCCGCCTGGGTGGCATGGATAGCGGCTGTCAGCCCAATCTCTCTGAGTTCGGTTCGAAACTTCGTCAGAACCCAGAGTGCCAGCTTGTCCCACTTGGATACATAATGACACCAACCCTTTACTCGAAATTCATCCTTCGGGTACGACCGCTTGGATGACAGCATGCGATTCACGAAAGTCAAAGCACCAAAGGTGAAAGTGTTGGCAGGGATGTCACTGTAAATGCTCCCGGGACGTAGAGTTCGCCAGATGAAAGAAGACTCATCCCACATGGCGGCCAAAGTATCCCTCTGGTTCGAGGTAGCATCGATCCTGATGGTGCTGCCACCGCTCCCTCCTGAGATGGGGTTAGCTCCCATGACATCCTCCTCTTGGAAGCAAGACGGCAGAAAGCTGTCAAAGGCCAGTGACGCTCGAGTTGCTTCATGAACATGTCACCCCTTTGGCCGAGAAGAATCAATCTTCCTTGATCCTCAGCACCTTCGCTTCAGTAGAAGTGAGGTGATCCCCGAACAGGAACTCAGGCTTCAGACAAGTTTCATTAACAGGAACGGCAGATTGTAAGCTGCCGCGCTCCATCATCCACTGGAGAAACGCATACTACTGCTCCTTGATTTGGGTCATTCTCTCAGGAGACTGATCCAGTATAATGGCAGCTCAGGCATGATTTATTACCTCCTCGTTATAATCAACTCCTATCTGACAGAGAGCAGAGTCCAGCAGAACTTTGTTCAAAAGTGGGACGGTCATCGAAACTGGAAGGAAAGATGATAAAAACTCAGATATATTAAAACAATAAAGAAATATATATATCTGAGCCGAGTTTTCATCAGAAGCGCGCACACTGAACCCATGCTCAGGCGCATCTGAAAGGAAGCTTTAGCGCATCATCAGGACTTGAAGTCCATGCACGTCAGCAAGGAAGCTTCAGCGCATCATCAGGACTCGAAGTCCATGCGCGTCAGCAAAGAAGCTTCGGCGCATCATCAGGACTCGAAGCCCATGCGCGTCAGCAAAAAGGCTTCGGCGCATCATTAGGACTCGAGGTCCATGCGCGTCAGCAAAGAAGCTTTGGCGCATGATCAGGACTCGAGGTTCATGCGCGTCAACAAAGAGGCCTCGGCGCATCATCAGGACTCGAAGTCCATATGCGTCGGCAAGAAGCCTCAGCACATCATCAGGACTCGAGGTCTATGTGTGTCAGCGTATGTGAGTTCTAAAAAGATTTTTTTGTTCCTCAAAATACAAAAGATACGACAAGGATGACAAACCCACCAATTACCGCCGGCCGAACGTCGACGGGAGTCCTGGGAACAGCATCAACATCGGCCTCTACATGCTCTTTTCTTTTGCTTCGTCCTCGGCCAATACCACCGCGAGGAGTCTTGGGAGCCATTTCGAAGTTAGGGTTTTGGAAGAAAAACTCTAAAAGAAGAAGAAAGCAAAGAGAGGAAGAACTCTCCCTCTCTCCATCATATGTCTATTTATAGGCTTAGTCACACGCGTGAACCGATGAATGGTGATGTCAGCCGCCGCCTGGGGTTCTGCAAAATGATAACTACGAATAATCCAAAAAGATCATCATTAAATTCTTTTGTTTATTTTGAAGCGTTATCATTTGCATTTAAGACTGAAGAGGAGCATGCGCCTCATCAAAGATAAACGGTGTAATCATGAGCCCCAAATAGTTATGCGCCCCATTGACGTCAACACCATGCTTCTTATTCAAAGTATTCCAAAACTTGACGAAAAGTTTTGAAAACTTTGAAGGGGGTCTTGTAGAAGTATGGAATTTCAGGCACATCTATAGGCCAGAATTCTTATGCGCCTAACATTACATGCGCCAGGGAGCTCAAATGAAGTACTTGGTACAGCAAAAGACAGCAAAAGTATAGACATTAAAAGGACTAGTAGTTGACCCTTGACTATGTTTGACCTAGAAGGAGTACTATCATCTAAAATTTCGAGGACGAAATTTTTCTAAGGTGGGTAAACTTGTAACACCCAAATTTCTAAATAAGGATAATTTTAAAATTTTGTAATTTTAATCTTTTATTAATGATATTTAAATCATAATATAATTTTTGGTGATTTTTAATTAATTTAAAACTATTTAAAATGTTGAATTGTGATTTTGATGGTCAACTAGTTAAACCCTAGTTTTGCTAAGCCTAGAGACTAACCATGACCATGGGAGCCTAGTCATGTGATTAGAATGTCATATTACTACTTTTTAGCCTAAGGGTATTTTGGTCATTTTTAACTTATTAATGAAAATGAATTTTGATTAATTAGTATTGTGCTAATTGAATTGTTAGAGACTAACCTAGTTTTGACTAAACCTAGATGTTAATGATGCTCATGGAAGTTTAGTTAGAAAGTTAGAGAGTTAATGGTTAAGTTAGATTAACAATATCTAGATATTTCATAGTAGGATATTTACCCCTTAGGATATTTGTGAAAAAGAAAGCCTTATGACTAGTTGAACCAATAGGAAGGCTTAGAATTGGGTGGACAACTCCTAGCCACTCATCTACATGAAAAAATAACCCTAATTCATCTAATGACCAGCCATCAAGTGCCCCCTTCCTTTCTATAAAGAATTCTTAAGAAAATCCTTGCCTCTTTTTACCTCTACATAGAACCCTAAGTGTTCTTCCCCAAATTAGAGAGCTTCCCTCTTTGATTTGATTTCCTTTCCCTCACATTCCTCCATCCAAACTTCTCCTAATCCATCCCAAACCATCAAGGAAGGATTCTATCCAAGAATTTGGGCAAGGAGCGAAGGGAGGTGTCCTTTTGGATAGATCTTCGTATCGGAGCCGTGTCCTAAATATTTTTATTGGGATTCCACTCCTAATAGGTAAAACCTATCCTCTAACTTGATTTCCTTTGTGTATTAATCAGTTTTGAATCCAAAGGATCCACCCCCATGCATGTGTCCCCTTTAGATTCAATTTTGAGACCATTTGGAGTCCATTTGAGGATGTTATAGGTGTGTCTTGTGTCCTACTTGATAGATCCCAAATTAGGACACCCCATGTGTATGTATATATGTATGATAATAGTTTAAATAGATATTTAAATTTGGTTTTAGAACGGTTAGAGAGTGGATTGATCTTAGTTAGGATGGTTAGAATGAGTTTCATTTGGATACCTATGTTGGTATCCAAGTATCTTGGCCAACCCAAATTCGTCATAATTTTCATCCAGATTTTTATTAACCAAAGCAACTTAGAAATGTCATAACTTTTAGCTTAGAAATCCGATTCATCTCCCATTTTTTTAAAAGAACTGTATCGAAGTTAGCTTCCAAATATATATTTTAATAAGCCAAATTCTTTTTGAAACTTTTTATAGAATTATTTGAGTGTCAATTGTACGAAAGACAAACGCATTTCGGTGTTTTTGCGATTCTGGGAGCTTCTGGACACGAAAATGCGATATGTTTAAAGTTTCGGAAAGTTAACACAAATGGCGACAAAATACTTTAATCCTAGAAGTTTGTGAAGGCCTAATTGGTACATTATTGGTTTTAAGTACAAGAGTGACTATACGATATATGCATTTTGTGTAACCTATGAGCCTATGTAGTATGGATATTAAATGAATATATAGTATGTATTGCATGATATGTTAGATAAATGAAATGATATATATATATATATATATATATATATATATATATATATATATATATATATATATATGATATATATCCTCTTAACATTAACGTATATATATGGTTGAATGCAAGCATGTAGGAATGCAATTAATATAATGTATGTAAGTAATGCATAAATGCGTGAATGAAAGAATGATATACAATGTATGCATGAAAGTATATAGTGAATGTTAGATATGAATGCAAGGTATATATGTAATGATAGTTATGAATGCATAATGTATAAATATTGTAATGCAATATATAATGATAACATGTATGATAATGTAGAGTATATGATGCAAGCATGAATGAATGGAGGAAATACATGTATATAGGTAATATAGAATGTAATATATGAATACAAGCATGCAAGATAATGTATTATATCCATATATGATGTATTTAACTTAAAGAATAATATAATATATGAAAGGAATGAATGATAATATATAACATGATATGTAAGATAATGCAAGGTATGAAATATATGATGTGTGCATGTTTGTATGCCTCTATGTTAATGTATGAAATGATATGAATATACAATGTATGCATATATATAAAATATGTAGGTAATGCATAGATGCTTGAATGAAATGAATGTATATAATATGTTAATATAAATGCAGGTATCTAATATGCATGAATGTAAGTATAATGTAATGCAAGTATACATGTATGTATCATGTAATATAATATGTATGATATGTATGTATGCATGTATGCAGGAATGAATGTAAATAATATTGAGTATGCATATAAGAATATAATGTATGCAAGTATATAATGTATTCAAAAATGTATGTATGTATAGGTGCATGAAAGTATGCAAGTATGCATATATGATATATATAGGCATGTATGTAATGTATGTATGTATACGTGATATGTATGTATGCATGTATACAATTTAAGTATGTATGTATGCATTTCTATAAACTGAGTTAACCAATAACCTTTTACACACGTGCATTCATACACCCTTTGACATCATGTATCCCATGTCACATACACCTACCTATCACTAAATCTGAGAACATTAACATATATCCTTTCACACACATGCCAAACACACACATACTCACTTACATTTTTACCTTTCTTTATATATATATATATTTATATATATATATTTTTTTTTTTTTTTTACCTTTCTTTATATATATATATATATATATATATATAAAAGAAATATATATATATATATATATATATATTTTTTACCTTTCTTTATATATATATATATATAAAAGAAATATATATATATATATATATATATATATATATATATATATATATATATATATATATATATATATGTATATATATATATATATATATATATATATAAAGAAAGGTAAAATATATATATATATATATATATATATATATATATATATATATATATGTGTGTGTGTGTGTGTGTGTGCCTATGTATATAGCTTTCCTAATATATCTATGTATATGAATATGTGAATGTGAATAATATATATACATTATATGACTAAGTTTGTGTGCCTTGTTAGCTTATGGTTTAGTTGTGCTTGGTTTAGCAAGTGACTTAGGCTATGAGCTAGTAGCTATCTTGGATACTTTATTTGCATATACTCAGTTTATTTAGACCTAGAATTGACTAACCTAGACTAGTTGACCATTGTCGACCCAATCCTAGCTAGTTTGACTAAAGTTGACCAAGAGTTGAATTTGACCTAGATTGACTTAGAATTATATAGATTGTATTATAATTTTAATTACCATATAAATTGAACTCTTTATAACCTGTATTGCTATAATTAAGACTCTGTGACTCCAATTGGCCATCTTTTCATATCAGGTGTTCAGGGTATCAGGCGAGTACATTCTCTGATCATTTCATAACTTGCTTAGAATTATATTCCTGCTCTAGTTTACCTTATTTGATGCTGTCACGATATTATCATGGATTGGTACTATATGGATCTTTTCATGCGATGTTATCCCCCTCGGGAGCATCGGATACATCATGTCATGTGTTTCATGTACATCATATATTCCTCGCTCTCATGTTATTCATGTTTCTCATGTGCTTCATGCTCGTTCATGCATGCTCATGTACTCTCATGTGCTCTTATGATCGGTCATGTTTCTCATGTATCTCGTGTATAACCTATACTTCATGTGCATTCATTTATGAGCCCTCATGTAAATTTCATGTACACCGATTTTTGGGCCTTCATGTAAATTTCATGTGCACTCATTTATGAGATCTCATGTATACTTCAATGGCACCCATTTATGGGCTTTCATATGAAAACCATGTACGTAACATAACTTGTCTTGATTTTTATGTATTGATTGGGGTATGGGGGAGTATAAATAGTCATGTTAACAATTCCAAAGTAGAATAGCCATGTACGCCTCTTTAGTATATTCATGTACAAATCAAGCCGTTCACATGTCGACTTTGTACTCTAAATCACTAGTCACTGGTAGCTCTCTACTTACAGTAGATATTTCTATTATAATTATCTCTTAATTTACATCATGTACTTTCTTTCAGTTTCATGTATCGTACTCTCTTGCATGTCTATAATTTCTAACCTGTTATGATCTGCGTGAGATTTATTATGCTCGCTCCCGTCCTGACTGGACCTGTTGAAAATTTTACAGAGGATGATGAGGAACTCCGCACCCCTTACTTTGTAGCTTGTCTAGATAACAGTCGCGACCTGGACCCTTGGGGAGGTTCAGGCAGTTGCTGAGGACGATACCTTGCATAGTATAGATAGCTTAGACTGTTCTTCTTTTCATGTTTGGTTGTTATCCTTGATTTTAGAGTTGTATATTTTAGAGATGTTGAGACTAGTAGTTATTAACTTTGATTATTTTACTTCTTATTGTACCTCAGCTTGAGAATTTTCTTATCTATTTCCATCGTGCTATATTCTACCTTAGATGTGATTGAGACTGTATTCTGCTATATCATCTCCATTTGAAGTGTATATACTGTACAGGTACCTTATATATTATTAGATGATTGACCTAGGACAGCGTTCTACCGCCGATACTGCGGCGTAGGCTGGGTGCTGTTACGTACTTGTACCCTCACAGTAGGTGCGGATCGTGACACATTTTTTGTGGTGGCCTATGCAGGTCGAGTTTATGTAGTGGTATTCAAACTAGAGTATCACTATAGCCTGTAGTAGGATTAGGATATATTTTTGAAGGTACTCAATCACAGTTAGGATTCCTTGAGAGATTCCTGGGACGACCCTTGAGAATCTTATTTAAACTTCAATTTGAAATCCTTTACCTTATTTTGTTCGCTCTCACTTCTTGATTATTGAAATTATTTTTGATGGATCGTTCTTTATTTTGATTTTCCTATCGAGATAAATTTTATGTCCTGAGTTACGATATTTTCTGATAACATATGTTGACGGAAATAACAGGGATGGTAAAACGTCTACTTGATTATGGAACCTGTAGTTTATCGCAGCCATATTAGCGGACGTGGCGAAAATATAGAGACCTGACTTCGGATGTACGTATCTTGGTTATGAGATTTGGAATTTCTCGCAGCTATACTAGTCGGCATAGCGAGAATTCCAGACGACATGATTATAGAGGTGCATGCCCAGTCATGGAATCTATCGTTTATCGCAGACTTGCTTACTAGCATGGCTAGGACTCTGAGTAACATGATTTTGGACAGACGCATATGATTATCAGATTGTATCTTGAGAAGTTTTTAAACATATCATCTCTATCGTACCCTTCTATTGTTATAAATTGTGTTCCATCATCAAATAACTTAGGAGTGGGAATATTTTAGTTTATAGAGCTTATTCATATGTAGTTCTTTCATAGTGTAATGATATGATGACTTGTAGAATGGTTGTACCCTAGGGATGATAGTATTAGTATTAGAATAATAACCTATTATAGGCGATTCCCCTGACCTACCAGTTTTCATATAGGATGTTAGTATGCCTTACAGCCTTGATAATTTATTATTATTTTTCCCTTACATTTACAGTAAGACACCCATGACCAGATCCTATCCTTGAACATAGTTGTAGTTCACCTAAAACTGAGAGGTCTATATATATATATAGATAGATTGCAGATGATAGTGGCATATGGGATATGGGTTGGTTGGTATCTATAGGCTATTGTTGTATAGGATTATAGACATGTTGTTTAGCCTATATTGGTTCAGTTTCCTATTTTAGTTAAGTTCTCCTTGTGATGAGTTCAGGCATGATAGATCAACCTTTATAGGCAGTGTGCAGACCCTTCACTAGATGTCATATCCTTTTTCTTATAAATTCAGTCTCCTTAGCATCATTTCCTTTTGCCTACATTGGTATTTCAGACCATTCATCCTTAGCCTAATTTCTGAGCATTGTTCAGTTCCTTACAAGTTTAGTCTACTTTAACCCTTGATGATCAGTTATATATGTATAGATATATAGGTGATATACTTAGGATATATATAATAGGTTGTTGTTCTTGAGCTTATGTATATATGGTATTGGGATTTGTGTGCTTAGATTATGGGAATTTAGTTATGGGTGACTAGATAAGATTGGGAAGTTAAGAGTTAGCCTATTATAGAGTTTTTCTTTTTGCTAACCTCTAGTTGCCAACACCAAGATAGCTAGCATAGGTAAAACCCTAAGAAGTTGACCAGTTGATGACCAAGTACTTGGATGTTAACAAATTGACTAGTGGTTGACCCTTGACTATGTTTGACCTAGAAGGAGTACTACCATCTTAAAGTTCGAGGACGAAATTTTTCTAAGGTGGGTAAACTTGTAACACCCAGTTTTCTAAATAAGGCTAATTTTGAAATTTTGTAATTTTAATCTTTTATTAATGATATTTAAATCATAATATAATTTTTTGTGATTTTTAATTAATTTAAAACTATTTAAAATGTTGAATTGTGATTTTGATGGTTAACTAGTTAAATCCTAGTTTTGCTAAGCCTAGAGACTAACCATGACCATGGGAGCCTAGTCATGTGATTAGAATATCATATTACTACTTTTTACCCTAAGAGTATTTTGGTCATTTTTGACTTACTAATGAAAATGAATTTTTATTAATTAGTATTGTGCTAATTGAATTGTTAGAGACTAACCTAGTTTTGACTAAACCTAGATGTTAATGATGCTCATGGAAGTTTAGTTAGAAGGTTAGAGACTTAATGGTTAAGTTAGATTAACAACACTACCAAAATAAGTCATATTACCGACGTAATTAGCGACATTTTAAGAAAACGTCGCAGGAAAATAATAATTTAGCGACGTGTTTTTATAACGTCGCAAGACGTCACTATTAGCGACTGACAGCGACGTTCTGCGACGTATTTAAACTACGTTTGCGTTTTAAAGAGCTCACGTCGCGTATAAGTCGGTAAACGTCGCTAATATTAGTGATATTAGCGACGTTTTTTGACGTATTTATTATTTCATCGCTAATATCATTGATATTAGCGACGTTTACCGACGTTATAATATGACGTCGCTAAAGTGTGAATATAGGTCAGGTTCAAGTTTTCATTCCCCCCATTATTTTTCCCCAATATTTTCCTTCCCCCCCCGACCCCGAGCCGGCTTCCCCCACCCCGTCGACCCCCGTCCGACCGCGCCCTCGGCGACCCCCACCGACCTCGGCGACCCCTCTCCTCTCCCCAACCCTCCCCCTCCCCCCCATCAGCTCCCCGGCCGACCGTCGGTGACCGCCGCGAGCACCGACCCCCTCTCCTCTCCCCGACCTTCGTGACCGCCGCGAGCACCGACCCCGTCCTCCGGAGACCGTCGACCCCCTCTTCCCCTCGTCAATTTGGTAAACCCTAACCCTAACGCCATTTTTATTACTTTTTTTTTCTTTTTTGCATATTATTCTGATCAATGTAAACCCCCATTGGAGATGGCGTAGTCCTTTAAAATTGGGAAAGAAGATGTAAACTAGGTTTGGGATTTCGGATGGGGCATGTGGGACTGATGGTTTGGGGTTTCCCTACATAACTATGATACCTACAATGTTCTGGGAATTTTCAGAGATTAATAGGATAATAAATTGGTTAATTAATGTAATGTATGGTTCACTAAATGATGTGGTTATATGATTACATGGGTTATGCTACTCAACTTGGGTTTGCATTACATGGGTTTGTATTTTGGGGTTCAATTTGGGTTTGCATTACATGGGTTATGCTACTCAACTGAACTGTAAGTTTTATATTAATATTGAAATTAAATGATAAATATAGACTGTGATGTAATGTTAATACTGGGATTGATTTGTGGATTTTAGTTTGTTTAGATATTGTTCACAGTTATGTAGATGTTAAGTTTATTTCATATCTTACATGTTCAAAACTGTCATGATATGAATATATACAAGAACTGAGAAATGATATGAACTTGAGATGTAATGTATAACTAAGATTGTTTTTGAACATTAACCTGAGATTAACTGAACATGAAACCTGAGAATGCATACATGACTGAACTTGATTTTCCTTTCCTTCATGCATATAACTTGAGATTTATATGAACTGTTAAACTTGGAAATGAATGTATGAACTCTTCTTCTTTTACCTTTTTCCTCTCGTAAATCTGAAAACACTTGTTAAATCTGAGATTGAATCTCATTAGACTAACTTGGGTTAGATGTCTAAACCTGGGGTTAACACTCTCCTCACCTGCTGTACATTTTTGAGTCCACCAGAGATGGACTGAACTTTGACATGGTGAACACCCACACACCCTATTAAACCTAGATTTTGACTTAGTTTGACCAGAAAGTTAACCCATATTCAGTCAAACCCTAGATTTTGACTTAGTATATGGTTACTAGATCCTAGTGTAGAGTAGTATGTAGAGGAGTATGGCTACTAGTGATATATAGATATGTAGGTCCATGTGTATCTGTATCGGACTATCGCTATCGGTATCGAACTATCGCTATCGGTATCGGACTATCGCTATCGGTATCGATCGAACTATCGGTATCGGACTATCGCTATCGGTATCGGACTATCGCTATCAGTATCGACCGTATATACTTAGTATCGGGCGTAGCGGATTAGTATCGATCAGTATATAGGTTTGTGTTAAGATCAAGGTTCAAAGTATTGGTATCGGAATAGTAGGCCGAATAGGAGGCCGAGATAGTCGAATGAGAAGAAGGGAAGAAGGGAGGAGCAGATGGGTCCAGAGCCATGGTGGAGGAGGAGAAGTAACATGAGAGCAGTTTCCGCCGTAACATCTCCTGTGGCTCTGCTGGCAACTGAAGTCCAGATGCTACAAAGGACGATCCTTCGCTGAAATCGACTACAATACCTATCAGTTCAAGTTCATTCCTATATGAGTAGATTCCAATGCCATAGAAGCCATCAGTTTGTTGACCTTCCTCTATGGCATTGGAATATACTCATCTAGGAATGAACTTGAACTGATGGGTGTTGTAGTCGATTTCAGCGAAGGATCGTCCTTTGTAGCATCTGGACTTCAGTTGCCAGCAGAGCCAGGAGATGTTACGGTGGAAACTGCTCTCATGTTACTTCTCCTTCTCCACCATGGCTCTGGACCCATCTGCTCCTCCCTTCTTCTGATACTAATCTGATACTCTCTGATACGGTCTACCTAACCTATATACTGATACTAATCTGATACTCTCTGATATTAAGTACATCCGGCTAACTAAGCTAGCAGATCCACCAGTTACATGATTATATACTAATTATGTTTAGTTTGTCTTACGATACAGATTTTCACATCCAATGTAATCCAGTTGACCAATGTAACCCAAGATGTTGTCTTATTGACCTAGTTTAGCCTTGTTTTACTAGATTGTTGATCGAAAAGATAAATGCAATGCATGAATGAATGGATGAAAAGATAAATGCATGTATAATAGTAGGTAATGATATGCAAAACTGAAAAGATAAATGCAATGCATGAATGAATGGATGAAAAGATAAATGCAGTCCATCGGAAAAGCTTTGACACTTGCATATCATTCACTACCTTGATGTATCTATCTTACAGAATTATGGAGCTGAATTACTATCTGCAGAATCATACTTGGATGTACAACCGTCATCCTGATGACATGTGCGGTGTGCGGGATGAATTCATAGAGGGGGTACACCAGTTCCTGCAGTTTCCCAAGGCGTTCCCTCAGTACATAGACGGTACCAAAATTAAGTGTCCGTGTGTGAGATGTCGCAACTTGAAATATCATCCAGAAGTGGATGTCACGTATCATTTGTACTCGAAGGATTTCACGCCGAATTACTATCAGTGGAGCGAGCACGGAAAACTTGTGTCTTTAGCATCGGAGTACGAGCCTTATGTGGATGGTCCAGGATCCTATGGCGCCCTAGCTGTGACCCAGTCCTCTAGGACATCTCCTGCTAGTGTGCATGGTCCACAGCCATCCCAGGAGTCTGCCCGAGTCCACCAGATGATGGAGTCTCTCCGTGACGACCTGCTACGACGGATTGAGCAGCAGTCTCAGCACCCTACGGACGATCCTGCGCTGATAGCACGATTGGATGAGCTCGACCGCGCCATTATGGGGCTCGTGGAGACGACTGAGAGGACAGAGCGCACCGTTGGAGGGTTAGAGCGCACGGTGACGGAGTTGCAGACATGACAGGTGACCATGGCCGAGAAGGTGAGATTGGCGCAGGATTCGATGGTCCAGAGCACTGGTAGAATGTTATCTATCATGGATTCATACAACCAGCGACTTACAGCGTTGGAGCATGCTGGTACGGGTGCGCCTTCATCGTCGTCGACTCCGCCGCCTCCACCGCCTTCTTCTTCGACACCGACTCTACCGACGTCACAGCCTGGCGCTCCATCTGTATCGATTTCACTTGCGGAGTATGAGGAGTTGTTATCCCTTCGTCGCGGCGGTGCCCCTCCTGCACCAGATCACTAGTAGTCCGAGTTAGGACTTTTGTTTGTGTTTGTATCATCATATGTTTGTGACTTATGATTGGATGTTTGGATTTGGATGTTATTTGTGTTTGTATCGATTTGACGGATTTTATTGTTTGGATTGGATGTTAATTCCTTCGTCGATAAATGTTAATTGTGTTTGGATTGGATGTTAATTAAATTAGATTAAAGCTATATGTGTAGCATCTTGAATTGTGAGTGGGGGTTTGAATGCGCTGTGATTTGGAATTGTGAGTGGGGATTTGAATGTGTACCTATATGTGTAGCATCTTGAATTGTGAGTGGTAATATAGAATCTGTGTTTTATTTTTTTTATTTTTTTTACAATTTTAGCGATGTTTAGCGACGCTTACTGACGTTTATCGACGTTATTTTCCGACGTTTACCGACGACAAGCTACAAAAAATACATTTTTCCGACGTTTTTCCGACACTTACCGACGACTAACTGCAAAAAAATTACAGGTCTCCGACGCTTTTCCGACGTTTACCGACGACTAGCTGCAAAAAAATGTATGGACCTTTACCGACGTCTAGCGACTACATTCACGTCGCTATATTACCGACGAAACGACGGTAGACGTCGGGAATTATTCCAGGACTTTACCGACGTGTAGCGACTACATATACGTCGCTAATATACCGACGACACGACGGTAGACGTCGAGAACTCACCGACGTACAGTTACGTCGCTGGATGTCGGTAATTGCGACGTTCAGCGACGTTTTTGTAATCAGCGACTAAGGAAACGGCGACAAAACTTAGACGTCGGTAATTGCGTCGGTGCTTCATATTAGCGACGGATTTTATTGTTTTAGCGACGTTTTTGGGCGTCGCTAAAACCACTTATTTTGGTAGTGCAATATCTAGATATTTTATAGTAGGATATTTACCCCTTAGGATATTTATGAAAAAGAAAGCCTTATGACTAGTTGAACCAATAGGAAGGCTTAGAATTGGGTGGACAACTCCTAGCCACTCATCTACATGAAAAAATAACCCTAATTCATCTAATGACCAGCCATAAAATGCCCCCTCCCTTCTTATAAAGAATTCATAAAAAAATCCTTGCCTCTTTTTACCTCTATATAGAACCCTAAGTGTTCTTCCCCAAATTAGAGAGCTTCCCTCTTTGATTTGATTTCCTTTCACTCACATTCCTCCATCCAAACTCTTCCTAATCCATCCCACACCATCAAGGAAGGATTTTATCCAAGAATTTGGGCAAGGTGCAAAGGGAGGTGTCCTTTTGGATAGATCTTCGTATCGGAGCCATGTCCTAAAGATTTTTATTAGGATTCCACTCCCAATAGGTAAAACCTATCCTCTAACTTGATTTCCTTTGTATATTAATCAGTTTTGAATCCAAAGGATGCACCCCCAAGCATGTGTCCCCTTTAGATTCAAATTTGAGACCATTTGGAGTCTATTTGAGGATGTTATAGGTGTGTCTTGTGTCCTACTTGATAGATCCCAAATTAGGACACCCCATGGTATGTATGTATGATAATAATTTAAATAGATATTTAAATTCGGTTTTAAAATGGTCAGAGAGTGGATAGATCTTAGTTAGTATGGTTAGAATGAGTTTCATTTGGATACCTATGTTGGTATCCAAGTATCTTGGCCAACCCAAATTCGTCATAATTTTTATCCACGTTTTTATTAACCAAAGCAACTTAGAAATGCCATAACTTTTAGCTTAGAACTCCAATTTATCTCCCGTTTTTTTAAAAGAATCGTATCGAAGTTAGATTTCCAAATATATATTTTAATAATCCAAATTCTTTCTAAAACTTTCTATAGAATTATTTGAGTGTCAGCTGTACGAAAGACGAACGTGTTTCGGTGTTTTTGCGATTCCGGGAGCTTCCGGACACGAAAATGCGATCCGTTTAAAGTTTCGGAAAGTTAACACAAAGGGCTACAACATACTTTAATTCTAGAAGTTAGTGAAGGCCCAATTGGTACAGTATTGGTTTTAAGTACAATAGTGACTATACGATATATGCATTTTGTGTAACCTATAAGCCTATGTAGTATGGATATTAAATGAATATAGAGTATGTAATGCATGATATGTTAGATGAATGAAATTATATATATATATATATATATATATATATATATATATATATATATATATATATATATATATATATATATATATATATATATAAATATATATATATATATATCCTCTTAACATTAACATATATATATGGTTGAATGCAAGCATGTAGGAATGCAATTAATATAATGTATGTAAGCAATGCATAAATGTGTGAATGAAAGAATGATATACAATATATGAATGAAAGTATATAATGAATGCTAGATATGAATTCAAGGTATATATGTAATGATAGATATGAATGCATAATGTATAAATATTGTAATAAAATATATAATGATAACATGTATGGTAATGTAGAGTATATGATGCAAGCATGAATGAATGGAGAAAATACATGTATATAGGCAATATAGAATGTAATATATGAATGCAAGCATGCAAGATAATGTATTGTATCCATATATGATGTATTCAACTTAAAGAATAATGTAATATATGAAAGGAATTAATGATAATATATAACATGCTATGTAAGGTAATGCAAGGTATGAAATATATGATGTGTGCATGTTTGTATGCCTCTATATTAATGTATGAAATGTTATAAATATACAATGTATGCATATATATAAAATATGTAGGTAATGCATAGATGCATGAATGAAATGAATGTATATAATATGTTAATATAAATGCAAGTATCTAATATGCATGAATGTAAGTATAATGTAATGCAAGTATACATGTATGTATCATGTAATATAATATACATGATATATGTATGCATGTATGCATGAATGAATGTAATATAATGTAGAGTATGCATATAAGAATATAATGTATGCAAGTATATAATGTATTCAAATATGTATGTATGTATAGGTGCATGAAAGTATGCAAGTATGCATATATGATATATATATAGGCATGTATGCAATGTATGTATGTATACATGATATGTATGTATGCATGTATACAATGTAAGTATGTATGTATGCATTTCCATAAACTGAGTTAACCTATAACCTTTTACACACATGCATTCATACACCCTTTGACATCATGTATCCCATGTCACATACACCAACCTATCACTAAATATGAGAACATTAACACATATCCTTTCACACACATGCCAAACACACACATACTCACTTACTCTTTTACCTCTCTTTCTCTCTCTCTATATGTATATATATATGTACGTGCCTATATATATAGCTTTTCTATATATATCTATGTATATGAATATGTGAATGTGAATGATATATATACATTATGAAGAACAGTTTGACAACTCTAGAGGGGGGTGAATAAGTTTATATAGAAAATAACCAATTAAAAATAACTCTTTCACGAATACTAAATAATCAGAGTAAAGTGCGAAAAATAAATGGAGAGCAAAAGAGCATACGCAAACACATCGATTTTAACCTGGTTTCCCTCGTGGAGGACTAGTCCAGGCCTGAGAACTCTAGCTCAGGATTAAATCCACTATTTGTGAAATAGTAGTTTACAACCCGTGCCTTTACTTCAGAAGAGCACGTCAACTTCTAACAGAGGATCGCAGTGGCGATTTGCTTGGAATTGTCCAAGCGACTTCTTCAACTCTTGCACAAGAATCCTAACTGAGAGATGCTGAGCACTCGAGACTTAGGAGGCTTGTGGCTAGTAGATGGAAAGGGTATGGCTTATTTGAGCTTATAAGAGAGAAGAGAAGAGAAGATTGGATGGATTGAAATGAGAGAATTCATGTCCTATTTATAGTGTTTTTAAAGGCAGAATTCGGCCAGAATTCGGGTAGGAAAATTCAAATATTTGGCCGTTGGACAACTAGCAACCAGCTAACCCTAAAATTAGGGTTCCTGATTTCTAGGGGACAGAGTTCGGCCCGAACTCTGTGTGGAGGCAGAGTTCGGCCCGAACTCTGTCTCCAGAGCACATAGTGGTTCTAAGGCGACCATTGGGCTATTTCTGGTTTGGTGGAGCTTGGGATTATTAGGTAGGCTATAGTCTAAGTTTCAAGAGCTCAGCATGACTCAGATTACATTAGTCTAGACTCAAAGAAAGTGTAAAATACAGACTCGAATATAACTGAGAAGCGGAGACTGAGCTGTCGTCTGTCTTGAGCTAAATGCAGACGTCGTGTGTCGTATTGAATTATTACAGATATTATTTAGTCAATGTTGTCAATATTTGGTTGACTGTGACTTTGTGTCAACATATTATATGACTATGTTTGTGTGCCTTATTAGCTTATGATTTAGTTTTGTGCTTGGTTTAGCAAGTGACTTAGGCTATGAGTTAGTAGCTATCTTGGATACTTGATTTGCATATACTTAGTTTGTTTAGACCTAGAATTGACTAACCTAGACTAGTTGACCATTGTTGACCCAATCCTAGCTAGTTTGACCAAAGTTGACCAAGAGTTGACTTTGACCTAGATTGATTTAGAATCATGTAGATTGTATTATAATTTCAATTACCATATAAATTGAACTCTTTATAACATGTATTGCTAACTAGGACTCCGTGACTCCAGTTGGCCATCTTTTCGTATCAGCTGTTCAGGGTATCAGGCGAGTACATTCTCTGATCATTTCATAACTTGCTTAGAATTATATTCCTGCTCTAGTTTACCTTATTTGATGCTGTCACGATATTATCACGGATTGGTACTATATGGATCTTTTCGTGCGATGTTATCCCCCTCGGGAGCATCGGATACATCATGTCATGTGTTTCATGTACATCATGTATTCCTCGCTCTCATGTTATTCATGTTTCTCATGTGCTTCATGCTCATTCATGGATGCTCATGTACTCTCATGTGCTCTCATGATCGGCCACGTTTCTCATGTATCTTATGTATAATCTATACTTCATGTGCACTCATTTATGAGCCCTCATGTGAATTTCATGTGCACCCATTTATGGGCCTTCATGTGAATTTCATGTGCACTCATTTATGAGCTCTCATGTATACTTCATGTGCACCCATTTATGGGCTTTCATGTGAAAACCATGTACGCAACATAACTTGTCTAGATCCTTGTGTATTTATTGGGGTATGGGGGAGTATAAATAGTCATGTAAACAATTCCAAAGTAGAATAGCCATATACGCCTCTTTAGTATATTCATGTGCAAATCAAGTCATTCACATGTCGACTTTGTACTCTAAATCACTAGTCACTGGGAGCTCTCTACTTATAGTAGATATTTCTATTATAATTATTTCTTTATTTAAATCATGTACTTTCTTTCAGTTTCATGTATCGTACTCTCTTGTATGTCTATATTTTCTAACCTGTTATGATCTGCGTGAAACGTATTATGCTCGCTCCCGTCCTGACTGGACCAGTTAAAAATTTTACAGAGGATGATGAGGAACCCTACACCCCTTACTTTGGAGCTTGCCTAGATGACACTCGCGACCTGGACCCCAGGGGAGGTTCAGGCAGCTGCTGAGGACGATACCGTGCATAGTGTAGATAGCTTAGACTGTTTTTCTTTTCATGTTTGGTTGTTGTCCTTGATTTCAGAGTTGTATATTTTAGAGATGTTGAGACTAGTAGTTATTAACTTTGATTATTTTACATCATGTTGTACCTCAGTTTGAGGATTTTCTTATCTATTTCCATCGTGCTATATTCTACCTTAGATGTGATTGAGACTGTATTCTGTTATGTCACCTCCACTCGGAGTATATATACTGTACAGGTACCTTATATATTGTTAGATGATTGACCTAGGAGAGCGTTCTACCACCGATACTGCAGCATAGGCTGGGCACTGTTACGTACACGTACCCTCACGTACAGGCGTATCCTACATACATGCGCATGAGCAGCCCAACCTGCTGCTTATAAATAGAGGGATCATCTCCTTCTTCCAGGCACAGACACACAGACAGAGACACAGGCATCCAGAGCCACAACCAGAGCATCAGAGTTCATTCACAGAGATCGAAAGAGACACTCAATGTCTTCTTCCTCTCCGCAAGCTCCAGCACCCCAAGCAACTCAAACCTTCAGAGAACCGAAAACCGTCGTCAGATCGTCAATGGAGTCAACGCATTACCACACGCTCCATTGACACAGGGATCTAGATAAAAAAAGTGTACTCCTAGGACTACATCTAAGTCCTACATTGTAACGCTGTTCTGTTTGTAATTGAAATTACAATCAAAAGATTTTAATGGCAAACAGTAGCGTTGTAGTAATACCATGCACGCACACCATCCAACAAAGTCCTTTCATAGCCCAAGCAGAGACTTGGATTATCTATTATCGTCTGACTGTAGCCGAATTGACGAACGAATTAAATTTAGAGATAAGGCTCCAAGACTATCCGATTCTGGTTTTTGTACACCAAATGCGATGGGCGAATAGATTGCAGCCAACAGAAAGCGCCACGCGTTAGGAAGCTCCCTTATTTGCCCTTGTCCTCCAGTATGTCTCTCGTATGAAAACATGAGTAGGGGCAGAATCCTAATGAAGTCATAGCTATTTAAGTACCCTAGCTCCCATCTACAAACGGGAATGCCGTGATGAATCTACTTCCTCTGGCTATAGCGGCATAGGGAGGTGCCCTCGTCCTCATGGCCTTCTTTCATACTAGGGTCTATTAAACCTGGGCGGTGTAACACCAACCAAGACACTAAATAATAGTAGGGAAGCTCGACCTGAGGAAATTTGCCATCCTTTCCGCTGTGCTCTATTATCCTCTTGTAAAGCTCCTACAAGCCTCACATAGTGTCGTAGACCATAGCAGGAAGCAGGGCCACCTTGTGCCCGAACACCAGCTTCACGGTCGGCATGATGAGGTTCCTACTCACTCGCCCTACTGATCCAGAACCACTAGGCACCAAAGAAGCACATAGCTATTTCATCAAGAAAGCAGCCAACACCGCTTTCGGGGTCATAGTGTTTTGGTTTACACAGAAGTAATTGTGAACCATGACGGTTAGTTTCCTTTCAACGTCCACTGAAGGGCCTAACTCCCCCTCATCGGCCATCAGTTTTTCCTTCTCAGTAGTAGTGTACTCCCTACGAGAAGCAAAGTGAAACTACCTTGGCCCTGCAGGATGTTCTGCAAAACATAATCCCTCCAAGCAGAAACATGAGGATGAGTTCTCTGAGCATCCTGACACGTGCACACCTGATGATGGCAGAGCACCTCTTTGTATACCTCTATCATGTCGAGATGTTGAGCCTCCAACCCTATAAACTACTCGTTATAAGGAGTATACTCTTCATATGGTAGTTCACCTCGGGACAGGCTTGAGATCACATGCATCTCATGAAGAGCCAACTCCAGCTCCCCACGAGTGTAAAGTGTCCCAGTATGGTGATTGTATAATTCCAACAGCACCAAAAAGAGATGCTGGTTGATCTTCATTCCATACTTAGTGGCCTTCACGGCACAGTACATGCCAACCTCTTTCAGCTCTTTTTTTGTATTTGCCCAGTAACTATAAGGTCAAGTTACGCAATTTCGGGTCAGGATGGATCCAACCCTCAACCCGAAAAGCTCCTTTGGGATACGAGACTTCTGCCTTAAGGAGTCGGTTAGCGAAGGAGGAAGTCCCGAACTGGTGAATGGACGGAGTAAAATCTCTGAGCAGGTGGCCGAGACATAGTACCTGCAAAGTATATGATGGACCATCACGCGCGTACACGAAAGGGTCTCTCTTCCTAGAGCGAAAGTCTAATTTAAAGTGGCATGTTCATAATCCTCCCTAAGAAGGGGTCAAGTCCTATTTCATGTGACGTTTTTCAGCAAAGCAAAAGAAGAACGAAAGCGGGAGATGTTGTTTGGTCGATGGAACATACAAACTGAGGTCGTAGTTACCAAAGTACCATTCGGCCTTGCACTTCAGAAGCCTCGTCTCCTTCATGACTAACTTGTTCTTATAAAGGAATTTGGGCTTCAATATTTCACCCCCGGCGTTACCTTCGACCAACAGTTTGCCTCGATCCATCATACAGAAGTAGGCATAGTGTTGAAGGTTTTTTATGGCCAGTCGTTGCTCTAGTTGGTCTCGAGTGATTAACACCTTAGCAGGGTTAACTGCCTCATCGTCGAAATTCACACCCAGTAAACAGAATGACGAGTCTAAGAGGATCTCGTCGAATATGGGGATGACCATAGAAATTGAACATAAAACAAACAAAGTCAAAAAATATCTTAAAACATTTTTCTGTAAAAGAAATGGAGGAGCAAAACCAAAAGCTCAGGTACTATTTATTAACCCTGTGCATCGACAAAACAAGCTTATGTGCATGCACTATTTAGAAGCCCTATGCATCAGCAAGCTAACTCTTGCGCAGGCACTATTTTAGTAGCTCTGCACATCAGTAAGTAAGCATCAACACATGATTATTCAGTGAACCTATGCATTAGATAAAGTTTCAGCGCATCTTTCAGATGATACTTTGAAAAGTAGTGCCCATGCGCATCAACGAAGGAAGCGCATCGCATCTTCCAGCTGCTACTTCCAAAAGTCGCGCCCATGCGCATCAGCGAAGGAAGCATCAACACATCTTCTAGACACTACTTCGAAAAGTAGCACCCATGCGCATCAATGAAGGAAGCGACAACGCATCTTCTATATGCTACTTCGAAAAAGTAACGCCCATGTGCATCAGCGAATGAAGCGTCAGCACATCTTCCACACACTACTTTGAAAACTATTTCCCATATGCATCAGCAGATAGGGTGTCGATACAAAATGTTGGTCAGGAAGCAAACACTTATGCACCAATGCCCATTTTGGCCATCTCTATCAAAACGAAGACATGAAGACCTACTCATAATAGCTCTTCGTACGTCTTCGTGTGCGCCGGCTTCAATGACCGCAGCTTCTTCAACGATGTCAACTTTAGTCGCCAGCTTCTTTCCTTTGGCCTTGCTAGTACTCGCGGTACTAGTCTTAGAAGCCTTGGGAACTTTGGGGACTCTCGGAGTTTTGGGCGCCATGGAGAAAAGTTAGGGTTTCTGCTTGAGGAGGAGGAAGAAGAAAGTCTTTTCTTTGTAAGACAAGATAAACTCAGTAAAGTTTCTTCTCTCTAAAACCCCCTACACGTGTCAAAGAAGATGGGGCCAAAGGACGCAACGTATGCGAAGGTGGAATGAAATCATTTTTGATCTCTTCCTAAAAATGAGGAGTCATTTTCATTTAAATGAAATGACAGCTAAAGACATTAATTGATGACGGTTACTTAGCCCTAGTAGTAATGACAACCTATCAGTAAGCGTGCTTTGCACGTGTTATTTCATGCTTCTTTTCAAAGTATTTCAAACTTATCCATCTTTAAAAACTTTGAAGGGGGTCTTGTAGAAGCATGAAAAATGCAACGTCTACAAGTGCAGTCAAACACAAAAGTTGCTACGCATCTCAGAACAGACAAACACAAAGAGCATAGATACAAAACCCATAGTACATGAAGCAGAGTCTTTATTAAAAAGTCATGATTAAAAATGTCTATTACAGATACTTCATGATTACATATAAAGCTATCTACTCAGTGTACAATAGCGCAGAATTATCTGCTCAGCGCAGCGTTGTCTACTCAACCAAAAGTGCAACATTGGTTACTCAAAAAGCATAGAGCGAATCACTTCTTCGTCAGAGTGAATCACTTCCTTATGGCTCTGCCATCGGATTGGACACATCAACTCTAAATCTAGTATTCGTCATTTTAAAACTCGATGTTGTCTCGAACCAAAGCTCAGCTAGCACGCTCCACACACAGTGACAAATCCTTCCATAGAAAAGGGTTTTCTCGAAACCTCCTTCATCAAACCTGATACTTGTGTGTACAAAGAGTTCTACAATCCTTGCCCCCGATTGACATGAGTTTTGCTAAACTCTCCAAGGAGAGGATTCGTCAGGATATAACATAAGTCTCGAACAAGAAGTGAGAGTTGTGCCCTAAAATTTCCCTAATTTATAGCCTATGTCTAGTCAAACCCACACGCCAAGTGGCAGTCAGTCAAAGGCTCCGAGTTAATTGGATGAACCTCGTATTCATCGCAATGAATCTCATTTTTTTGACTAAGTCTTTAGTCATTGAGCCCCACAAAGTGATAACAATTAAGAAGGCGTTGACTCCAAAAGCTTCAAAAGTGTAGTGTCTCAGAACCCCAAAAAGTGCTACAATAGCTCAGTAGTTTAGCTCGCCAAAAGCTCAACGCCTTGGGAGATCCGAAAGCGTAGTGACCAGAAGGCAATACTTATTTTGGGCCATCATTTCAACATTTATGCGTGCTGACACAAGTGTCAAAAGACAGCTATTGATTGACAGCTACCAAAATGACAGGTAGCAGTTGCCTGATGACAGTCAAGAAGCACAAATTTCAAAACTAACTCAAAAAGCGCAGTCTCTACGACATCATAAGTGCAACCTCAATGATGTTCCAGAAGTGCGGTCTCTATGATGCGCAGCTCTCTCACAGCATGGCACTTTTGAAAGATGCCACGTAGCGAGTATGGCAATCGTATCACTTTAGATACAATCGTATCCATTCTATTTTAACAGAACGAGATCTATGAGCGATGAATTCATCACATATGGCATTGACTCAGTCATATTTATGAACGGGTGGCAGCTACCCAAGATCTCAGCAACAAGAGAATCTTAGCAACTATTATGTGTCAGCTCATCAGCAGCCAAAATAGTACAGTTACAACAAATTCTCCAGTATTCTCGTACGTGCAGTGCTTATGCGTGATAAACACCCTTACGCACATCGTATATGTGCCCACCTATAAATAGAATAAGTCCTCCTTCATTCAGGATCTTCGAATACTTCTTGATTGGCAAACCCAGATCACCTACTCACAAGCATTCAGAGAGTCAGTACAAGTCCTTCTCGTTGTCAGATCGTTAGTGGAGTAGAGGAATGACTATAGTGTTCGATCTCCATCGTCACATTTTTCTAAAATGAACTTATACTTAAATTTCCTGTTTAGGATATCACTTATACTCTTCTAGTTTGTAATACAAAAGTTTTTCATCTTTTTGTTCATGGCAAACAATACTATTAGGGTGATTTTGTTCCATTGAATGGAGTAAAGGACCATAGTCTATATTTCAGTGGAAAGACAACATTATTCCATCCAAGGGGATAAGGTTGCCTTATTCTGAGTTTTTGAAGCTTGTCTCGGATGTTCTTGGCCTCAAACCGAGTGCATAATTCCCGGAAGGCTTGTTGTGGATCATCAGCCTGAGGTGGTGCAGCTGATTGGAGAGATATTGGTTGAGCTTATAGTGCCACTGGTGTGGGCCGATCCCAGTATTAGAAAGGTTAGGAACTGCATCATTGACTTATTATTGAGACCAACGTCCGGGTTTGTATTACCCATAGGTTGTGTCTTGACCTATCAACAACTGATACATGTTTTGTATTATAGCATGCATGTCTTTGACTCCGACTTCAAGTATGTTGAGGCATTGCTCAGAGCTTCCAGATGTAGTGGCATCATGGTCATCACCCATGGCATATATATACTAACCTTCCCGTGACCCATAGAAGGAGTAGTAGATTAGATTGCATAGCTAGAGTCTTTACGATCCGTCTCGAATCCTGAAATAATGCTACCCCCAGAAAAGTCAGTTTTAAACTCCGAAGAATAGTTACTTTGTATTTTAGAAAGTTCATTCATTTGGGAATGAGTGTTCTAGTACACTCATTTAAAAGATTCAACAGGCTGGTTGAATCTTCTTTGGCTGGCTGACGTTGAGGTATTTTGTTACGAGCGCCTTCCGCTGTGGGGTAGTCTTGACGCCATATAGATAGTAGCAAAGGGTAATTCCTCATCATCATCCTGCTGCTCACTCTATTTCCTATATCGTTGTCTAGTCGGTTAAGTAAAATATAATCGGTCAAACACAGACCGTTTAGTATTAGATGGTTCAATTGCTTTTGAACAACATCAATTGATTACATTTTTATGGTAATGACAATGATGCTCATTTGCAAGTACATTTTTATGGGAATAGAATTTTCTCTTTCTTTACGCCTTTGTGTAAGTACATTTCGTAAATTAGGGAGGGGAAGGAAGAAAAAGTATGCGTATTAATCTTCCTCTGTGCACATAACTTTATATACAAGTTTGGCACATTGTGCGCATGGACTACGCATAATTTTATGTCGGTTGTATGCGTAATTTTTATGTGTGGAAGATGGGTCTTCTGTGTTGACATCTTTTGTATGTACTGATAAAATTCAGGGCAGGAAATCTCGGGATTCCTTATCTTTATACTTTGTGGAGTTTAAAAAGCTACTTTTTACGTAAGCTTTGGAATGTAGTAAGTGAACGCATACACTTCTTTTTCCACGGAACTGACTGGACAACAGAGTCCATGTCTGAGTTACCTTGCACATTTTACTGATCATAAATGGACTTGGTTGTTTGAGCATGGGCAACCTTCTTGGCATCGTATTGAATTTCTCTACCGGAGAATGGTTGACTCACCTCCAGTTTGTTGTTGCATAATCATTTTAGTTTCTTTCCCTAAGGTAGCACACTAGCAGGGATAAGGGTGTTGTCCACCGAGCCACAAGCTAGGAAAGAAAGAGAAACAC
The DNA here is from genome assembly GCA_029216955.1 of Iris pallida. Classification (NCBI taxonomy): domain Eukaryota; kingdom Viridiplantae; phylum Streptophyta; class Magnoliopsida; order Asparagales; family Iridaceae; genus Iris; species Iris pallida. The sequence continues at coordinate 2,687,086 of JANAVB010013595.1, forward strand.
GATCACCGAGCGACTTCACGGTGGGAGAAGTTATCACCTCTTTTCCCTTATTGGCAGCAATATCGAGGTAAAAGGAGCAGGGCTTTCGTAACCAAGTCTTGTGAACTTTTCTTGGCTTGGTTACTGGTGAGGGGCTCGAGCAACCCCCAAAAAGCATCTTTTCAAAAGCCTGTTGGTCGAATTAGATGACTAACGTTATCTGCATTATGCCAACCAACGTAGTTTCAAGTTGAGTCATTTTCTTTTCGTCAAAGGAGAAGGTCGTCCCAAAAAGAGTCGTCATTTTGTATGCCATAAACAAAAAGTTGAATAAACTTTTGTATTACAAACTTTAAGAAAAGTACAATAATCATATACAAGAATCTAAGTACAAGTTCTGGGAAGTAGTAGCTATAGATATCTGATCTGCGGTCGATTACATCACTCCTTAGACTGCAAGTCATACGAAGAGGAAGAAAATACAAGTATCGAACACTGGAAGAACTTGACGGCAAGAAGACTCTAGCAACAATACGCAAGACTTCTGACACCTTTCTCTATATTCGCTCTTCTGCTACGGAATGACACTGATTCCACTTTTATACCATTCAAAAGTGGTTATATGATTATTCTGCGCACAAACTACTTTCGGCCTGACACGTGGCTTACTGCATGAGGAAAGCTTAGGTCTTGGTGACACCTGCTTGCACACGTTCCATGAGTATTATGGTATTATATTAAATATATGAAATCTTCCTAAATTCATAATCGCACACTATCTGAAGGATAAGCATGCGTACTTTTAGGAGGCGACAACATTGGAGCACTTTTAGTGAAAGTAGCAACACTGGCGTACTTTTGGTAAAGGTAGCAACATTGGCACATTTTGGTAAAAGTTGCAGCACTGGTGTACTTTTGGTAAAGGTAGAAACACTTACGTATTTTGCTAAAAGTAAAAGCACTGGCATACTTTTGGTGAAGGTAGCAACATTGACCATAAAACGACAATCTTGGTCGGTGTGCAGGAGATCTTCAACATTATATGCACGTGGTCTCTTCAGTCACTTTGTCAACTTGACGGTTGTCAGTCTGACCCATAAAATGGAAAAAAAAATGAGGCTGGAGGAAGTACGCTTGTTTCTTTGGGCTAAGTGCACAATTTGGGATGTAAGTACGCCTTTGATCAAAAGTTTTCGAGGCTAGTGCGCCTCTATTCCAGATTTCAGGAGAGTGTGCTTCTGCTCCTTTAAGTCTTTGTATACGTATTTTTTATGCTTCTACAGGTTGCAATACTCAAGTTTTTCTTCTTGAACCTAGTCATAAATGTTGTAAAAGACCCACTCCTAGTATTTAAAATTGTTATAAATATAATAATGGAATCGGGACTTCATTTTGGACGTAAAATTCTATTTTTGAGCCTTACTTTGCTTTTTCGGCATTCTGTTTGGGTATAATTTTTAATTGTTGTGATCGAGTTTTGATAGGCTGCATACTGTCGGTATACCAAACACGACGCACTGCGGTTATTCCAATTGCGTATAATTTGTCCATAATAGTTTTTGTTCTAACTTTTAGAGCTCGCGATATACTGCCGGTATACCGCCACCTGTGCATCGTAACTATACCAGTCTTATACCAAAATTCTAGTTTGCCTAGTTTTTATATACCGATTCATGGTATGGGTGTCTAGTTTTCATGTATAGTGCCTTGGTGATTTCCTACTATGTTATAGTACTAATACATGCTGTGTGCTAGCTTTGTACAAGTGATGCCTACTATGATATTCCGAGATAAAGGGGATTTATGGACCGATATCATGTGTTGATTGCTTAATGGATTCCTGTGAGCCCGATTTTCCAATATTGTTGAGAATAACTAGTATCGTATCTGATGATAGTATTCTTGACTTGATATACATATTTCATCATTACTGGAGGAGTTATTGATAGACTGATTTGGTTCATAGATCGATTCAATTGATATATTTATCTAACTGATTGACACACTGATTGTCCATATTCCTGACATGACCATATATTATCATGTTATGATTACCAACATACCCTTTTAGGTACCGGCCCTATTATCGTGGTTATCGTGCTTCATATTCAATGGTACACAAGGTACCATTCATGTTCTTGTGCACTAAGGTGCTATATCGTATTTATGTTATTTCTACACAAATGCTATTATAGTTGGTCACTAATCGTAGTGTGGCTAAGTTAGGATCTGTGTATTGAATGATGAAGTTAACGCTAAAGATAAATCTATATTGGAGCTTTCGAGAACCAATAAAGATTCACATCCTGCATACCCATACTACGGTACGAGTAGGAAGAACGATCGTATTCCTATGGTACTTGATTCCATGCAAATTACATAGCTAATTAGGTAACTTAAAACTCGTAAAAGCATTGGAAAGGAAATGGAACCTGAGATCTTGTGTTGCTTGTGTTGCTATCCATCCATCAGATACTTTGGTATCATCTATTCTAGTAGAGTGTATATATATCACTACAAAAAAGTATCCTTTTGGGACGGCTGCAATCCGTGTTAAAAAGTGCCTAAACTGTCCTAAACTATTATTTTGGAAAAATTTTGGGACATATTAAAAAAGTGCTATTATGGTGGCATGGCAAAAAAATTTGGGACGGAAAAAAACCGTCCTAGTTAGGTTTTAGAGTCGAAAAAACTAACCGTCCAATAGTGTCTAAATTATTATATATATTTTTATGATAGGTTATTAAACCTTCCCAAAATATTAGTATTTAAGACGAATAAAAACTGTCTTAAAATTAAGGGACGAATTGAGAATGGTCACAAAAGGATGTAATTCATTCTTAGTACAACTACATATCCATCCCGAAAAGCAATAACAATCGTGCTAATTATTATGAAATTATTATTTCCATGTTCCACCTATAAAACAAACAATTAAAATACATGTATAAATAAATTCATATATAAATAAGTACATATTGCATATTGTAGTATTGCATAGAAAAAATAATATTTATAAAAAATCATAACACGTATTTCTCATTATTGGGTTTTGGCCTTTATACATTGGAACTTTAGTCCCACATCGGTTAGGCCAAAAGAGTTGTATCTCTATATATTAGCTATGCTCTTTTAGAGATGCACATGTGGTGTGGAGGTGCACATGGGTGTGGCATGTGGGATTATTTTTCTAATGGAAAAAAGGCTAAATAAATAATTGAAAGCATTCATGCTATTTGCTCTTAGGAAATTTATTTCTATTGGAGCTAAGCCCCGTAAGGGCTTAGCGACTCGGACTCGGACTCGGACACGGACTCGGGCTCATGGGCTCATGAGGCATAATTGGCATTTTGTTGGCGCACTTTACACTTAGCACGCCATCATCGTCGCTATACGAATAGCGCACTTAAGTTGCACGAGCCACTTACGCAGCCAGGCACGCTGCCAGGTTGTGCGACTCAGGTTGCACAACCAGTTGCACATGCCAGGTGCACTGCCAGCTTACGCGGCCCTGATTACGCGACCAGGTGCACGCCCAGTGGCGCAACCAGTTGCGCGCACAGGTGCGCGCTCAGTTGTGCGGGTGGCGTAGGGTGTGTAGGTGGCACAAGTGGCTCAGTACGTGTTCAGTGCGTGGTGTACAAGGCACACGGGGTGGACGAGGTGCGCAACTTGCTTCAGATCGTGCCTGTGCATGATTTGAGCGGTTACTGCACGTTCGGAGTTGTTTTTATTACGTTCTGAATGTTGTGCTAACCGGGCAGTTGCTACTTGGGCCTATAAAATGTCTCCTCTCACACAGGCAAATACACAGACATATACAAAGAGTTACAAATGTTAACTTGTGTTTTTTTAACACAAGTAAACAGATCTTTTGAGAAAGAAGAGAAGTGTTGCACCAGCATTGCTTTTGCACAGGAGTCCGTGTACGATCCGAGGAGTCAAAAGAGCAGGAGTGTTCCAAAGTTTTCCGACGAACTTGCTGGTTCCTGGAAGCTATTCGTGTAGGAAGAATATAGCTTTGAGCAACGATGATCATTCACCCCAGCTGGCTATTCATCCACCAATCGCCTGTCATCTTCTTCGCTGTTGTGGATTACGAAATCTTTTTAGATTCTCGTAATATCATATGTTACTGTAACGAGATGTTTTTAGATCTTCGTTATACTTGCGAAACCTTCCTTAAAGTTTTGTGTTGGAACGTTGTTTTTATAATTGTTTCATTTTCTTAGTTTTCTATCGAAAAATTGTGCCCCGACAATGACAATCTCAATGCTATATTACTACGATAGAAAACTTTAATGCTTCACTCCTCAATTCTGACTTTTTAAGTTAGAAAAATTTGATGGAGAGCATTATCAAGTCTATAAGAGGATGGTTATCTCACTCTTCAATTCAGAGACGTTGATTACGTGATTCTTGAAGAGGAACCTGTTGTTCCAGATACTGGGTCTGCTGCCACAATCACTGCGGCTACTAAACTTTAGGCCAAGTAGAGAAGGGAGAATAGCATTTGCAGGCTGCTTATCTTGAATGCTATGGAGGATTCCCTAAGAGAATCCTACAGTAAGAAGACTATTGCCAGAGACATATGGGAGTCTCTGGAGAAACTGTATAAAAAAGACAAAAATAGAAGAAAGATATTTATGCTTGAAAAATATCATAAATGGCTCTTTGAGGATGAGAAGTCCATGCTGTCGCAGGTAAAGAAATTCCTAAAGCTATGACAGAAGCTGGAAGACAAGGCGATGCCCCTCACCGACAAGTTTATTGTTGGAGGGATTGTCTCGAAGCTCCCCACTGGGTAAAGCAAGTTCTATGCAAACATGCATAGGAAGAAGCTTGAGATCAGCCTTGAAGATCTCTTATAGGAAATCAATGTTGAGGACTAGATACGGGCTCAACTGAAGGTGGATGCACTATCCAAGCAATTGGCTAACACCAATCTGGTTCATACAAGGTAACCAAGGAGAAAGCATACGGCTTCCCAAAGCAAGGAGAAGGACCCTGACAATCTAAAAGTCAAGGGAACTTTGTTCAAGCAAAAGAAGCCAAAGTCAAATTTGCCTTGTTTCAAGTGTGGCAAGAAGGGCCACTTCAAGAATGAATGCAAAGCAAAGATGAAACAATCAGAGCAATGAGAGCCTAGTAAGGTATCTATGATCACTGACGTTGTTGCTATGATTACGCAGGTTGATGCGGTAGGGACTGACTCTGACTGGTGAGTAGATACTAGAGCCACCTTCCATGTCTACTCAAGTAAGGTGTGGTTCACCACCTATACACCTACTTCTGAAGTAGTTATGGCGGCGAACCAGGCACAAGCTGAAGTGCTCGGGATTAGGACGGTGGTATTGAAGCTGACTTCTGGCAAGTCTCTGACGCTTCAAGGCATGAAGCACATACCTGCTATCGCCAAGAACCTGATCTTAAGAGGCCTACTCTGCAACACAGGCCTCAGGATGGACATAAATGCTGGCCAGATGGTGATGTCGATTAAGGGAACATATTTCGGAAAAGCTTTTTATATCGAAGGAATGTTCAAAATTCTGCTTGTAAATAAGTCCAATATAATTAATGCAATCACTCCTTCTGCTTATACTTTTGAGTTGTGGCATAAAAGACTAGGACATGTTCATTGTAAACGAATAAACAAAATGTATAGTCTAGGGCTTATCTCCAAGTGTGGGGGTTAGGTAGAGAAATATGAAGTTTGTGCTCAAACAAATATCATAAGAAAACCCTTTCTACGGGTTAATCGAAGTACAGATCTTCTGGAGTTGGTATACTCTGATATCTATGACTTCAAATAATTCTTTACAAAGGCCGGGATAAAGTATTTCATAACTTTTATCGATGACTTTTCAAAGTATACGTTCGTCTACTTGCTGAAGGCTAAAGATGAAGCATTCGAGAAGTTCATGGAGTTTAGGGCCGAAGCTTAGTGGCAAACTGGATAACAACTAAAAAAAATAAGAAGTGATCGGGGTGGAGAGTACAGGTCTCATGAATTCATATCGTTCTGCAAAGAACATAGAATTATCAATGAGACTACGACTCCGTACTCTCCTCAATCAAACGGAGTAGCAGAGAGAAAGAACAGAACGTTAAAAGAAAAGATTAACTCAAAGATGTTGACTGCGGGTCTTACTAAGTGCTACTAGGAAGAAGCTGCATTGACGGCCATATTTATTTTAAATAGAGTATCTCATGCAACTTCAGACGTTACTCCTCATGAACTCTGGTTCAAGTTCAGATCTAACTTGAATGTCATTCGAGTGTGGAGGTGTCTGGCATATGTCAAGCTTCCAGATCTGAAGATTCAGAAGCTTGGGATAAGGACTACTAAGACAATCTTCTTGGGGTATGCCGAGAAGAGTGATGCTTGGAGATTTCTTGATATTGAGTCAAATCATATCATTGACTCTCGCGACGCAGAATATTTTGAAGACAAATTTGCAAGGCACAAGAATATTATTCTTGCAGATATACCGGAGAACAATGAGCGTGCGCAGGAAAATGAAGTCTTCAATGAAGATGTGGTCCAAGAAGATGTTGTTGTTGAAACAACGATTGAACCAGAACAAGCTAAGCCATCAGCTAAGAGTTTGAGGAGGCCAAAAGACTTCAGAAGTGACTTTGTCACCTATTATGTTGAAGCAGATCCCCTTACCGTTGATGAGGCGATAAAGAACAGAGATGTTTTTTTGTGGAAGGAGGCGATTGACAATAAAGTTGATTCCATCACCTTAATTAATACTTGGGTGTTGGTTGATCGTTCTGAAGGAGCAAAACCCATCGGATGCAAATTGATCTTCAAGAAGAAGATGAAAGCAGATGGAACTATTGACAAGTTCAAGGCTAGGTTGGTAGCCAAGGGGTTTTCTCAGAAGCAGAAGATTGACTACTTTGACACGTAAGCTCTAGTAGCCTGGATGACCACCATCAGAATGTTGATTGCTCTCGCAGGAATACATAAGATGGTAATACATAAGATGGATGTGAAAATAACTTTCCTAAATGGCGAGCTGACCGAAAAGAATTATATGCAACAACCAGAGGGATTTGTCGTCAAGGGTCTTGAAGACAAATTCTGCAAGTTGGTAAAATCTTTGTACGGTCTTAAACAGGCTCCCAAGATGTGGCATAAGAAATTTGACAAAGTTATAAGGTCAAATGGCTACCTGGTCAGCGAGACGGACAAGTATATTTATACAAAGTTTGCTGATGGAAGAGGTGTGATCATTTGTGTGTACGTGGAAATTATACTAATCCTAGGAACGGATATGGGTTGTGTCATTGAGACAAAGAAATTCATCTTGAGCAAGTTCAGTATGAAGGACTTGGGGGAAGCTGATGTGATCTTAGGGATCAAGATCATCCGGACAGACACAGGACTAGCACTGTCACAGTCTTATTATATTAAGAAAATGATCACTCGTTATGTGTATCGGGATCTTCCAGGGATCGATATGTCGTACATGTATGATCTGAAGCTGGAGCCTAATTCAGGGGAAAGCATCAGGCAGCTGGAATATACAAGCGTTATCGGGAGTTTGATGTATGCTACTACTGCCACAAGGCCTGACATAGCTTTCACCGTGGGAATGCTGAGTCGTTTCAGGAGCAACCCAGGTGTTGAACATTGGAAAGCTATCAAACGGGTTATGAGATATCTCAAGAAGACTCAGACGTATATACTGTACTACAGCGGAGATCTGCCGGTAGTGGAAGGCTTCTGTTATGCCAGCCGGTGCTCATAGGTGAAGAGCGAGAGGTCTACAGGTGGATTTATTTTCACAATGGATGGAGCTGCTATATCGTGGAAGTCGAAGAAGCAGACTATGCTCTCGCGGTCATCCATAGAATCTGAGTTCTTTGTACTTGATACTGCAGCCAAGGAAGCAGCATAGCTTCGGGAGCTCATGTATGATCTTCCAGTAGTTGGGGCGTAAATACCGACAATAGCAATATACTGCAACAACCAGGCGACTGCGGCGGTGGCATCAAATGACCTCTTCTACGGAAAGAAGTGGACTGTGCGGTTGAAGCACAGGGCAGTACACGATCTTATCAAGAGAGGTATTATTATAGTGATTGATGTTCGGAGTCAGAAGAACCTAATGGATCCATTCACCAAGGGCCTCAAGCGCCAGCTGGTTGACGATACAGCTTGTAAAATGGGCTTGAAGGCATTCTGATTTTGTATTATTGTATTTCTACCATAAAGTTTTATGCTATTATTTCAAAGAGAAATCTACTAGGCATCTAGCTTTTGGTTCAAGGGAGGACCACTAATCGAAAGAATATTAGGAATGGTGGGTACATGTTCTATTAGACATGGAAAGGTTACGGACCTACAACCACTGTTGTTTGCTCTTGTTTTCTGCAGAAAACGGATCATGTGGGAAGGTTAGCTTAAATGCCGTAATGAGTTCTCAGGCAGAGTGAATGCCTGGTGTGCTTTACAGGAAGCACGGTAGAACAACACTACAAGGAGTAAAACTCCATGCTATTATGGGGTGACTCTACCATGAGGTTGGGGTAATGTCTCGGTAGCACCGCAAATAGGCAGTTAGCCTAATATTGTATGTTAAAATAAAGAGGGGTATGGTCAGCACTATAAAGAGGAGGAGTTCCTCATGTTACAGTGGCATAACACCACGATGAGGTACCCAGTTAGGGATAAAGCCTCGGCCTTACAAGCCACGTCGTTGCGGTGTAACACCGCAAGGGAGCCTAAGGCTTCATGCTGGGTAGTTTGGCACTACAAAGAGACAGTTTCCTCATGCTACAGTAGTATGACACTACGATGAGGTTCCCAGTACGGGGTAAGGCCTCGGCTTTAAGCCATGTCATAGTGGCATAGCACCGCAAGGGAAGCACAAATCTCTTCATGTCATATCTCTTTAATAATGAACTCACCTATAGTGTATGGACAAAGATATCAGGCCGCCTCTTGAGGGTAAACTAGTAGACGCCTAAAATTATACACTGAAACCAGGCTGGCACAGGGCCTTTAATGTACACGCTAGAAGCACATGTAACTACACTATGTGAGTGGGAAGAATTTCAGCTATGATGTAGAATTCAAAGCTTAGTCCATTCTTGTATTATAGTCTATTGTTTGACCGATTCGATAAGATTCAAGTCGTAAGCGACATCTTTCCTAATACATAATGGACAGTTACTATGGGAAACATTTATACCCGTATATAGAGATATGTGGGGGATTGTTGCATTTTGGCCTTCATACATTGGAACTTTAGTGCCACATCGGCTAGGACAAAAGAGTTGTATTACTATATATTAGCTATGCTATTTTAGAGATGCACATATGGTGTGGAGGTGCACATAGGTGTGCCATGTGGGGTTATCTTTCTAATGGAAAAAAGGCTAAATAAACAATTGAAAGCATTCATGCTTTTTGCTCTTGGGAAATTTATTTCCATTGGAGCTAAGCCCCGTAGGGGCTTAGCAACTCGGACTCGAACCCGGACACAGAATCAGGCTCATGGGCTCATGAGGCATAATATTGTGTTTTGTTGGCACACTTTGTACTTAGCACGTCAGCATCATCGCTAGGCGCATGTGGCGCTTAAGTTGTGCTCGTTGCACGAGCCACTTGTGCGGCCAGGCCGCTGCCAGGTTGTACGACTCAGGTTGTGTAGGCCAGGTTGTGTAGCCAGTTGCGTAGGCCAGGTGTGCTACCAGGTTACGCGGCCAGGTGCGCTGCCAGGTTGCGGCCAGGTGCGCTGCCAGGTTGCGCGGCCCTGGTTGTACGGCCCAGGTTGCGTGACCAGATACTCGCCCAGTGGCGCAACTAGTTGTGCCCTCAGTTACGCGGGTGGCACATGGTGCGCAGGTGGCATAAGTGGCTCAGTGTGCGTTCAGTGCATTGTGTACAAGGTACACGGGGTGCACGAGGTGCACAACTTGTTTCAGATCGTGCTTGTGCATGATCTGAGCGGTTACTATACGTTCGGAGTGATTTTTACCACGTCCCGAATGTTGTGCTAACCGGGCAGTTTCTACTTGGGCCTATAAAAGGTCTCTTTTATCTCGCAAATACACAAACATATACAGAGACTTACGAAAGTTTACAAGTGTTTTTTAACACAAGTAAACAGAAGTCCTGAGAGAGAGGAGAAGTGTTGCACCAGCCTTGCTTTTGTATAGGAGTCCGTGTACAATCCGAGAAGTCAGAAGAGCAGGATTGTTCCAAAGTTCTCCGACGAACTTGCTGGTTCCTGGAAGCTATTCGTGTGGGGCGAATATAGCTTTGAGCAACGGAGATCATTCACCCCAGCAGGACATTCATCCATCAATCGCTTGTCTTCTTCTTCGCTGCTGTGGATTACGAAATATTTTTAGATTCTCGTAATATCATATGTGGCTGTAACGAGATCTTTTTAGATCTTCGTTATACTTGCGCAACTTTTCTTGAAGTGTTGCGTTGGAACATTATTTTTACAATTGTTTCATCTTTTCAGTTTTCTATCAAAAAATTATGCCCCGGCAATAACACTCATCGTTTACAAAATAAATCCAAAGTACTTTACATTATTGAGCATCCTCAATCAATTACAAAATGAACTAAAAAATGCTCATAAACCTAAAGCCCTTTACTTTATTGAGCAAATCCTTCAATTAATTACAAAAAGAACAAAAAAAATGTTCTATTATTAAACATCTCTCTCATCTTCTGTTATATTGACTAACAGCAGATGCTTTGCCCAATGGAGAACCACGAACACTAACTCTATTAGGAGAAGTCGGACTGTATTTTTCTGGTGAAACATTTGATATCTACATCTGAGAGATTTGGGGAATAAACTGAGAGGGATTATCTCTATGAGACATGCATCACAGACTTCCAGTAGGACTCACAATAAAGCCATTTCCATGAGACACTTGTCGTTGATGCCTAGCATTCGGGTTCACGATACTACAAAAAACACCAGTTATAATATTTACAAATGACAAAGGATCATAGAAACAAACTGCAGTAAATATTTTCAAAATGCATAAGTTCAAGAAATACCTTAGCTCCCTAATACTTTATATGATAGATCATCTTGAATATGGTAAAGAGAAAGAAGAAATTTCAAAAACAAATGTCAGATTAAGATTTTTTTCTGACATATCACATAAACGAATTATTACAATTGAAATCGAAGGAGAAGTTCATGCCAACTTGCTATTGCAATTTTCCTGTGTTTGCTTATACTCCAACCTTTGGCTTGGGACAAAATTGTTCATGATTTAATTGATTGAAACATGTACTGTAGCAACATTAACTAATAAGAATAAAGAAACAAAAAATAGAGTGAATACAACAATATAGTTATGAAGCACTTATAAACCTCAGTATTAGAAATCCATATAAAAGTAAATCAAGTGAAGATTTACTAGTAGCATTCCCAACATAGTGCTTATGCTTAGTTCTTTTCCAAAATTAGAGTCAGAAACCTGTTATATGGTCATGGTTAATAAACAATGATGAAATTAGTAATAGAAAAATTAAAATTGACACTAATAAAAAACATATAGAATGAGTATAAAATGGACAAGGGATGAACTACTTGATGACGATATCCTATAATCCATAATCTACGAAAACCTGTGCGAGCAATATTAACATGAACACATCAAACTCCATAAAAATTGAATTTCATGGATTAATACAAACATTCATAATGCATAGAAATTCGATGGTGTATCAAACATAAACAAATTAAACAAAAAAAAAAGATTGAAAAATGTGCTGGGCATAATTCAAGCACCTAGAATGCATACAAATCGAAGGGCCTAGAGCGGGACAAGCTTGAGCCAGGTGATGGCCATGTAGCTGAGGAGGGAGCAGGCGGTCATGTGGCTCGTGATTAGGAATATATGGTACTTGAACCCATAGTTCGAGAGGAGGTACTCGTTCAGCAACTCACCAGGCACCTGCCAAGATATTGTGATAGATAATTAAACTATACGAGCTTAGAGGATAGACTAGTTCATATGTTAAAAGCAAATATAATCAAACTATAAGTGCCTAGAGGAAAATGTGAGTTTTCATAATAAACAGTTAACTCACCAAGAAGTCGGGAGCCTGAATAGGGCCAATATCCATGTATTCAACCAGAAATTAAATAATAGTGACATATAAATGGCCCAAACTAACATCATCATGTCATGAAGCAATCTCTTAAGACCAATTTAGATCCCGAGATCAACTTTATGTTGGGAGAAAATCCTAAAGGACACAACTATCCATGGATTTCTTTTTTCGCCTTGATTCTGCAAACTAACTACATAGAGAAAGATGTATAGAATCTATTATTCCTATTGATACAAGAAAGCCTACATGAATACCATTTAAGGATATAAGAAGCAATGAGACGAACATAAAATTGCTTTGATTCTACAAACAAACTAATTTATTTCTATGTGTCTTGCCTACATTGGTAATATTTCATCGATTGTAAATTGTAGCAAAGAAAAAAAATACCATTCCAACATCTTCTAACATTTCTCTATTATTGTTACATAAATTCCTAACAAAATGGATGTTGAATGAAATAATTATCCAAATAACCTTATGTATGGTCCAAGATAGGAATACACTTGGAGGAACATTTTTTTTATTCACAACACACTAGAATTCACCTATAAAGTTTATAGAATTTGATCTATTTAGTTCAATGTGGTTTTATAAAAAAAGCACTTACCATCAAAAAACCAATCTTCAATAACTGGACATGCTTATGTTGGACAACAACATAAAAGAAGACAAATGCTTCATCATCAATACATAAACATGCTTTATGGTCCTTATACAGTAAGTGTCTCCACAATTATTCTAATAGTTTAATACATTTTGTAGGTCACAGGAAATCTAAATGAAAAGTTGATATTCATAAACAATGATTTATATATATAATTTTGGAATAATGATACATACTATATATTATAAGTTCTATGCATACACAAATTTGCAAAACTATAATAAAGTTTCCAAACAAAATAAGCTATATTAACTCAGTAATGACTAAACTGAAGAATATTAAAATTATGTCAAAGGAATGGAGAACCATACATGGCAAACTTGATTATCAGAAGATCAAACTACAACATAAGGAGATTTATAACTCAAGTTACAAGAAGACCCTCTTAATGTTGAACTATGAATGGCAAAATATGTACTGCAATAAATTTTCTAAGGTTACTGGCCAAATTTCAAATATTATAGACAGTAGCTTCAAGTGATGGAAGCATTTTCGTGTACAAGATTGGCACATTTCAATCCGTTGTTTGTGTATCTAAATAGAATCTACCATTAAATATATCTATAACATAAATTAACTCAAATGAAACAACTTTATTAAACATTGGAGCAACTATCTAGGCTCAGACTGCCAAGATAACATTAATCACAGTCCTCACTATAATGTGAGAGGAGTAAGATACGTCTAAACCTGACACATGTATTGTATGACCCTTTGGAGATTTAGCACAAGAATTGTTATTGTAAAGGGAGAGATTCAAACTTTAACTCTAGTTATAAACGATATCAAGAGTTTACATGGTCTCCAATAATGTATAACTTTCAACATATCCATTATAATGTCTTCGCAAAATAATGACAACCTACCTAAATTCTCGTGGGTTAGAGATGAATAGAAGAAGTAAAGAATAAGGATATACAAGGAAAGATCTTAAGCTACGAAAATCCCAAACTAAAGTACCTAAGTAGATGGCATCCAATGATTTTACTAAGAACATCTACGTCTATTACTCCGATTGCGTATCACATTCAATAGATGGTATAGAGAAAGTAATTAAGAAAGCAATATGTGAAGAGGTATTGATTTGGCCCAGAAGGCACATACCCGTAGGATGGTCGTATAATGCCCTATACCACATGGTGTATTACGCTGAGTCAATTGATTCGAAGAGGTAAAAATTTGACTCGATGAAGTATTGAATCAATTTGAAGAGGTATTAATTTGGTTTGGTTTCATGTGCAGGTAATGAGTTCTTCGCAATGAGCTGAGGTGCAGGCAGACATATTGAATCGGTTGGTTAGTTTAAAGGAGCGTGGTTTGTCCTGTGATTAGATCAAACGAGATGACCATATAACAAAGTTAAGGGGTCGAGCTGCATCGGCACGGCGAGTGCTGGGCGAGTCAATTTAGGTTGGGTGGGCTTTGTCCCTTCTCTCCTACTCCGTCATGCCCTAATAAGATATACAATATCATACTTGTGTCATCATTGAATTTCATATGAGTGGCTTAGATAAGAGAGAAATCGAAGTGGGTATCGAACACTAAGATAGAATATTGAACAATTGAAGCAAACATGCATTAAGTGTACGTTTCGGGTTAGGACACTAAAGTGTTAGTCGATGCGTGCATAGAGTGCACGAATTGGAGAACGTTGAACATAGAACATTGAAAGACTGCAACGTAGCGTACATCAAGTGCACTTTCTATAGAACATTGAATACTGATTCTTAGAACATCGAATAACAGTGTCGAGGCATGCCCGAGTGTACGAGGATTTGGTAGTACAATTTTGTATGCTGTGCAACGCTACAAAATTATCGACATGTGAAAAGTATGCATCATCGGTAGAGCGAACAAATGTGCCACAATTGACAAGGAACTATTGAAAAGGGGATGATGCCCACGAAGTTATCGGATGTGGCACGATGTCCTTATATGTTGGGGCCTGCGGGTTGCCATTCAGAATACTGATTGGATGAGTAATTATGGCTCGAGTTGAACATAATATTGCGAATGGAAAATACGTTATCTCCTTACTTGTTACGAGATGTGTATGTATTGCATGTTTATAGACTTGGATGATTATAGCCCGTGCACGGGTTTTTTCTCCTCGAACGTTTATTCGTCGAGGCATCGGGACCTTTTAGCCAAGAAGAAAATTATGGTGTTATGAGCACATGATTACAGGACCGCCTGTGAAGCTTGCTACTAGGCTGGTTGGACATGTCGTAATACGGATGCTGCAGGACTTTTAATGGGCTTGCTACCCATCGCTAATACTGCCCGTGATACGAAAATATAGTCCTTTATGGCTCAGAGTACTAGTGATCTTCATATAGATAAGGGCGCACACCAACGAATATCTGATGTAAAAATGGCAGCAAGTGTTCTGCCTTGTATCTATATGATGGTGGGTGTATTCATATATATCGATGGCAATTTAACTTATGTATTATGTGTAGTCGATGGGTATTCACCCTTACATGAGCGCAAGGGTGGATACATTGGTGGTGTTAGGTTTGATTTGTGTGTTTGTCTAGTATGCTTGCTTTCACATGATAGGTGTCACCCCCGTTTTCCGTTATACATATTTCCAGTATACGTGTATCGAATCATGACCCGTATTTTTACTTATCTTGCCTTGCTAGCTAATTTTGGTTTAATCTTGCTTAGGTTCATCATGGCATATCATGGTTTGACTTTGTTCATTTTTGTTTGGCTTGGTTTATTTTTCCTTTGGTTCAAGATGTTAACCCCCCCATTTAAAGCACACCAACCCACTCTCTCCTCCATTACTTCTTCTTCTTCTTCCCCCATTTTCATTAATTCCTCTATCCACCAAGCTTAGGCAAGTGCAACTTGCTTCATGAAGGAACCCTCCATTTTATTGTTCTAATCTCTTCTATGCAATATTCTAAGCTACTTTAGTTCTTGTCATTTTGCATTTTCATGAATATATTTGTGTAGATCTAACTTTGCACCATTTTAGGATTTTCTTAGGTTTTGATCTAGTAAAGCACCTTGTTTTCGAAAACTAAGAGTTCCATGTGCTTGAGAATTTGATTTTACACAACTTAGACTTTTGAAAAGTTAGATTTTATTGTGTTTTGACCAAGTTATGATCATTTGAAGATCATGGGTTCCATGACTTGTGCTCTCGGCCAAGACTTGGGCGCATGGCCTTCATTGGATGGTGCATAAGCTCCTTACTTGTAAACCTGCATGGCATTTTCATACTTATATAGGCGTATAGCCCTGGGCGCATGCCTCCCTTGGGCGCATGCCACTATGGGCGCATGCTGCCTTCACCACCCTCAAGCCTAAGTGCATGTTGCTTCGACTTGCCCCTCCCCTATAGGCGAATGGCCTCTAATAGTGGGCGAATGGCTCCCTGCCTTGGGCGCATAGCCCTAGGACCCATGTGCGGGCGCATGCACTCCCTTGGGAGCATGATGTCCCCAGGTTCCCCTTTCTTGATTTTTGCACTCATTTTATATCCTTATGTCTTTTCGATATGAACTCGACATGAACACGATGTGAGCATGACATATTAATAGAATGATAGCACTTGATGGTGACCGTTGTGGCACACCCTTGGCAAGAAATATTGACATGATAATCTATACACGATATGATATGTGAACACGGCATGATACATGAACATGAACGTGGTAATAACATGAAAGTGGCCCGTCGTGGCGCACTCCAGACAAGAACATGACAGGCCAGTACATGACAGTGGCCCATTGTGGTACACTTCAGACAAGAACATGACAGGCCAGTACATGATAGTGGCCCGTTGCGGCGTACTCTTGACAAGTAAATATGACCTGTAATCTTGAACATCGTTGCGACAGCTATCTCGACTTACTAAGTAATTTCTTGTCTTGACACCATGGGTGCTTGTTTGAAACTTGTTTGTACAAGCTACTAGTCTAGTCTCGTCTTGCATCATGTCTAGGACATGAGTCCCTGGTTACCACGGTCAGGGATTCATACTGAATCTGACTAAGGTTAATGACTAGTTTGATCAAGTAGTTCATTTTAAGGGAGATTTCCCCAGGCGATCCCGTTATCCCGGCCACAACTGATGGACTTGTAGCCTGCCGTCGAGTAGGGCACATTTCCAGTCCACTGTCATGTGGGACACACTCATAAAATAAGTACAAGGTACACTGTTTTGTGTTGCACTCTAAGCTATCTAATAATTCTGGATCAACGTTGTTAATCAACCTTGCCTGGATAACCTGGATAGCTGCAGGGCCTATGACTGCTGGAACATCTCATTGCATCTTGCTAGTAACTAGGCTTGTGATAACCCTAGCTAGTTAAAGTATCAAGCCGTACTCTTTGCTTGGTCGTGATTGATGGATGTATTCCAGTCTAGTCTTGTCTAAGCAATGCCAGTCTATGATTATTTTGGCACATGCTTGTTTATGCTTTACTCTTGTCGATAATTGGTTGGAGACTATGTAATGCCTGTGGTTCGTATTACGTATTCTTGGAATACGTGTACATATTTTATTCTTGTATTGCCTGATTTCCTTGCTTAGCTTCATTCATGGCTTGGTTATTCTTGGTTCGGGTTGGCTTGGTTCGGTTTGGGATTGCTCTTGGTTTATCATGAACCAAGGGGTGAACCCCCTACCTACCACCACCTTTGATATTTATTAACCCATTCTCTTTCTCTCTCTTCATTAATCTCATCTTCTTCTTCCTCATTACTTTCTTACCTACCAGAGAGAGGAGAGAGAGGTCAAGGCAAGTGCATCTTGCTTCATGGAGGAACCCACCTTTTATTTGTTCATTATTTCCCTCATGAGATTTTAGCACTCTTTAGTACTTGGCTTTTCTAATTTTCATGGCTAGATTCTTGTAGATCTAAGTTTTCTTTATTTTCAGAATTCTTGGGTTTTGATCTACTTAATCTTGTTATTTCCATGTTTTGATGGTCCCATATTGTAGAGAATTTTGTTCTACCCCATTTTGACCTAGGGAAGTTCGGATTTGGGCTCCGGATGATAGAGTTATGCAGCTTGGAAGCCATGGCTTATGGTGTACTTCTTCTCGGAAATTTGGAGAAGAAGCACAGTTCCGAGCCGCATGATAGCACTTGACCGCATGAATATTCATGCGGCAAGTCAGCATCGAAACCGCATGCACTATCAATTGGACTTGACCGCATGATAAGTTCATGCGGCAAGTATTTAGTTCGGCCGCAAGGGGCCCTTCTTTCCGAACCGCATATGCATCCTTGCTCCCAGCCGCATAGGCATTGCTCCCCGCTGCCGCATGAGGACCCGAGTCCTCTCAGCCGCATGACTGACTGATCCCGAGCCGCATAGATCCTGATTCCCTTCAGCCGCATGAAACCCCTCCATTCCTGACCACATAAGTACCTGCAGTCGCATGCGCCGCACGCCCGCACTACCTTGAGACCGACCTTTCCGAGCCGCATGAACTCGGATTTTGGGCCGCATGAACCCATATCCAATCAGCCGCATGGGCTATTCTCTTCTAGTCGCATATGATCATTCCTGGCCGCATAGGCCTTAGCCGCATGGCTCTTCTATAGTCCTGAATATTGATATTTTATTAGATATTTTACGTCTATTTTATATCCTTACGCCTTTTGTCATGAACTTGATAATCATGGATTTATTTAATATGTTTGTAAATGATACCTGAGCATGACACGATAGTGACCCATAGTGGTGCACTCTTGACAAGAAAACCTGATATGACCTGATAGTGGCCCGTCGTGGCGCACTCCTGACAAGAACACTTGACATGATAACCTGACATAATTATCTTGAACAGCTATTGCGATGGCTACCTGACATGACATGACCTGTATAATTAATCCTTGACACCGTGGGCGATTGTGCTTGTACAAATAACCCAGTCCTGTCTTGCATCATGTCTAGGAGGGGACTCCTGAGTACCACGGTCAGGAGTACCTACTGAAATGGACTAAGGTTAATAACTAGATTAACACATTAGTCATGAAGAGATTCCCCAGCTACAGGCAATCCCGTTACCTGGGCGCGCCTGGGATCTGTAGCCTGCCGTCGAGTAGGGCACATTTCCAGCATACTGTCATGTGTTGCACCCTTCAAGCTACCTAAGGGTACATGCATTTCCTGGACGGTGTACCCACCTGAATTCAACCCCTAATTTCGACCTGGGTAACCTGGATGGTCTGCAGGGCTTGTGGCTGTGGAAGATTCTCGCTACATCTTGTTAGTAATTAGGCTTGTGACAACCCTAGTTAGTTAAAGTATCAAGCCGTAGTTCTTGCTTGGCCGTGAAATGATTGGATGGAGTCTAACCAGTCTAGTCTTGCCCTGATCCTGTTCCAGATTATTGAATGACCAGAATGCCTGTATTTATTTTACTAATAAATGGTGAGAATTCTAAGTTCTGTTCAGACGAAGGGTTACAACCCCGGTCCTTGTTTGGTTTACGGGTTGTAACCTGGTTATCTGAATAGTTCCATGGTTATCTCGTCGTATATCATCCTGATGTATTTTCTTCATTTCCAGTTTTTACCTTATTTATACTCTTGTGATGATTGCTGGTTTTAGTTCCTAAGTGAAGCTTCCTTTGTGGCACTTGCTCTTTCTGGGATCTGACCCAGCTGGTTTTGTATGGCCAGATTTTGGAGCAGCTCCAGAGGATCCACCGCTTTTCCAGCCCGATGGTGAACACCAGGCGTAACCCGGGCAACGAGTGGGTTATTTTTGGCTCTCCCACTCCATTGTAAAAATATTCTTTTGAGGCGTTTAGCCGACGAGCACCTGTTTAGCTCGGTTGCACCTTACTTACTGTCTGCCTACGGGCTGTAACATGATTAACAGATCCTAGGGTTGATCATGTATGACTAAACTCTTGCTAGTCCTAACATTTTGTAACGACTAGCTTCATGATCAGCTGAATATGTAATGTTTGGGACGCCTTACTATTGTATATTTAATGATCATACATCTTGTAACTTTTACTTACTTGTTGTGATTGAGACAATAGGCTTGTTCATGACCTTAAGGGACTGCTGGCTTGTAGTTAAACCCTCATGTATCTAGACAGCCGTGACCGTATAGCGAGATGGAATCCATTTCAATATACGTAGCTGGCTATGTCTGCCCCCGCTCTCCAGTATTCTGGTTCTGGGGTGTGACATGGTTTAAGTGGTGGCCCATGCAGGTCTTGTAAATCAAGATGTGTGAGTGTTTACCGAATAGATGTCTCAATCAGTATTCGTCCTTGATCTCTGCTCGTATCTTCTGAATCCCTGGATTCTTGTCTTGATCACATTTGCTTGTAATCGTTGATCTGTCCTGGTCCTTTCTTATTGTTCCCTATGTCGTCTTCTTCAGCGGCATTGTTCGTGGTCCTACCGACCAGCAAGGTGGAGCACCTCCCGCGGACCAGCAACAGCCCGGAGATCAAGTCCAGCACTCTGGAGTAGCCTCCAGAGTCGAGCCTATTGGAGAAGAGCCCCCAGTTCAGCCAGTTCAGCCTGCCGAACCTGATGATGGCACATTAGTAGGACTCGTCAGGACCTTGATAGCTTCTCAAGATCGTCGTGGAGATGCCTTGCAACAGGCAGTGACGGATGCTTTGACCAGAGGAGGTCATCAGGGTAACAGTGCGGCCAACAGCTTCAAGCGCTTGAACCCTCCATTCTTCGACGGTAGTGAAGATTCTATCGCGGCAGATGCATGGCTTCAGGACACAGAGGTGGTTCTAGAAGCGGCCAGGACTCCAGAGAACGAGAAGGTGGCAGTTGTGCGCCTGCAGTTGTTAGATCTTGCCCGCAGCTGGTGGGCAGCTCAGGCCGTTGGATTAGCAGCACCTATTGCTTGGGCGGTGTTCAAAGAGAGATTCCAGACCAAGTATTTCGATGCCGTGGCTCGGTATGATCTACAGACGAGGTTTACCAATCTGAAGCAAGGAGGCAGGACGGTCGATGGATATGCGGCCGAATTTTCGAGACTCAGTCGGTTTGCTCCCACCTTGGTGGCAATCGAGTATGATCGAGCCCAGCGATTTCAACAGGGGCTTCACCTGGAGATCTTGTTGGCAGTTGAGCAGTTTGAGCATCAGACTTTTGATGCAGTCTTAAAAGCAGCCCGGAGGCATGAGTATACCTCTCAGAGGATCGTGGACAGGACCGGAGGTCGGAAGAGATCTCACGGCCAGATGAATCAGTCTTCAGCACCAGCCCCGGCAGCCAGGGCATTGACTATTGGATCTCCGAGGAGAGCGGCCTCAGTGACGTCGGTTCAACATTCCACCCCGACGTACCCTCAGCAGCAGCAGAAGCAGTCTTCCGCATTGGGATATTCTCATTGTGGGAAGCCAGGCCATGTAGTGGCAGAGTGTCGTAGGGCACAGGAATTGTGTCTGGTTTATGGAGCACCAGACCATAGGGTTGGATCCTGCCCGAATAAGGGTGGTTCATCACCATCCAACCTTTCTAGCTCTTCGGTGAGAGGACCAGCACCGGTCCAGCAGTAGCAGTATCCATTGTCGAGGCCCTTGCCGCCTCAGTCCCAGATGTTCCAGCAGCAGAACCCCCAGCAGCATGCACAAGCCCAAGCCTTGAGTCAGAGCAGGCAGCAAGGATTCCAGCAGAGGGGACCAGCACCCCGAGGGCATGGTCATGCTATGGTGATGACCGTAGAGGAAGGATTGGCACCAGGAGAGGTAGTGGCAGGTACTATTCTCGTCAACTCCTTTCCAGCTTCAGCTTTATTTGATTCTGGTGCATCGCATTCTTTTATGTCTGCGCGATTCGCGACACGGGTAGGATTGGAGCCCGAGTCATTATCAGTAAGGCTCAATATACTTACTGGTAACGGACTTGTGGGAGTAGATAGAGTGTTTTCCTCGTGTCGGATCGTAGTTAGCGGTAGAGAATTCTCCGCTAGATTGATAGAGTTTCCGATGGCCGATTATGATGTGGTTTTAGGGATGGATTGGTTGAGGAACCAGTATGCTAGAATAGACTGCCATATCGGCAGGGTTGTTTTTAGCATTCCAGGCGAGCCAGAATTTTCCTTTTCCCGAGGCGCAGTTGAGTCTTCTCCTCAGATATTGCGAATAGCAGTAGCAGCAGTACAGTTGCCCAGGATAGTGGATGAGTTCCCAGATGTTTTTCCAGAAGAGCTTCCAGGTATGCCTCCGGAGCGGGAGATCGAGTTCACCATAGACTTGATTCCCGGGACAGCCCCAGTGTCAGAGAGAGTCTATAGGATGGCACCTTCAGAATTGGAAATCTTGTACAAGATGATTGAAGAACTCAGAACCAAGGGATTCATTCGTGCTAGTGGATCGCCTTGGGGAGCCCCGATGCTTCTTGTGAAAAAGAAGGATGGTACGTCTAGGTTATGTATTGATTACCGTACCTTGAACTCAGTGACAATCAAGAACAGATACCCTCTTCCGAGGATAGATGACTTGTTTGATCAACTCAAGGGGGCATCAGTATTCTCGAAGATTGACTTCCGCTCAGGTTATCATCAGATCAGAGTCGGAGAGCAGGACATCCCGAAGACAGCTTTTAGATCGAGATATGGGCATTGGGAGTTCTTTGTTATGCCTTTTGGAGCAACCAATGCGCCGGCAGTATTCATGGACCTCATGAATCGCATCTTCATGCCTTACTTGGATCAGTTTGTGATTGTGTTCTTGGATGACATCCTGGTCTACAGGAAAAGTGAAGCAGAGCATGAGCAGCATCTCCGTGTGATTTTTCAGATTCTCAGGGAGCACCAGTTATATGCCAAGTTCAGTAAATGCGAGTTCTGGCTCGATCGCATTTCGTACTTGGGATATATTATCACCAGAGGAGGAGTAGAAGTGGATCCCCAGAAGATTGTGGCTATTGAGTCGTGGCCAGTGCCCAGTACAGTTGCAGAGGTTCGTAGTTTTCTTGGATTGGCCGGCTACTACCGGCGGTTTGTTTCAGATTTTGCCCGGATATCAGCGCCATTGACTCAGTTGACCCGCAAGGATGTGCAGTTTGCTTGGACAGCATAGTGTCAGGAATCTTTTGAGAAGTTGAAGCGAGGCCTGATAACAGCTCCTATTCTCACGCTTCCAGATGGGACCGGAAGACTCTCAGTGTAATGTGATGCTTCAGGCAGAGGTTTAGGATGTGTTATGATGCAGCATGGGAAGGTAATAGCTTATGCGTCACGATAACTTCGTGATCATGAGAGGAATTACCCAACCCATGACTTGGAGCTAGCAGCAGTGGTATTTGTACTTAAGTTGTGGAGGTACTATTTGTACGGAGATAGGGTGGAGATTTTCACCGACCATAAGAGCCTGAAGTATGTTTTCACCCAGAAGGATCTTAACATGCGTCAGAGAAGGTGGCTGGAGCTACTTGTGGATTATGACGTCAACCTGCAGTATCATCCTGGGAAGGCCAACGTTGTTGCAGATGCATTGAGTAGGAGAGCCGAAGTTTATTTCCTAACAGCACAACCAGAGCTGTTAGCAGATCTTCAGAAGATGGGTATTGAAGTTATTTTCCCTTCCAGTGTGGCGTTGATGGCCAGTATGCAAGTTCAGTCCACTATAGTCGAGAGGATCCGGATGGCACAGTCGACAGATTCCAAGCTTCAGCGACTCAGAGCAGAGTGTGAGACCGGACGAAGACCAGAGTTATACATTCATGAGGATGGTATACTTCGATATGGTAAGCGTCTTTGTGTACCTGGTGGAGATATCAGACAGGAGATCATGTCAGAAGCGCACAGTTCGCAGTATTCCATCCATCCCGGCAGTACGAAGATGTACCGTGATATCCGTCAGCACTTTTGGTGGAATGGCATGAAGCGGGAGATAGCTCGGTTTGTCTCTCGGTGTTTGGTTTGTCAACAAGTTAAGGCCGAACATCAGAGACCGGCTGGACTTCTTCAGCCCTTGCCGATTCCGGAATGGAAGTGGGAGCATGTGACCATGTACTTCGTGACTAGATTGCCTAGATCCCCAGCTGGTAGAGATGCTATTTGGGTTATAGTTGATCGGCTCATGAAGGTGGCTCACTTCCTTCCGTTCAGAGTTGGTCAGTCGATAGCTCAGCTAGCAGAGATGTACCTCAGGCAGATCGTCAGATTGCACGGAGTGCCAGTCAGTATCACCTCGGACCGAGATTCCCGATTTACGTCACACTTTTGGCATAGCTTACAAGAGAGTTTGGGGACTCGTCTCCAGTTCAGTTCAGCATATCACCCGCAGACAGATGGCCAGTCAGAACGCACGATCCAGACTCTTGAAGATATGTTGCGGTCTTGCACACTTGACTTTGGTGGTTCGTGGGAAGATCACTTGCACCTGGTAGAATTCTCGTACAACAACAGTTTCCAGGCCAGTATCCAGATGGCACCGTTCGAGGC
Organism: Iris pallida; assembly: GCA_029216955.1. Taxonomy (NCBI): domain Eukaryota; kingdom Viridiplantae; phylum Streptophyta; class Magnoliopsida; order Asparagales; family Iridaceae; genus Iris; species Iris pallida. Next base: position 2,711,255 of record JANAVB010013595.1, read on the forward strand.
ACTGTATGGTAGGAAGTGCAGGTCCTCGCTAGCCTGGGATGATGTTGGAGAGAGACAGATGCTTGGTCCAAAAATGATTGCCCAGACAGTTGAAGTGGTCAGGAGAGTCCGAGATCATCTTCGAGTTGCCCAAGATCGCCAGCGCCATTGGGCCGATTCTCATCGACGTCCTCTCGAGTTTTCGGTCGGCGATCATGTATTCCTGAGGATTTTGCCTAACCGTGGCGTCATTCATTTCGGCGTACGGGGAAAGCTTAGTCCTAGGTATATAGGACCGTTCGATATCCTGGAGCGAGTAGGAGATGTATCCTATCATCTCGCTCTTCCGCCGTCGCTAAGCGAGGTGCATGACGTGTTCCATGTATCCCAATTACGACGGTACATCCCGGACCCGAGCCACATCCTGGATCATTCGGAATTGGTTGTTGGTACCAACCTTTCGTATGAGGAGAGGCCCGTGTCTATATTGGACCGGAGAGAGATGATCCTCAAGAACAAGACTATCAAGTTAGTCCGAGTTGCTTGGGGTCATCACTCTTTGGGGGAGTCAACGTGGGAGCGTGAGGATGACATCCGATCGCGATATCCCGACTTGTTTGACTCGTGAGGTATAATGTCTTCCTTATGCCTCATGCCTTCGATTCCTTGCTTGCATGATTGATTGATTGCCTAGTATAACTCGCTCGTTATTAGTATAGCTTGTCATTGCCCCTCTAGCCTCTTGATTAAATTCCGAGGACGTAATTCTTTTAAGGTGGGTAGAGTTGTAATGCTTGTGGTTCGTATTACGTATTCTTGGAATACGTGTACATATTTTATTCTTGTATTGCCTGATTAACTTGCTTAGCTTCCTTCATGGCTTGGTTATTCTTGGTTCGAGTTGGCTTGGTTTGGTTTGGGATTGCTCTTGGTTCATCATGAACCAAGGGGTGAACCCCCTACCTACCACCACCTTTGATATTTATTAACCCATTCTCTTTCTCTCTCTTCATTAATCTCATCTTCTTCTTCCTCATTACTTCCTTACCTACCAGAGAGAGGAGAGAGAGGTCTAGGCAAGTGCATCTTGCTTTATGGAGGAACCCACCTTTATTTGTCCATTATTTTCCTCATGAGATTTTAGCACTCTTTAGTACTTGGCTTTTCTAATTTTCATGGCTAGATTCTTGTAGATCTAAGTTTTCTTTATTTTCGGAATTCTTGGGTTTTCATCTACTTAATCTTGTTATTTCCATGTTTTTATGGTCCCATGTTGTAAAGAATTTCGTTCTACCCCATTTTGACCTAGGGAAGTTCGGATTTGGGCTCCGGATGATAGAGTTATGCAGCTTGGAAGCCATGGCTTATGGTGTACTTCTTCTCGGAAATTTGGAGAAGAAGCACAGTTCCGAGCCGCATGATAGCACTTGACCGCATGAATATTCATGCGGCAAGTCAGCTTCGAAACCGCATGCACTATCAACTGGACTTGACCGCATGACAAGTTCATACGGCAAGTATTTAGTTCGGCCACAAGGGGCCCTTCTTTCCGAACCGCATATGCATCCTTGCTCCCAGCCGCATAGGCATTGCTCCCCGCTGCCGCATGAGCACCCGAGTCCTCTCAGCCGCATGACTGACTGATCCCGAGCCGCATAGATCCTGATTCCCTGCAGCCGCATGAGACCCCTTCATTCCTAACCACATAAGTACCTGCAGCCGCATGCGCCGCACGCCCGCACTGCCTTGAGACTGACCTTTCCGAGCCGCATGAACTCGGATTTCGGGCCGTATGAACCCATATCCATTCAGCTGCATGGGCTGTTCTCTTCCAGCAGCATGTGATCATTCCTGGCCGCATAGGCCTTAGCCGCATGGCTCTTCTATAGCCCTGAATATTGATATTTTATTAGATATTTTACGCCTTTTGTCATGAACTTGATAATCATGGATTTATTTAATATGTTTGTAAATGATACCTGAGCATGACACGATAGTGACCCGTAGTGGTGCACTCTTGACAAGAAAACCTGATATGACCTGATAGTGGTCCGTCGTGGCGCACTCCTGACAAGAACACTTGACATGATAACCTAACATAATTATCTTGAACAGCTGTTGCGACGGCTACCTGACATGACATGACCTGTATAATTAATCCTGGACACCGTGGGCGATTGTGCTTGTACATATAATCCAGTCCTGTCTTGCATCATGTCTAGGAGGGGACTCCTGAGTACCACGGTCAGGAGTACCTACTGAAATGGACTAAGGTTAATAACTAGATTAACACATTTGTCATGAAGAGATTCCCCAGCTACAGGCAATCCCGTTACCTGGGCGCACCTGGGATCTGTAGCCTGCCGTCGAATAGGGCACATTTCCAGCACTCTGTCATGTGTTGTACCCTTCAAGCTACCTAAGGGTACATGCGTTTCCTGGACGGTGTACCCACCTGAATTCAACCCCTAATTTCGACCTGGGTAACCTGGATGGTCTGCAGGGCTTGTGGCTGTGGAAGATTCTCGCTGCATCTTGTTAGTAATTAGGCTTGTAACAACCCTAGTTAGTTAAAGTATCAAGTCGTAGTTCTTGCTTGGTCGTGAAATGATTGGATGGAGTCTAACCAGTCTAGTCTTACCCTGATCCTGTTCCAGATTATTGAATGACCAGAATGCCTGTATTTATTTTACTGATAAATGGTGAGAATTCCAAGTTTTGTTCAGACGAAGGGTTACAACCCCGGTCCTTGTTTGGTTTACGGGTTGTAACCTGGTTATCTGAATAGTTCCATGGTTATCTCGTCGTATATCATCCTGATGTATTTTCTTTATTTCCAGTTTTTACCTTATTTATACTCTTGTGATGATTGCTGGTTTTAGTTCCTAAGTGAAGCTTCCTTTGTGGCACTTGCTCTTTCTGGGATCTGACCCAGCTGGTTTTGTATGGCCAGATTTTGGAGCAGCTCCAGAGGATCCACCGCTTTTCCAGCCCTATGGTGAACACCAGGCGTAACCCGGGCAACGAGTGGGTTATTTTTGGCTCTCCCACTCTATTGTAAAAATATTCTTTTGAGGCGTTTAGCCGACGAGCACCTGTTTAGCTCGGTTGCACCTTACTTACTGTCTGCCTACGGGCTGTAACATGATTAACAGATCCTATGGTTGATCATGTATGACTAAACTCTTGCTAGTCCTAATATTTTGTAACGACTAGCTTCATGATCAGCTGAATATGTAATGTTTGGGACGCCTTACTATTGTATATTTAATGATCATACATCTTGTAACTTTTACTTACTTGTTGTGATTGAGACAATAGGCTTGTTCATGACCTTAAGGGACTGCTGGCTTGTAGTTAAACCCTCATGTATCTAGACAGCCGTGACCGTATAGCGAGATGGAATCCATTTCAATATACGTAGCTGGCTATGTCTGCCCCCGCTCTCCAGTATTCTGGTTCTGGGGCGTGACAGACTAAGCTCTGTTCAGGTGAAGGATTACAACTCCGATCCTTATTTGGTTTAAGGGTTGTAACTTGGTTATCGGAATGGTCCCTTAGTCGTCTTATCGTTCATTATCTTGTTTTTCTTTAACTCATGTCTTTTATTATCCTTTATGTCTCATATAATAATATGCTGGTTTTAGTTCTTAAGTGAAGCCTCCCTTGTGGCACTTGCTCTTTCTGGGGTCTGACCCAGCTAGTTTTGTATGGCCAGATTTTGGAGTAGCACCCGAGGATCTCCTAACCTTCCAGCCAGATGGTGAACACTAGACGCAACCCTGGCAACGAGTGGGTTTTATTTTGCTCTCCTACTCCATTATAAATTATTCTTTTGAGACGTTTAGCCGCCGAGCAAGTGTTAGCTCGTATTAAATTTACATTCATGTCTGCCTAAGGGTTGTAACATGATTGACAAAATCCTAGGGTTGATCATGTATGACTTAAACTCTTGCTAGTCTTCGTATTTTGTATGACTAGCTTCATGATCATCTGAATATGTAATGTATGGGATATCTTACTTTGTATGTCTGAAGATCTACCATCTTGTTACGCTTACATGCTTGCTTAAGATTGAGACACTAGGCTTGTTATTGACCATAAGAGACTGTTGGCTTGTAGTAAAACACTCATGTATCTAGACAACCGTGACCGTACATCAAGGTGGGTTACACTTCAATGTACGTAGCTGGTATTTCACTTAACAAAATGACCTTAAAAGGCTTTTAAAAGAAAATGAGAAAAAGTACAAAAGTACAAATAAATTCTGGAAAGTATTCTATGGAAGTCTTGAGAGCGATCACTTTGTTCCTTGGACCACACGTTGATGATAAAAAGAACTGCTTGAAGAAGAACAACCGGAAGAACTAAGTCACCAGAAAGGTATCGACACAATTGGCACTGATGGCACAGTCGAATGCTTTCCTGCTTTGCTTCACTCTGTTCTTGAAAAAAAGTTGAAGGGAAATGCTCTGAAAAATCACTTTGCTCTGAAAGTCTCTGGGATCCAAAATCTTGTACCTTCTGTTTAAAAAATAAGTCTATTTATAGACTAGATCCTCTATGCGTAAAAAGCAACATAATTGGGTCTCTACGCAAGTAGCTATCATCCATGATTGAAAATCGACCTATGCGCGTGATGACACGTGTCCTATATAGAGTTGTTGTCTCTACGCATGGTGACATGTGTCCCACAACTTCAACAATATGGGGAGAGCACGTACACACGTTCCTCGACAAGTGTGGCATGAAAGCCACATACACAGACCGCATTCTCATATAGCAAGAAAAGATTGAGCATAAAATAACCCAAAACAAACTTCCTGCGTAGAGCAGCTAAAAAGTAGCCTTGAGCATATAGTTAGCTCAAATAAACTCTACACAAACAAAAGTAGCTGAGATAGCCTTGAGCGTAAGAAACTCAAATAACTTTCATGCGTAAAGGAAGCGGTCTCTTGAGCATAAAGTAACCCATCTGCAAACTAAACTACAAGTGTTGGGTTTGGTACGAAAATCTTCTTGGCTTCTATGCTCTGTTCTATTAGAAAATCATTCTGTCAGAGAAGTATCACGCGCATTAAATGCGGTCTGGACAGCCTGTCTCTAGCGTAATGTTTGAGGATGGCTCTTGCGTAAAAGAGCCTGTGTAGAGTTAGATTCTGTTTGATCTCTGCGTAGAGCTTGAATCTGACTCAGTTTGACTTGCGTAGAGTCTTTAAATGGGCTTCGCGTAGAGTTTGAAACTGACTTTGCGTAAAGCTCTCAACTTCTTTTGACTTGGTCTATGAAGTTTATTTATGCTTCTACAAGACCCCCTTCAAAATTTTCAAAGTTTGTTTCAAAATTTGAAATACTTTGAACAGAAGCGTAAAATCTGTGATATCTAAAAATCATCTCAAAAGCGTAAAATTTGGGATACCCGACAGTCATCTCAGAAGCGTAAAATTTGGGATACCCGATAGTCATCTCAGAGGCATAAAATTCGGGATACCCAACAGTTACTTCGGAAATTTGAACCAATTTCAAAATTTTCTATAAATAGAGCTTCGCTAGTAAAGAGAGAACTTTACTCATATCTTGCAATCTCAATCTTCTTTACTCTTGTCTTCGAAATCCAAGTTCAAACAAATGGCACCAAAGAGCAAGACCACCGTCGACGCTAAGGGCAAGAAGCCTGTTATTGCTTCGTCGAGGACTGAGCGTACGGAGACCACCGTCACATCATCGGAGGCAACCCAAAAGACCAACCCCTCTGTGGCTCAGACTATGATAGGAAAAACCTTATCTAGTTTGGCCATGGGTTCGTCGGAGAAGAAGAAGAACCGAACAAAAACCCTAAGAAAATTACGCGTAAAAATAGAAACAACAAAATACGTGTCAGCGTAGAATAAAAACCACCAAATACGCCCATGTCTATATGTGTCAGCGTAAAATAGAAACAACAAAATACGCTCACGTCTATACGTGCAGTGTAAAATGTTTAAACATTAAATACGCCAACGTCTATATGTGTCAGCGTAAAATAGAAACAACAAAATACGCTCACATCTATACGTGCCAGCATAAAATGTTAAGCATTAAATACGCCCACGTCTATACCTGCCAACGTAAAGTTAAATATACGCAAGTCACCCACGTTCATACATGTCAGCGTAAAGCAAGTCAAAAAGACTACATGTTTTCATGCGTATAACTTTTACTCTTTTGAACAGAGAAAAGTACGCGTAAAAATACTTTTACTCATACACTGCTTTTAACTTAGAATGTTTTCCCAAAATCTTTGAAACAAAGAATGTAAAATATTCGAAATCCTTTACGCACAAATCTTCACTTGCATAAAAATACTTTTGCGTAGAGATGAACCAACTTAGGATATTTTTCAAAAACAAAGAATGAAATTTTTTAAAATCTTTACGCACAAACATTTACTTGCGTAGAAGCATTTGCGTAGAGATGTATAGAGATCAATTCTGAATTTTACTAACTTGATTTCTTTTTTTCTTGATCTTCTTTTTACAGTGGGCTTGCAGATTCGTCCTCTCTCTGAAGTCTTTGGTTCCCCAACTGGTATCTTGGGTTCCAACTATTTGGAGAATTATTCACGCCACCCACCCAAGACAGATGATCTGGAATCTGACTCCTAATAGTCATGGTAGACCAGGCAAAATTATTTTCGAAAGGGACTGGTCCAACCAAATGGGCTACCATACCAGTACTCCCAGTGGTGGTGTCGTTCCTTTCTCCGGCTTATTGCTATGATTTACACCGAACGAGGGCTCAGCTCTGATCCAACCGGTGTAGATACGGATGTTCGTAAACAAGTTTATTAAAGTCTCGGTATTATATCCTCAGGTCAACCCTAGGCTGCCAGGGTGGATGACCCCTCATAATAAGAATTGGATTCAACTCAATGATTGGATCATGAAGAACTTCGCAATAGAACTATGAGCCATTGGGCTGTTTGAAGAAGTAGCCTCCACATGTCAGGGCATACCAATGAACAATAACTTGTTCTTAGCTTTGATGGAGTTATATATTAGTTCAACAGGAACTTTTGCAACCCCGATAGGTGAAATGGATTTTGCACTGCATGAGATGCAATTCATCTCCAAGCTTCCAATGGTGGAAGCTCCATATGTAGAGTATGTTCCCTCCAACCGGGAACTAGCAGAGATTAGGAAGAAAAATCCTTAGTTACTTGAGGTATACCAAGAGTTGATGTGCCATTATCTGATTTGCACCACTATGTATGAAAATGGATCGCATTTGGAATACATCAATAAATGGACAACATATTTATTCTACCATAAGAATAGAATATTCAAGGATGACAAAGAGAGATTCCAAGACAACAAGGCTCAACCCATCAACTCTTGTTCAATAATTCCTGCTGATACAATAAACACTTGGATGATCACCTATAAGTTCCCGGATAAATATTTGACCACCAAGACTGGAGAATTCCCTGCAGGAACTGAAGCATTGAGCTTTCTGAGACATGCCAGTCAGAAGCTCTCAAAGAAAGCCTTGTTGGCGGACTTTCTTTCCCTATGGCTGCAAAAATGGGTCATACCCGGAACTGGTACAGTGGACAGGATTCACTAAAATGTACTATGGCCAGCAGTACGTTTGGTATTCAAGGCCAGAATCAACCTGTTATCGGCAATGGTATGTCATATAAATGCAGGTTTGCGAGCATTTGGTGATGAACTGATCAATAATGCTCCTGACCGAAAAGATTTCCCAAGGGTGGAGATGCCCTACACTTATTTAATGGGCTGGTTATTGCATCACAACTACAACCTATTGCCGCCAGGCCCTGAAAATGTATTTCTCCAAAAGTTTAGTAAAGCCACGTGGACTGCGACTTCAGCGGCGGATACCCGGGCAACACTAAACTTCTCCCATGGGTGGAACTTTTTCTGCACAAGACCACCAGTTTTAGCTGACTATTTTGGTGTGTAATTTGAAGATATAGGTCAAGAGAGGAGTGAGATACCTGCACCAGTCTTTAAATGGCTAATATGCATCAGACCCTCGCATCTGATGTATAGAACTGAAGACAACTGTATGTTCGAACTGTATCTACCCAGTCGGTTCGCTCGTCAATTCGGATATGACCAACTTTACGTTGGTAATCCCTCCACTAGCTTCAACTATTATGGAAAATTAGTTGATGGTGCAAGGACATGGAGGTATTTCAGCTCTGGACGTACCGGTGCCAGATTCCATGTGTCCACTGCCACAAGTACAACTGAGCTATGAATGCTCCATTCATATGCTCATTTTTATGCCTCGATTCGTTCCTTTGTAAATGACTACAGCATAAAGGGAAGTCATCGATGGGACAAGAAAGGAAATGTCGAAGAACCAGTTAGGGTACCTTCGGACATACCTGATGATGCTGCTGTTCCAGATGAATATCTAGAAGCACTCCCTATAGGAATGGGGGAACCAGTTGCAGGACCCATTACCATCGCTACAACCCAGAAGCAAAAAATTGATGCAGCTGTTACTCTACGGGAGAAGAAGAAGAAAATCACTGTTAAAGGGCCTTCCAAACAGAGAGACGCTACTCCAGAAAGCGAAACTCCAGTTGAGGAGCCCCAAAATATTTCATTTTTCTCAGCTCAACCTAAAGAAGGGTCTTCATCATCCCAGCTAGCAGCAGCAATAGAAGCTACAGGAGTCCTATCTCCTGGATGCCTCAGCGTTTTACTACATTTTACTTCGCCACAAAAGGCGAAAGCTATTGTAGACACCGCCACAACTAATACTGTTGATCCGGAACCCATCCCCTAGATGAACCGGCTCTTGAATTAGAAGAGGATGACTGGGATATGGATTATGACGCACTCTTGTCTCCTCCTGCACCTACTCCAGGTAAAGATAAATTATACAAAATTTATACAAAAATATGATTTTGTATATTAACTATTTTGCTTCATCTTTGTACGTATCATTGCTGCAGCAAAGCCCGTGGCTCCTCCTCCTCCTTAAGAAACTATTTATGAAGAAGACATAGAGTCTGAGGAAGAGAGTTCTTCTTCAAAAGAAGATTCTGCTTTTAAAGAAGACTCTCCACCCATGTAGATACCATAAGAGCCTACAGAAGAAGCATATCAGAAATTGCCTCCTCTTGCCGAAGAGAGAAAAGAAGCAGCTGCAGCAGAAGAAGAGCCAGTTGTAGACGAGGAGCAAACTGTAGACAAAGAGCCAGCTGTATTCTAAGAATCAATTGCTGCTCAAGAATAGATTGCTGAGGCACCATCAATTATTGCTACTAGTCCAGCTCAAGTTCCTGAGAAAACTGTGTTCGAGTCTGAATCGAACATAGGAAGCAGCACCTCCATAATACCATCTTCTACCACCGAAACTCATCCTCCGGAGGTAGCAGAAAAAGTTGTTGAAGATGCAGCCCCAGAACTCCCTGGGACTCAATTAACCATGGTAGCAACAACAACTATGGCTTTAGCATCTTGTTACCAAGGCAACGACAACATCCTCCCCCAGTCTTCAGAAGAAGGATTTAGTAGACCTTGCTGCCACACCGAGTTCCCATGCAGAAATGAATCTTTTAGTTGAGATTCATACTGAAGCTTTCTATAAAACCTTGGCGGCCTTGATCAAGATGGTCCTGAAGAAGGGCCTAAATTTTAAAATCTTGAAGCCTGCGATTGCTTCCACCATTAGAAATGTTGCTATGTTTAATGATGCTGAGATAGCGGCAGCTCTAGAGAAAGTAGTAGAAGGACTTGAACAGCCTATTAAGGAATATCTAAGGGTGTTAAGTAAAACCTTCGAAAGTCTTATTCAGACCGAGTATGATGCTTTATCAGCTGAATACATCACTCGGGAGACTATTTTTAAAGAATCTCTTCAGGACTATAACAGCAAAGTTGCCAAGGAGAGAGCTTTTTTGAACGAAACTAAACCCCTACTGGAGACACATAGAGAAGCCAATGAAACTTCAAACATGAGAATTCATCAACAAAATGATAGAATTCGTGAAGTTGAAGCAGAGTTGGCTCGATTGAAGACAGAAAGGGAACAAATGATTGCAGCTCGAGATAAACATCTGGCACAGAGCTCAATATTGGAAGAGAAGGTCTTTGGTGTTGAAGCTACCATTAAAACCCTTGATGAAGCCAAGGATAAGATAATAGTTGCTTTTGTCGAACTCTCCCATCTCTGTACTTCAGAATCTCGACGATCTATAGCATACACAACTATGTTGGGCTCTCGTGAAAAGCGACTGGCTGAATTACAGAAGATGATTGAAGATCTGTCTGCTCCTCCATAAAAATTTTGTATCAATAAAGAATTTTGTATTCTTCCTTTCATGTTATCAATAAAGAATTTTGTATTCTGTCTTTCTTTTACTATAATATTTTAAATCATGCAATGAATAAAACATTTTTTATAAAATGGTTGTGAGATAGAAAACAATTATCAGAAGTAATATGGACATGAAAAGTTTTCCAAACTCAACAAAGTAGATTATATCTATCAAGAGGTAATATGGACATGATAGATAATAAATCTTATTTTCTTTAGAGTATACAATACTATAAGAGGTAATATGGACATAATAGATCGTAACGACTCAAAGAAAATAGATTAATATTTATTCAGAGGCAATATGGACATGATAGATAATAAAGGATGAAAAGAAGTATATTTAATATTTATTCAGAGGTAATGAGGACATGATAAATAATAAATCTTGTTTTCTTTTTAGAGTATACAATACTATCAGAGGTAATATGAACATAATAGATCGTAATGACTCAAAGAAAATAGATTAATATCTATTCAGAGGTAATATGAACATGATAAATAATAAAAATGAAAAGAAGTAGATTTAATATTTATTCAGAGGCAATGAGCACATGATAAATAATAAATCTTTTTCTTTCTGAAATCAGTTGGTAAGACAGAAAATCAAAATTCTCTTTTAGGAGAATAAATAATCAGCTTAGCCAAACCTTGGTAGCTGGAGAATAAAGAAAAAATTCAAACATAGTATTTCCTTAAGAATTTACCGTTAATTGGCATTATGAGCAAGTCTCCATTAGGTTTAGATAACCTATAGGCACCATTGGAGAATACGGTTTCGACTACATAAGGACCCTCCCATTTAGCTTGGAACTTGCCTTTACTCTTATGAGTTATAACCATAGGTCTTCGGACAGCTAGAACTAGCTCTCCTACTTTAAATACCCTATCTTTAACTTTGCGATTGAAAGCTCGAGATATGCGGGCTTGATACAGCTCAATGTGTTGTTGTGCTTGAAGATGCTTCTCATCCAAACCTTCAAGTTCTTAGAGTCTCAAGCGATCATTATTCTCTATAGTTAGCTCATTAGCAATGGCTATTCTAAGAGATGGTATCTGGATCTCCATTGGAAGAACAGCTTCACATCCGTAAACCAATGAAAATGGTGTAAAACCAGTTGGAATTCGGACCGTTGTTCGATAAGCCTATAAACATTCTCCAAGTTTTTCATTCCAATCACGTTTATTAGAAGAGACAAATTTTTTGAGAAGTTTAATAATTATTTTGTTGAAAGCTTCTGATAAACCATTAGCAGCTGGATTGTAAGCTGTAGAAACTAAGTTCTGGATCAGATTCTTGTCACAAAATCGATAAAATGCCTGACTGGCAAATTGAGGCCCGTTATCATGGATTATCCTTCGGGGAATCCCAAAACGATAAATGACATGATGTTTGATGAAGTGAATCACATTAGACGTTTTTACTTCCATAAGAGGAATTGCTTCTGCCCATTTAGAAAAATAATTGGTTATAACCAGGATAAACCGATGTCCTTTGACAGAAGGAGGATTAATCGGACCAATAATATCCATACCCCAAGCTTCGAAAGGCCAAGAAGCTGCTGTAGGATGTAAAAATTCAGAAGGTTGGTGAATAAAATCAGCATGAATCTGGCATGCTTTATACCATCTTGCATAATCCACAGCGTCTGCTATCATAGAAGGCCAATAATAACACATTCTTCGAATACGATCCTGTAATTTCGGACCTGGTTGATGTGCACCATAAACTCCATCATGAGCTTCACGAAGTGTTTGTTTGACTTCACTTTCCGAAAGACAACGTAATAAAAGCCCGTCATAAGAACGACGATACAACATATGCATTGACGAATCATAATAGAATCGAAATAATCGTCTTTTGATTGATGCAGCTTCGTTTGAATCTTCAGGTAAAATCCCATAAATCGTATAATGGACTTCTCCAATCCTTTTGCTGAGAATTTGATTCGGTAGCGTAACTTTGTTCAATATACAATTTATTCTTGACACAGAATAGATCTCTATCAAACAAAGTGATGGTATTTTGTTTTCTGATGGAAATTGCTAAGTCTGCTGCTAGACTAGCAAGAGCGTCAGCTTCCAAATTTTAAGAACATGGTACGAATTCATGAAGAACCCTTCGAATGAAAGAGCCAATTTGATTACCACTTGATGATAGGGAATGAGGTCAGGGTTTCAGACTTCATATGTCCCTCTGACCTGATTGACAATCAGTTGAGAGTCTCCATAAGCTTCCAAGAACTCAATATCCAATTGCCTTGCTACTTGAAGACCAATTAGTAGAGCATTATATTCTGCCACATTAATGGAACATGGTTCATTGAGAGAATGAGCACGATATATGACCATTTTATCAGGAGAGACCAAGACGATGCCTACTCCAGAAAAAATATTACCTTTAGGACCAACTCGTGATGCTCCATCAAAGTATGATTGCCAAATGTTATCCCTCATAATCATGTTGCAATCTACAACTTCATCTGGAATGTCTTCATATAGCTTGGAAGTTTCAGGTATAGGGTGAGCTACTAAGAAGTCAGCTAATGCTTGACCCTTCACTGATTTTTGAGGTATATAGACCATATCATAGGGAGTAAGCAACATTACCCAGGTAGCTAACCGGGAGTTAAGAATACTCAGCTTTTTCATTAATACCTGAATAGGATTTATTCTGGATATGACATGAATAGTCTGTCCCGATACATAATGTCACATCTTTTGAATGGCAAAAACCAAGGCTAGACATTCTTTTTCCACAGGAGTATACCTGTGTTCAGCTCCAACCATCATTCGACTGAGATAACAAATTGCCTGTTCATGACCCTTGTCACTTTTTTGTGCAAGAAGAGCACCAAGAGAACGATCTAAGGCTCGAACATACAACAAAAATGGTCTTCCCACTACTGTGGGTACTAAAATAGATGGATTTGTAAGGTATTGTTTAATGTCATTGAATGCTTTTTGACATGCTTCATCCCAAATAAATGATACACCCTTCTTCAATAAATGAGAGAAAGGTTGACATCTTCCAGAAAGATTGGATATAAATCTCCTGATATAAGCAATGAGACCTTGAAAGCCACAGAGTTCTTTCAAATTACGTGGAGGACACATTTCAAGAATTGCTTTTACTTTATCAGGATCAACATGGATACCTTGAGAAGTAATGACAAATCCCAAAAACTTGCCACTAGAAACCCCTAAGAAAGACTTAGTAGGGTTCATCTTTAATTGATGTCGACGCATCAACTCGAATACTGTCTTCAAGTCTTGAATGTGATCATCTTTTAATCGATTTTTGACAGCGATATCATCTACGTAACATTCAACTATTTTTCGTAGATGTTCTTGAAAGATATTGCTCATGGCTCTTTGATATGTAGCGTCGGTATTTTTCAGACCAAAAGGCATAACTATGTAACAATAAGCTCCAAGTGGTGTTCGGAAAGCAGTATGCTTTTCATCTCCTGGATGCATTTTAATTTGGTTATATCCTGAAAATCTGTCCATGAAAGACATGCGTTCAAAACCACATGTATTGTCTATCATGACATCAGTGATCGAAAGTGAAAATTTATCTTTTGGACAAGCTGCATTGAGATCTCGAAAATCTATGCAAACTCAAAATTTTCCATTCTTCTTCATGACAGGGACAATATTAGCAACCCAATCTGGGTGTTGCTCTACACGGACAAAGCCATATGTAATCAGCTTTTTGACTTCTGTTTCAATTGCATCCATCATATCTGGTCAAAAATGTCGCTGCTGTTGTTTTACAGGTTTGGCATTAGGAAGAATATTGAGTTTATGAGTAGCTACTTTGGGGTCCAGACCCGTCATATCCTCATAACTCCATGCAAAAATATCGATATATTCTTTTATTAGCTTTATCAACTCTTCTTTTTCATCTTCAGAAAGGTTTTTACTGATGAATATTGGCTTAGACGTAGTTTTGTCTCCAATATCAATATAGACAATTTCATCTTCTGTGGGTAGCTATCGTTGTTCAAACCGAAGTTCCCACTGGGTGTCCATTTGTTGTGCTGAAGGGTCATTTTTTAATAGACCAAATTTACCATCGGTTTGAACCATATTGACTGAAAAGATGCGCTCAGATTCAACATACTGGACTCCTTCAGAATCTGAGGATTGTGAAGAACTGAAAAAAATTCTTCTTCCAAATCTTCATTAAACATGTGGGATGGATCGTATCCCAAACCATGACGAGTTCGTTGATAAAACGGATCACCACACAACGGTAATTGCCTACCTTTGCCTTGATTGAGACCTAGCATGGTTTTCAAATCATATCCCATATTTTGGATAATCTTAAGAGATTGTTGACTATATTTGTCAATTCCGATTTTTTCTTTATTTTTCTCTACGAGATTATCTCTCTGAATAACAGAGATATTTCTAGCCAAGCCAAACATAATTTGACGCTTGTTTTTCTTATTAGACGGGATCACAAAGTAAGATTCTTTGTGACGTCTATAAGTTACAAAAGCTTGTGATGATCAGGCTACATGTAGAAAATAAGGAGAAGATGTTAGGAACCTCTGAGCATAGGGTCCAACATCAATACGAGGAGGAAAAGAATTCTTTTATGATTAATATATAAGGTTTTCTCTGTATTTATGTCAGTTTTAAGTTGATGACTTTGATTATCATCAGATAAAGTCATTCTTTCAATAAATTTGAGAGCCATATACTCCAAAAGGAAATCTTTATTAAAATAAGAAAATATAGAATGATCAATATTTACATTATTGACAGACTGACTACTATGCTTTAGATTAATCATTAATGGACCATCATCCATCTTCAGCGTAGACTTGCCAAGGTTAATAACCAGTGGTTCTGGATCAGCTGTACGAGAAGTACGTCCGTTAACCTTGATCATAAAAGGCTGATGACTAGTGTTGGTTTGAACATGGTTCTTGACTGGAACCCTCACAGCTTCATCAGACGTAGCTTGAATTTTCCTTTAACTTTAATCATCAAAGGTTCATCATTGACAGGTTGAGGTTGAATTCGACCTTTAACCTTAATCATCAAGGGTTGATCTTCTGAAGGCGATTGATCTTCTGAAATCGATTGATCTTTTGCAGGTGCTCGATCTTCAGCCATATCAGATATTTTCTTCACATGCTCCTGTTTATAGATTATTGAATCAGATAAATAGGCTTCAACACCCTTAAAAGGATTACTATCTGCAAATTCAGTCTTTATAATCCCCTGATAATCCACATACTTGAAGCATTGGTGGAGAGTCAAAGGTACAATGTTATGCTCATGTATCCATGGTCTTCTAAGGAGAATATTATAAGATACATCTGAGTTGATAACATAGAAGCTTGCCATGGTTCGAAGATCACCTATTTGAATCTTCAGGCAAATTTTTCCCAATGGTTTACTCCTTCCAGAATTAAAACCAACGATTGTTGCACTAGTGTAAGTCAAATCACTAGTAGGAATCCTCAATGGACTTAGCATACTCTGAAGAATAATGCTGATGGAAGACCCAGGATTGATGTATATCCTGTCAATTTCAGTAGAGTCAATATACCCTGTATAACACAAAGGCGGCCTGTCATGTCGATTATGCTTTAACAACATATCCTCTTGTATGAAAGTAATGTTAGGAATTGATTCCATCACACTATGGCATTGGGGACATGACACCAGTGTACTGTCAGGACTTTTGAGTTGAGCTAAGCATGAATCTGCCTGAAGTAATGCTTCACTCAAGGTTTCTCGACTTTCTTTAGAAAGACAGAGCAGCTCAAAGATGGAAAGCCTAACCGGAGTATTGGCTAATTGGGCTAGAATGTCAAACTTATAGGGTTTCATCAACCCTTGATTTGAACCAGACTTCGGCGGAACATCAAAACGTACTTCTTTCTGTTTCCTTTTTTTAACCACTAGTGGTTTAGAAGGTCTTGTCTCAGCAGGAACAAAAGATGACTCAGTCGGTAGTGTTTCAGCGGTGTCTTCCGCTTCTTTGGAAGTTCCCTCATAATCTTTGTGATAGTCTTTTCTAGATCTTGTTCCAGCAAAAGACTCTTCTTCAAACTCAGGAGAATGAAGTACCATATTATAGGATTTAGTCTTCTTTCCCTTAGTCTTCTTCTTATGTGGATTTTTATGAGGAACTTTAAATCCCAATCCGACGAAAGATTTTTGACCTTGAATTTGGAAAGGAACTCGCATACCTTTACCATAATTCAAGCCTTCTGCTTTCTGAAAGTCATAGCCCATCTTTTTCATGAGATGGACCGATTGTTGACTGTAAATGTGTGTGGGTAGCGGACTTTCACTAGACAGTTCAACAGATGAAGAAGGAACGGAGACCTCTGTAGTGGCAAAGATAGAATTTTTTGGTGCAGGAGGTAGAATCCCAACTGGAGCTTTCTTGTAAGCAGCAAAAACTTGTTGTGCCCTATATAAAGGGACACTGTTCAGGGCTAACCATTGCTGATGAGTAAGTTTTAGCTTGGTAGGAGGAGCCAAACTCGGAGGGTATATATTCAGACTCCGTAGTCTATCTTCCAAAGGGATGCCATCCCACAGATGATCAGAATTATCATGATCTGTAGTAACAACATGAGAAATCATATTGTAGGTTCTGACTTTATTAACTTTCTTGGATTTTGAAGTTTTACTTTCATGTTCTATTTCAGGTACTAAGTCAGGATGTACCTACATGATTTTACCATTTTATAAGGTGTGTCATGACCTACACCCGGTTTTCGGATACGAGACGTGTCCAAGCCAGCCTACGCCGCAGAGTCGCGAGAAAACGTTGTCAAGCCCGCAAGAAATAAATACTCAAAATAAATATTATTGCTCATTCACATTTCTGGATTTATTACAATATTTATGATTAAAGAAAATACAAGATTTTACATTTAATAGAATTGATACAATGCTATCTTCTATTTCTAGGTTGACCTCAGCATACCCAAGCCTTCCCAATGTAAAAAGTGATCGCGGCTAAACCTGAAAAATGTTGGTTTCCAGTCAGGAATGGAACAAGTATACAAACCGACGACAATGCAAAACATAACAGAATTAACAAGACATGAAAATAGCATATGAGATATAAAAGCTGTAAGAAAACTGATGACATAGCACGATAGAGAAGTAAACAAGGAAAAACTAATAAAAGACATCTATCAAGGTGGTGTGAAATATCCTTTTCGACATGTGAACGGCTAGGGGGTAAATCCGGCTCACTGCACGTGTCGTGTGCAGCTGCTATCATACAAGAATAGACATTTTGGGGATATTTCTGGGTAGTTCACATGTGTACTAAGATATTTCCCCTCCCGACTACTCCGTATGACGAGCGTGTCAACAAGCAGCAAGATATATGTACTATGAATCGAAAAGCAATCAGAAAGTGCACTTGTCTGAGGTCCTTAGCTGGAGAAACCAATAATACCATACCACTCAATGAGCCACAATCAGTCAACACATGCAGAAGTCACCTGATGCTAAAATAAATAGTACAAACATTCTCAGAATAGTCAAATTAGCTAGGATTGCCTGTCTTTAAGTCCAATTCAGGATACAGGGGCAAAATGGTAATTTTGGACAAAAACGATGTCCGTCGTTGGACCCGCTTTGTACCGAAAAGCATGCCAGAGTCAACGGTCTCTAAAGTCGTCAAACTACATGTCTACGGATCCAGTTTTCTGATACGAACCCAACCGTATGTCCAAAGTTAGATTTCGGCAGGCCGTGCACAAAATCGCTCGTTGAGTGAGACCGTGGGGCCTGCAAAACGACGTCGGATTCGATTGTCTCAGAATTGGACCAAACTTGGCATACAGGACCAAAAAAATGATATGGTCCTGTTGATGCAAATTTCGTCTCGATCTGACGAGCGTGCACAAAGTAATTGAAGAATTTGCAAAGTGCTCGACACGGTGAATTTCGACGGATATGCATCAAATTCGTCGCGCACACGTGACCAATTTGAATTTCGCCAAAGCCCACACGACCACGAAGCCGTTACGCAGCTTTTGATGCTTTCGGTTTGCGACCACATCGCCCGGAATGGCGGGATGCACGTCGTGCGAAAGAAATTTCTAGTTTTTGAAAACTGTTTTTGATGATTTTTCTCTATCTTCGCATCGATTTATCTTAGCACGTACTGATTATAAAAATAATCTAAAAATAGGGTTTTAATGCTGGTTAAGTTGTCTAAAAATGAGTTCAAATGGATTTTGAAAATCTGTCATGGATTAGCAGGTATTTGCCTTCCAATCCATGCGTCTGTATCGAACTTGTTCTGTTCTGTGGACTGCTTTTACGTCGATTTTTGTATCGATTTACTGCCTAATCGAATCCGATCCTATACAAACTAATTAGTCAGGTTTCTAGGTATATATGTTGTGATTCAAAAGAATCAATTGGAAGAGAAATCGATTTAGCGATGGGGAGAAACAGGACCTGTAAAATGGCGCTCCACAGCGGTTGTTGCTCTGGCCGCTGCTGCTTCTGCGTGTGCGCGGTGTCCTTGGCCGCCGTCCGGCAGCCCTCCGGCGGCGCTCCAGCGTCGGGGTGGCCGCCCAGGAGGCTGGGTAGGCACGACGTGGTATTAGGGTTTGCTAGGATCGTGGTTTCGTATTCTCTCGAGCCTCCGCTTATATACAGCAGGGGGTCGGGCTCTCCTTGGTTTGGAATGTATGTTCGGGCTCGGGGTGTTGGGTTCTGTCATCTACTGCTGCAGCTGTCTTTGGGCCGGGCCTGGCTTGAGCCCGAGCTCAGCTGGCCGGGCCTGGCTCATGGGCTTCCTACTTATTCCTTTTCTTTTTATTATTTATATACTAATACATATATATTTATATATATATTTTTTATATACACATAAATACGTATGTATTTGTATACATACATATATACCCGCATATGCGTATATATATATATATATATATATATATATATATATATATATATATATATATATATATATATATATAGACACACACACACACACACATATATATTTATACACAAATATATTTTCATATATATATACACATGCACACAATTACCTATATCTATATACCAATATTAATATATATAACCTATCAATATATATGTCTATACATAAATATACACACATAAATATGTATTATATATATACCCGTTTATTTATATATCCTACGCCTCTATATAATATTTGTTTCTATATACATATATATATATATATATATATATATATATATATATATATATATATATATATATATATATATATATATATATATATATATATATATATATATATCCTTATAACCATACATATATATTTATATATATGGATAAGTATTCCATAACCTAAAATATTAATAATAAATCTTGTATATAGTTTATAAATACGCACATCAATGATATACATATTTATATATCCATACACAACACCCATATATAATATATTCATATATCTGATAGAGAATAAAATAATAATAACCATTAATAATAAAATAATATTATGTATATAATAACCTCAAATAAAATAATAATAAATATAACGAATTTTAATAAGACAAATAATGGTGTATATACCATCTTGCACCGACTAATAACCCCAGAAAATGTACAAGGTGTATTTTATATTGAATATCCACTAATAACAATATTTATAATATTTAATTAAGAATATTTAGAAATATTCATTAGATCACTAAAATGGGGTACGACACAATCATACCAAAATGCAACAACACGAATGTCATTGGACGTACCGTATGACTACATGGGCTTGGGCTCAGTTCGGGTCCAGTTTGACTAGTTTGGTGCGACCGGGTCACCTAGACGTCAAATAATATTAATAATGAATAATTTAACTATTTATAATGGTCATGTCGTAACTTGGCCTGGTTTTTCTAGTTAGGACATCATTATGGCTCGGCCTTCCTTGGCATGGCTAATACACTAGTCAAGGCACACCACTGCACTATTCATGCCACAATTTCTAACTGTCTTGTACTCAAAAACTCCATCATGGATAAAGTCATCTACTGTAATAATTAACTAAATAATTATTTATAAAAATTCTAAAATTACTATTTAAATCAAATAATTAATAATATAAAAAAATTTAAAAAAAATTCGGGAAGGGGAGCTACAAATCTACCCACCTTAAAAATAATTTTGTCCTCGAAATTCTAACTCATAACCATGCCTAAAAAAATAAAAGTCAAGGAATAAATCCACTATTACCACAATCTTCTCAAATTTTAATTCCTCAAAAATAGTTTGTATTCTTCTCCTAGCCAAACAGCCTCCAGGACTTCTACCCACCTTTGGTCACACTACTCCTCACACTAAAAAAAATCTTCTAACTGGTGCTAACAATCCTACCAACAAATGTCTAGGCATATGGTATCTATAATCCTCTCGTATCTATCAAGCAACCCGAACTTAGCAAGCAGTAATTTACACAAGTAGCTAAGAAATATTGGTGAATTTTAATAAGTACGACCTTCGTCTATCTGCAATAGAGAGGACAGGAAGGTAAGGAAGAACAATTGAGAGCAATTATGAAGTTTAAAGAGCGGTAGAGAATATACAGTAATACAGGTAGAAAGAGTATATATGAACCTATAGTCTCATTCGCTAGATTGGGCCACTCTAGTCCAGTCACTTGCTACATCGAAGAACCCTTCATTCTTAGAGGGCTTGCAATCCATGCAATACAGAAATTCTGCTCCAGAAATTCTGCTCCCAAAATTCTAAACAAGGTTTCACAATAGAACAAAATTTGGAAAATCAAGGTTGTGGTCTTACTGGGTTCTTTGTTTGGGCATCAGTCGTTGGTTGGATGATTATTGGGTTTCAATCTATATTGACTAGACAAGATTCCAATGATAAAACTCTCCCTACTAGATTAGGGTAACCTAGAATAGGGTTCCTTCCAAGTGGTTGAGCTAGTTGCTAGTCGGGTTGGCTAGCTAGGTCCATAAGCCCAAAAATGTGCCTTCAGTGACTTTTGTATTTAAGTAGCACAAGAGGCCTCTATCGAATGGCTCACTAGTGGCATGCGCGTAGTGGGCTTCGAGTAGATCACCGCCACATATCGGGTCGAGTGAACTAAGTCAAGGTTGAGGCTCTAGAGGAAATCAGAAAGTACACCAGGGTTATTGTAAGGGTTATAGCTAGTCCTTTTAACCTGAAAGTCGTACCCCAAAAATAAAGTACAAGGGAACGAGTTTTAGTGGGACATGATATACCTAGATGAAGGTGGACTCGTCTAGATCTTGCATGTGAAGTTTGTTGGAAGACAACCATTGGTCTCGTGCTCCGAATATTAATGACACGGCCGGGGACACAAAATGATCTAAATGGAAAGTGGGAGTCCAGGGGCACTATTTATCATCCTAATGGAAATTATTCCAGTTGATCAGTAGTCTTCATATATCCCAAAATGTTTAGAAGGCTTACAATCTACCTACCTTAGAAGCTAGGACAGGATTTTAAGAATAACGGGGTTAGAAGAATCTCAAAGTCCTGATATTGTACCTCGTCTCTTGTTAATGAAGAATAAGGTACGATGTATCGAAATACGGTAGATATAAGTCAAGTCAAGGATCATTCCTCAATAAATAGAAAACGAGGGTGTACACTGACACAGGGTTGCTAAAATGGAATGATCTACTCGTCCATGGTATACAAGAGTGATCGACAGGATAACCCACTCTAAGGAAAAAGATTTCTAACAACTGAGCCTTGAATTTCTATTTGCGTCAAGCCTGCCAGTCTATTGTCACAAGGGTCCTAGTTAAACCAAGCTTCAAACTAACGTTTAGAGGCTCACACCATTTGGTCTTTTGAGGATAGGTCTCCTAAGTTGGCATTTGGTCAAGGAAAAGATCCTAATCATCTTCGGACTTCGATGACCAGAAGATCAAAATAGTAGCGTTAAGGTCGAAGGGAGGACGAGTAATTCAGGACAAGGTTTCAGTCACTGGCTGGCCGTGATTAGCTATACTTGTGTATACAACTATCATAGCCATGGGGATACTCTGTATCTACCTATTGATTACGGGTTTTCGTCTTTCTAATCAGTGGAAGACAAAAACAATAAAGAGTTCAAGAGGGATGTCGCTGAATACAATTACGTGATTCAAAGGCGAATACATAATTCAAGAGAAATTGTCAAAGCAGTCGCGGATGAGATCTTAGAGGCATCTATATCTCAATCCACATAGGACAATTAGATGAAGAGCGAACCAAATGCATCATGGTTGATCACACCGTGATACAATGATTCTGATTAGACAATATGTTAGCGGGCGTCCCCAATAAACATATGCCTTGAAGCAAGCTCGATAAAAGAGTAAGCTTGTGAAAACTAGGCTGTAACAGTAGCATTGGTCAAGATAGTCAAAGTACAAGCAGTCGAGATTTTTGAAAGAAGGAGATAGTTGTTCGAGTTTTGAGAGAATCCAAAACCTTACATGGTGTCCTTATTTATAGGCACCCTACTATCTTCTATTCTTATGGCCTTGGTCGACTAATGGGTTGTGGAACTCTAAATTTTATATTCTAGGTAAACCTATTAATGTCAGTCAATTACCCTGTCAATAGATCACGAGGACCACATAACGCTAGGTTGGGAGACATTCTACAGAATCTCTACTCGTATTGGCTTTGGATCTTAGAGGGCATACATGGCACTCTCCTATCCTCTATAATATTCTAAACTTGTAATCACGCCTGAAATCATTTCACCAAAAATTATGCGTCGCCTGTATACTCTGGCTATGACAAACCCTTTGTTCCGTGATTCAGGTTTGATAGGCTATCAGGTGCTCTACCTCATGTTGACACAAGGATATCTGAGATCTAAGAGGTCAACGAGAACATAGTTTTTGCGATGTCCCATAGACTATGATTCTCTAAAATGATTTCAATTCTATGGGTTGTGCCTCGCCAGTACGCTGCTGGCTGCAGTGAACCCACGTTCTCCACTCAAAAAATAATTGACGACAGTGCGCTGCTGTCTAAACTTTATGGGCTAGTTAATATTTCTCTAACTATAACCGTAAAAATTTATGAGCTTCTAGAGATCCAAACAAGTTGACTAAAAATAAAGCGTAGGTATTCGTCCTGTCAGTCACAACACCTAAAACAAAGGAGTTAACATGGAGGAATTAACTAAAGACGAAAGGAATACAAACATTCGGGTATCTATTTTATATGCATTCCTATGGTTGAGAAAAAATCTCAAATAAATCTACTTCGAAATTCGTATGCAAATAACAGAATCAAAATTTTTTTAAAACTAATTTCCTACGGCAACATGGTATTTAAAACAGGCAATTCTAACTTATGATATAAGATCTATATCTAATACAATAAAAGAATATTAAACAGTTCATTAAAATTAATGACTTAATTCTAGGCAAGTCTAACTTGCCAGTGAATAGTGGATCCACATTGGATCATAATGTCATATCATAAGTATCAGTGTACCTATAAGGTTCTAGCAAGCTATCCAAATTGCATGGCCTATCTAATAATCTTAACAACCCAACGGTCAACTTGAACAAGGGACTCATATTCCTAGTTTATTCTCCTAAATTATTTCAATCCTAATTGTGAATGAGCATTTCCTGGGCACAGGCTCACAATAGTATGACTAACGTACCATCACGAGTTCACAATCCTTTGCGAAAACTGACCTGCATGGGCTACCACAAAAACTTGTCACGACCCGCACCCGGTTTTCGGATATGAGACGTGTCCAAGCCAGCCTACGCCGCAGAGTCGGCGGTAGAACGCTGTCAAGCCCGCAAAAAATAAATGCTCAAAATAAATATTATTGCTCATTCACATTTCTGGATTTATTAGAACATTTATGATTAAAGAAAATACAAGATTTTACATTTAATGGAATTGATACAATGCTATCTTCTATTTCTAGGTTGACCTCACCATACCCAAGCCTTTCCAATGTAAAGAGTGATCACGGCTAAACCTGAAAAATGTTGGTTTCCAGTCAGGAATGGAACAAGTACACAAAACGACGGCAATGCAAAATATAACAGAATTAACAAGACATGAAAATAGCATATGAGATATGAAAGCTGTAAGAAAACTGATGACATAGCACGATAGAGAAGTAAACAAGGAAAAACTAATAAAAAACATCTATCTAGGTGGTATGAAATATCCTTTTCGACATGTGAACGGCTAGAGGGTAAATCCGGCTCACTGCATGTGTCGTGTGCAGCTGCTATCATGCAAGAATAGACATTTTGGAGATATTTCTGGGTAGTTCACATGTGTACTAAGATATTTTCCCTCCCGACTACTCCGTGTGACGAGCGTGTCAACAAGCAGTAAGATATATATATAGACATGAAATGAAAAGATTACTATGAATCGAAAAGCAGTCAGAAAGTGCACTTGCCTGAGGTCCTTAGCTGGAGAAACCAATAATACCATACCACTCAATGAGCCACAATCAGTCAACACATGCAGAAGTCACCAGATGCTGAAATAAATAGTACCAATGTTCTCAAAATAGTCAAATTAGCTAGGATTGTCAGTCCTTAAGTCCAATTCTGGACACAGGAGCAAAACGATAATTTCGGGCAAAAATGATGTCCGCCGTTGGACCCGCTTTGCACCGAAAAGCATGCCAGAGTCAACGGTCTCTAAAGCCGTCAAACTATATGTCTACAGATTCAGTTTTCCGATACGAACCCAACTATATGTCCAAAGTTGGATTCTGACAGGCCGTGCACAAAATCGCCCGTTAAGTGGGACCGTGGGGCCCGCAAAACAACGTCGGATTCAACTGTCTCAGAATTGGACCAAACTTGGCATACATGACCAGAAAAATGATATGGTCCTGTTGGTGCAAGTTTCGTCTCGATCTGACAAGCGTGCACAAAGTAATTGAAGAATTTGTAAAGTGCTCGATACGGTGAATTTCGACGGATACGCATCAAATTCATCGCGCACATGCGACCAATTTGAATTCCGCCAAAGCCCACACGATCACGAAGCCGTTACGCAGCTTTCGATGCTTTCGGTTCGCAACCAACGCGCCCGGAATGGCGGGACGCACGTCGTGTGGAAGAAATTTCTAGTTTTTAAAAACTATTTTTGATGATTTTTTCGATCTTCACATCGATTTATCTTAGCACGTACTGATTATAAAAAATAATCTAAAAATAGGGTTTTAATACTGGTTAAGTTGTCTAAAAATGAGTTCAAATGGATTTTGAAAATCTGTCATGGATTAGCAGGTATTTGCCTTCCAATCCGTGCGTATGTATCGAACTTTTTCTGTTCTGTGGACTGCTTTTACGTCAATTTTTGTATCGATTTACTGCCTAATCTAATCCGATCCTATACAAACTAATTAGTCAGGTTTTTAGGTGTATATGTTGTGATTCAAAAGAATCAATTGGAAGGGAAATCGATTTAGCGATGGGGGAGAAACAGGACCTGTAAAATGGCACTCCATAGCGGTTGTTGCTCTGGCCGCTGCTGCTTCTACGTGTGCGCGGTGTCCTTGGCCGCCGTCCGGCGGCCCTCCGGCGGCGCTCCAGCGTCGGGGTGGTCGCACAGGAGGCTGGGTAGGCACGACGTGGTATTAGGGTTTGCTAGGATCGTGGTTTCGTATTCTCTCGAGCCTCCGCTTATATACAGTAGGGGTCGGGCTCTCCTTGGTTTGGGAAGTATGTTCGGGCTCGGGGTGTTGGTTTCTATCATCTACTGCTGCAGCTGTCTTTGGGCCGGGCCTGGCTTGAGCCCGAGCTCAGCTGGCCGGGCCTGGCTCATGGGCTTCCTACTTATTCCTTTTCTTTTTATTATTTATATACTAATACATATATATTTATATATATATTTTTTATATACACATAAATATGTATGTATTTGTATACATACATATATATACCCGCATATACATATATATATATATATATATATATATATATATATATATATATATATATATATATATATATATATATTTAAAATAAAAAATAAAAAAAAAAAAAATATACATATATATATATATATATATATATATATATATATATATATATATATATATATATATATATATATATATATATATATATATATAAAAATATATATATATATATATATATATATATATATATATATATATATATATATATATATATATATATATATATATATATATACAAATACACATATACACATATATATTTATACACAAATATATTTTCATATATATATTTATATATATATATTTATATATATATATATATACACATGCACACAATTACCTATATCCATATACCAATATTAATATATATAACCTATCAATATATATGTCTATACATATATACACACATAAATATGTATTATATGTATATACCCGTTTATTTATATATCCTACCCCTATATATAATATTTGTTTCTATATACATATATATATATCCTTATAACCATACATATATATTTATATATATGGATAAGTATTCCATAACCTAAAATATTAATAATAAATCTTGTATATAGTTTATAAATACGCACATCAATGATATACATATTTATATATCCATACACAACACCCATATATAATATATTCATATATCTGATAGAGAATAAAATAATAATAACCATTAATAATAAAATAATATTATATATATAATAACCTCAAATAAAATAATAGTAAATGTAACGAATTTTAATAAGACAAATAATGGTGTATATACCATCTTGCACCGACTAATAACCCCAGAAAATGTACAAGGTCTATTTTTTATTGAATATCCACTAATAACAATATTTATAATATTTAATTAAAAATATTTTAGAAATATTTATTAGATCACTAAAATGGGGTACGACACAATCATACCAAAATACATCAACACGAATGTCATTGGACGTACCACATGACTACATGGGCTTGGGCTCAGTTCGGGTCCAGTTTGACTAGTTTGGTGCGACCGGGTTACCTTGACGTCAAATAATATTAATAATGAATAATTTAACTATTTATAATGGTCATATCGCAACTTGGCCTGGTTTTCCGAGTTAGGACATCATTATGGCTCGGCCTTCCTTGGCATGGCAAATACACTGGTCAAGGCACACCACTGCACTATTCGTGCCACAATTCCTAACCGTCTTGTACTCAAAAACTCCATCATGGCTAAAGTCATCTACTGTAATAATTAACTAAATAATTATTTATAAAAAATCTAAAATCACTATTTAAATCAAATAATTAATAATATAAAAATATTTCAAAAAAATTCCGAGAAGGGGAGCTACAAGGTGAGAGGTACTAATTCTTTACTTTGATCTCTGGCTGGTGGAAGATTCACAATCTTCATCGTCGCCTTTAGAATTGGGACAACCCCATCATGAACTTGCTGTGGAGAAAAACCTCCAAATTGAAGAAAAATCTTATTGGTTGTGACTGTATGATTATCATTAGTTAAAGCAATAGCTTTAGCATTTATCAACTCTTGAATCTTCTTCTTCAAGACATAGCAAGCTTTCGTGGGATGATTTATGTATCTATGATAGATACAATATTTGGCATTATCAACCATCCACCTCATTAGGTCATTTTGGCTCTGGGATCTGAAGCTTACCACTCTTCACGAGACATTGGAATTTTCCAGGAATATCACTGTCATCGAAAGAGTATTCTTCTTTCGGCTTAGAAGACTCTGTATTACTTGGTGTTGTTTTAGATTTCGAAAGGTTTACCACTAGGGTTTCCTTTCCTTTCCTATTGCGATTACCAGAGTTGTTGCCTGAAGAGGCTTTCTTTTTTTTTTCTTTTCTGAGGCGAAGATCATCCCGTGTTCACGAGCCAATCTACCATTGGTCTTATCTAAAACTGTTGCTATAATGAACAAGGCCCAATCTGTGAATTGAGAGCCTGTAAAAACAGTGATGGTTGGTCGCAGATTCATTTTGCATTCAATACTGAATCTGGCATACCAGGAGGCATTTTCAAAGTAGCTTGTCAAAAATGTTCAATAAACGTCCGAGTATCCTTCTTTTCTTTTTGTTTAATTTCTATTAAAGAGGACATATTCATGTCCATTCCTCCTTCATAGAAACGGGAGAGAAACATCTCTTTAAACTCGTCAAAAGACGATATGCAATTGTCGGGTAGACTGCGATACCAGTCGTATGCTGAACCCATCAAACACCCAATGAAGACTCGGGTGAGAAGAGTATCATTCTTCTATAGATGCAGAGTCATAATATCAAAATAATTGATATATTGACTTGGAGAAGCCTTTCCATCAAATAATACCATAGATTGTGGCTTGAATTTAGGGAAAAAGGGCACACCATTCCAGTGGGGAGGATAAGGTTGCTTGATCCCCAACTTCTGGAGCTGATCTTTGTGCTTCAGAACTCAAACTGTGCTTTTAACTCCCGAACGGCTTAAATAGCTTCATTAGTTTGAGGGAGTATGTTTGATTGAATAGTGGCCGGATGTATCGTAACCCCCACCGGAGGTGATACATCTTCTGGAATGAGAGGATCAGGAGATGTAGAGTTTTTGTTGATAGCAGGCTCTTGACTCAGATTATTCAAAGGTATGTCAACCCCTTGACTATCTTGAGTTTTTGCTGCTACTTGTACTGGTGTTACCACTGCTGGTTGGACTATTTGCTGATTCGTTATTAACTGATTCATATTTTGCATCATTGCAAGCATATCCTTTAGCGATTGTTCCACCGCAGAAAGACGTTGTTCTGTATGAGAAGTAGACGTCTCATGTTCTTCTCGGATAGCATAAGATTCAACTTCTCTTGAACTTACAGAGGGATTGGTGTGCAGATATAAATCAATGCTATCAGTTTCTGACTCCAAGTACTGGGTTCCCCCAGCTTCTGAATCTGAAGAATACATATTTAAAGATTGTCGACATCTTGATCGAGTATGTTGATATACTCCTTCAAAAGAGTCGAGAATTTGGTTGAACCGTTGTTGACCTGGAGTCTGGGATGAATTGCGTCTTGAACGTCGTCCTCTATTGATATGAGATGCCATATTAACTGATGCATAGGACAACTTATGTTCTTGGTCATCAATTTGTTGCTGAGGTACGTTGTAACTTAATCGGTCGAAAACTGATAGTTTAGTAGCAGAACAGCAACATTTGATCACTATTTGGTGACATTCACAATGATAATTTTCTTGAGGGAATGTCATAGGAGATTTTCTGTTTTTATGCTTTTGTACAAGTAACTCGCGTAAATCAGAAGAATCAGAAGGTAGTATTTTCTTTTTTATATATGGAACAGAGAAATATCCAGTCCCTTGCGTAAAAAGAATATTACTACCCTCATTGGCAGAAGAAAGTTGTGCATTTTTACGCGCTTGAAGTTGTGTGCGTAAATCTTGAGTTGATTTTTGTGCACTTCGAATGCCAGCAGCATTGCGCGTAATCCTATGATTAGGCACTTTGCGTAAAACATCATTAGAGGATTGTTGGCATAAAACAGAAGCTTTGCCATATTTTTTATTCTCCTTGGATAAACCAAAGGAATCGTCTGTTATAGTAACAGAAGACTTGTTTTTACGCTAAACGCATGTAGATAAGTTCACTTTAGATACAAAAGCACTATTGTGAACTTTATATACCATGTCACCGACAGAAGATTTGTCCTTACGCGTATAGCACAAAATAGAAGTATCTTCTACGTCACAGACGGGAGATTTACCTTTACGCGTAGAGCACAAGACTTGAGCATCTACCACGTCACAGACGGGAGACTGAACTTTACGTACTGGGCGAAAAACTGAAGTAGGAACTGCCTCGTCATAGAGGCAGCCCCAACAATAGGAGTAGGAAGAATTTCCTTGCCTTTGGAGAGAGTAGAGAGATCAGAGGGTGCTTTGGACTTAGGAATCCAAAAAATTTGCACCTTTCGTGATTTTTGAACATTGGAGCAGCGAGTACTACCCCCAGTTCGGAGCATTTCTTCGTAAGCAGTCTGGTCGAATTGAACAACCAGTATCTTCTTTGTCGATCCAATCGACACATCATCATATTGAGCAATTGCCTTCTCGTCATCGGAGAAAGTCGTCCCCAGTAGAGTCACTATTTTGTTTCACTTAACAAAATGCCCTTAAAAGGCTTTTAAAAGAAAACGAGAAAAAGTACAAAAGTACAAATAAATTCTAGGAAGTATTGCTATGGAAGTTTGATCTGAGAGCGATCACTTTGTTCCTTGGACCACATGATGATGAAGAGAACTGCTTGAAAAAGAATAACCGGAAGAACTATGTCACCAGAAAGGTATCGACATAATTGGCACTGATGGCACAGTCGAATGCTTTCCTGCTTTGCTTCACTCTGTTCTTGAGAAAAAGTTGAAGAAAAATGCTCTGAAAAATCACTTTGCTCTGAAAGTCTTTGTGCTCCAAAATATTGTAATTTCTATTTAAAAAATAAGTCTATTTATAGGCTAGACCCGCTGTGCGTAAAAAGCAACATAATTGGGTCTCTACACAAGTAACTGTCATCCACGATTGAAAATCGACCTATACGCGTGATGACACGTGTCCCATATAGAGTTGTGGTCTCTACGCATGGTGACACGTGTCCCATAACTTCAACAATATAGGGAGAGCACGTACACACATTCCACGATAAGTGTGGCATGAAAGCCACGTATACAGACCACGTTCTCACATAGCCAAAAAAGATTGAGCGTAAAATAACCCAAAACAAACTTCCTGCGTAAAGCGGCTAAAAAGTTGCCTTGAGCGTATAGTTAGCTCAAATAAACTCTATGCACACAAAAGTAGCTGAGATAGCCTTGAGCGTAAGAAACTAAAATAACTTTCATGCGTAAAGGAAGCGGTCTCGTGAGCGTAAAGTAACCCATCTGCACACTAAACTACAAGCGTTGGGTTTGGTGCAAAAATCTTCTTTGCTTCTGTGCACTGTTCTGTCATAAAAGCATTCTGTTAGAGCAGTATCATGCGCATTAAATGCGGCCTGGACAGCCTGTCTCTCGCTTAAAGTTTGAGGATGGTTCTTACATAAAAGAGCCTGCGTAGAGTTAGACTCTGTTTGATCTCTGCGTAGAGCTTGAATCTGACTCAGTTTGACTTGCGTAGAGTCTTTAAATGGGCTTCGCGTAGAGTCTAAAACTGACTTTGCGTAAAGCTCTCAACTTCTTTTGACTTGGTCTATGAAGTTTATTCATGCTTCTACAGCTGGCTGTGTCTATCCCCCGCTCTCCAGTATTCTAGTTGTGGGGCGTGACAATAGGAAAGGACAATAACATTTACCTTTCATCAACGCAAGGGTGAGTGCAATGATGTAGCTAAGAAGTTTCTCTGATGCGACGCATTTAATGTGTTTACTGTTATGCTTACGATAACATGAACAACATGCTCACATGCTTTATTGCTTTCCATATGCCATAAAACTAGTCCAAAGGTAATAATAAAAATATCACCAAATAAGATGCGTGCTTCATAAAATTACTTAGTGTTGGTTTAGCCGAGTGGGTTGCCTTACTCTTTAGTACATGATAATGTACTGACTAACATTGTAGGCATCATTTTTAGGTGCTAATGCTTGGTAGTCGTTTGATCAATCCCGTGACGGCGATGTATCAGATGGGTGTGCATAAGCTTTTTCTACAAGACGATGATGTCTACTATATGGGACGTGAAGTATGGAATAAAGAAATCATTTGTGAGCAAGAGAAATCATGAGTGTTATATTTCACCACCGTATTTCTATATAGGGAAATTTTTGACCAAATTAAAATTTTGCCAGTAGTGTGCCATTATTTGTAGTCACATGACTAAGAATTAGGATTATAAATTTGAAATTAATTAGTTGTGCTATCACTAGGCCCAAACTTACTAGTAATAAGTCCAAATAGCCCACCCAAGCCCAACTCATATATCTTCCATTTGGTCCTTTTATTAGAAAATATGAATAGAGTTTAGTTACAGACTAACTAAGCCTTAATTAGGCCCAACCCAAAACTTCATGGTCGAACATGTACATTCCTCTTCCTCTCATTCTTTACACTTTATTCTTCTTCTCCAAGCTCCTCTCAAATTGTCCATTGGAGCATCAACCCCCAAATTCTTTATTCCTTTCAAATTTTACATCATTTCCAATCCCTTCATGGAGATCCATGGCATAGAGAGCTCTAGCGGAGTCTAGGAGGTGCTAGCCCAAAGAAGGATTGTAGCAAAGAGGCATCTTCGTGTCCGACATTGTAGTTTCTGTAGGCCTCAAAAAAATAAAAGTCACGCTGAGTTGATCAGGACAAAGTCTAAAAGTCACGCTGAGTTGATCAAGACAATGTTTAAAAGTTACGCTGGGTTCTACCAGACTATTTCCTCAAATATACGCAGAGACAGCTCATCATTTGTCAGAATATCATTATGACTGACAGCACGACTGTCAAAGAATGTCTCCTCGAATGCCACATATGCACGGGACTCGAGAGATTTTAACCGACTATTGCGTGACTTTCGAAATCTTCTTCAACAAGACTCAGCCTTCATTAAGTTGGCGTACCAAAAGAGCTTATTGTCATTTAATGCGACTGACAAGGCAATCAATGTCAGAGATTTTGTGTCAGTCGAGGCACGTCGAATCAGGACAGCTGGCCGTTCTGACTCAAGTTTGCGTGTGTTTTGAACTCTTTTGTTCCTTCCTCAAGTTTGCGTGAATTTTGAGCTTTCTGTCTCAAGTTGGCGTGTATTTTGAAGCCTACTGCCCCAAGTCTGCTGGATTTCATCTTCTACCAAGTCTGCGTGGATTTCATCCTCAACCAAGTCTGCGTGGATTTTATCCTCAACAAGGCTGCGTGGATTTCGTCCTCAACAAGCCTGCGTGGATTTCATCAAATTGGAGTACGTGGCAGCCATGCCACCGTTCTCTCACCTGCGTGTCCTGTAACTTGTACACGACTCATGCACGATTGCCATGTATCCAACAGTTATAGGCCACGTCCAGTAACTGCTCATAACCTTGCATATGTTAAATCCTGCGTAATTTTCAACTATGCACAAGTTGTGAAGACGGTTATCTTTTCAGTTATTTTTGACTCTATAAATAGAGTTCTTTTCTCATTCATTGTACAGAGACATAGATATCTAAATTGCTATCGAATTCTTGAGAGCTTTTCTTCTTCGCATCGTCTAATGATAAAGCGATCGTCTTCTAGATCGGATTCCTACAGTTGTATTTTCCCAGAAACACAATAAATAAAGTGAATTTATTTATGGAAAACAAATTGGCGACTCTGCTGGAGAAAACCATCTCCTCTTCTGAGATGGCAACAACTCAATGCGACACTTCGTCAGTCGGCTCGATGAAGAAGGTGATATCGATCCAATTCGATCAACTCGCCTACGAAGAAATGCAGCGGGCTAAGGGTGGCAAGCCCACTTCAGCCTCCATCACCACTGCCAAGTCGAAGGGACGATCTGTCTACGTCCCTAAGAATCTGTTGGCAACCAATGGTGAAGTTTCTGCCACAGTGTCTACTCCTAATACTGGCAAGAACTCTACTACAAGCACGCACGCTCTTGTGTGCTCGAAGACGACAGCAGTCAAAAGTCACGCTGGCAGCACTGGCTCCTTAGCCAAGCATGTTCCAGCGTGCAATCTCAAAGTCAAAAGTCACGCTGACAGCACTGACTCCTTAGCCAAGCCTGTTCCAGCGTGTAATCTCAATCCCAATAGTCACGCTGACAGCACTGGCTCCTTAGCCAAATCTGTTCTAGCGTGTATTTCTAAATTCAAAAGTCACGCTAACAGCACTGGTTCTTTAATCAAGCCTGTTTTAGCGGGTATTCCGCATACGTCATCCAACAAGTCAATTCTCTCTGACTCAGTGTGCGTACCAAAATCTGGCTCTTTAGCCAAGACTTTATACGCTGATAATACTGGCTCCTTAGCCAAATTGTCACCAGCATACTCTAAGAAGAATAGCTCTTTAGCTATCTCTCCTTCTTTGCCAAGTTCTACTAGAACTGGGGGTGGTCTTGCTTTAACTCCTCCACAAATGGCTCACAAAGTTCCTTCGAAAAGAAATAACTCTTTAGTTGTTTCTTCTGCTCCTGTAGTGTTTACTTCAGGAACAGCTTTGTCTGACAGTTTTGTTAGTCAAAGAAAAGGAGATGGTCTTTTGACTACTCTTCCTTCTGGACATTCTATGTCTCAAAACTTGAATAAGTCTAAGAAGAAATATTTCTTAATGTCTTCTTCTACGACTTCTTCGAATTGGGCACAGAATTTGTCTATAAAAGAGGGTCTGTTACCAACTCCTAATCAAGGGGGTGGTTCAACTCTTCCTTCTCTGCAAATATCCAGATCAATGGAAGGAAAACTCCAAGTTTCAAAAACCAATGTGTTACCTCCAACTGATCTAAGAGCAAAACTTAATCAAACCCGTTTAGGAAGCACTTCTGGTGTCAAAAAACTATACCAATCGGGAACAAAAGCAAGAGATCCAGATGCAGAGTATGCTAGAAATTATGTGGCTCAGATTAATCACTCTCTATATAATCAAGAGCCATCAAGACCCAAGAACCGGAAATATATTCCTAAAAATATACAACGAATGTTCTCTGATGTACCTCAATCTTCACAGACAGATTTACAAGAACACCTTCAACAGAAGAGAAGGAATAAATCTGTGTCAATGGATCATGACCATGTTGAATGTGACTTCCAGCCAAGAGTCATAATTTAATGTAGATGTCAATCAATGGATCATAACCATGCTGATCATGAATGTGACTTCCAACCGAGAGTCATAATGCAATGCAGATGTCAAACTAAACGACAAACTGTCTTCAATCGGATTCAGTGTGAACCTATGCCTGATGAAGATGAACCTCTGTTTGCTTCTGTCAATATGACCTCTCGGGATACTGGGGGTAGAACTGATAGTCCAGATGGAGTATATAGAGGCACCAGATCAAGAGTCATGGCTTCTAATCAAAGAACTTCGGTTTCCGAAGATTATTCTGAATTTTTTGGAGAATCTAACTTCCCACCTCTTCCTACTGGGGGTAGTTCTCCTACAAATGACTTTGATACACAAAGTAGTGATTCAGAACATACAACATCCACTAATTCATCAACAATCCCTCATACAGTCACAACCTATATGGTGGATGGGAATATTGAATTGAACAATGAACCTTCTTCTTCGGTGACTCCTCAAGACCAAAGGATTGCTTCTTTGGAACAGCAAATAAAATCTATAGCTGATACTATGAAGTCGATGTATGAACTCATGGCAACCCAGCTGCAAAATTGACAGACTGTACCTAAAGCCATACCAATTGACACTGGTGTAAGTCCAGTACATGTTCCTCCAGCAGTACAATCCAATACTCCTGGGCAAGCTCAACCAGTTCCTAGTCACTCTGGAGCTGGGGGTAGTGCTTATAATGTTGTTCCTCCTCCCAACTATTCTCTACAAGCTACGACTCCACAATCTTTTGGAGTTGTTACTGAAGAATTGAGGAATCTCCAAACTCAATTTGAGGCATTCAAACAGAAGGATGGTTTACAAAGGTTAGGCATCAAGCAACCTTATCCAATAGAATGGAAGCAAGTATCGTATCCTCCTAAATACAAGCCTCCTACTATCTTATTCTATGATGGAACCACTTCTCCGAGTCAGTTTATTAATCACTTTGAAGTGATGACTGACCAGCTTGCAACCAAGTGACGCCCTCCTTACTCGGGTGTTTGTCGGATGTCTCAAGGGAACGGCTTATGAATGGTATAGAAGTCTCCCGAATGGGTGTATTACCTCATTTGCCGGTTTCAAACAAATGTTTCTTGAACGATTCTATGAAGGGCTCAATGACATGACTATGTCTGCTCTTATAAGAATCAAGCAGAAAAATAATGAAACTACAGAGGATTTCATTGAACAGGTTCGAAGAGAAGCTCTGAAGATGCCTCTTGGAACTCCTGATGCTGTCACCAGTCGACACATGCAAATCAAATTTGTTGCCAATCATCAGCATGTGGACAGGATCTACTCAATTTCAAGATTGGGCTTCCTTCATAGTTAGTGCCAAGGCCGCAGAAATTAGTGCTGAAACCTTCAAAGGTTTAGGAGTGCAGATGACTCCCAAAGAAACAGGTCAAAGGTACTAACAATAATGCTAAATCCAATACTCGTAAGGGAAAAGAAACCCTTGAAGTTAATCTTCAGAGTAAAGATGTATCGACTGTTCATCCTGCCTCTACGACTCAACAACCAAGAGCACCTCGTCCCAAAGAAGAATACTCTTTTGATGACGATGATGTCCTTGGTATCTTTGAATGTCTGCTGAAAGGTAATAAAATACAATTACCTGAAATCAAGAAACCCGATGAAGCTGGTAAGACAGATCATCCTAAATACTGTCCGTACCATAGAATGTTGGGTCACACAGTTCGTACATGCTATGTACTGAAAGGAAAGATCCAGGAAATGATCAAATCTGGAGCTATCACTCTTACTCCGAAAGCGAAGACCGTCACCTCCAACGTCGTCTCTATGCAATTCGGAGATTTCCCTCCTCAACTCCTTGAAAGCGGGATTGTTCCTATTCCCAAGGCAACTCTCGAAAAAGTGAATATTCCTCCTCCACAGTCTGAAGGATTAGTACCGATCACTATGGAAACAGGAGAAATCATATGGATTCATCCTGATCTAGTGGCAGATTTTGAAGCTCCTCCTCTTCAAAAGACTACTTCCCGAAAATCTAAGAAGGCTGGAAAAACTAAGTCATGTCATATGACTTCTTTCGGATCTACTCTCGATACAGAATCAAAAGATAAGGAAGAAGCACTTGCTAGTGCTTCTAGAACAGGAAAACCTTATCTAAAGGATTATTCCAAGAGTCCTGAGGATACTCCTGATATCCCTTCTGCTGACAAAGATGCTCCTAATATTCCTCTTGAAGAAGAATCATCCACTGCACCTGTTCCTTCAACTGTATCGGTTGTACCTACTCCTTCCAAGCCTACAGCTCTTGAGAAAGGCAAACAACAGGCTCGATTTGATAAACCAATCAAGAAGTCCCCTCCTCTCGGGCTTCAGAAGCCTTATAACTTCGACATTCTAGCTCAACTTGCTAATACTCCAGCTAGAATGTCCCTCTTTGAACTTCTACGTCTTTCTAAAGAAACTCGGGAGACGTTATGTGAAGCACTTCTTCAGGCTGACTCTTGTCTTGCACAATTAAAGAAGCCAGATGAAGAACCTGCTACTTGCTTACATTGCAACAGTGTATTGGAGATTATCCCAAATATCACCTTTACACAAGATGACATGCTACTGGAGGATAATCGACATGATCGGCCTCTCTACTACACCGGTTATATCGATACGATGAAGATATATTGTATCCTCATTGATCCAGGGTCTGCTATAAGCATAATGCCGAAGAGTCTGTTGGATGAACTAAAAATTCCTCTTCACAAGCTTTCCAAGACGGTTACTACTATCCTGGGATTCAATCAAAGCCGAAGCGAGCCTTTGGGAAAGATTCATCTGAAACTTCAGATAGGAGATTTCAGATCCAAAGTCACTTTCTATGTGATCGAAATCGTAGGATCTTATAATCTTTTTCTGGGGAGGCCCTTCCTTCATGAAAATAATATGGTTCCTTCCACTCTTCATTAGTATTTTAAATACATTGACAGCAATGGAAGAGTACAAAAGGAAGTTGCTGATGTAAATCCTTTCCATGGGGTTGAAGCTTATTTTAATGATTCCCGGATGTACAAAGAAGAGTATACAAGGGTGATACAAGCTATGGAGAAAGAGGATCCGCAAAGTGAGACCTTGATAATTCCTGTTAAAGGTCGAACTATTCAGCAACAGTCTCCTAAACTTTCTGGAGAAGGTTCTTTCATTATTCCAGTGAGCAGACGGATCTCTCCATTACCTCAGTCGTCTACTCAAGATACACTAATCATTCCTGTCAGTGGGCGGACTATAATTCCTGTATCTTCACATATAAAACAGTATACTCTAGTAATCCCTGTTGGAGGGCGGATTACTCTTCCATCTCAAGCTTCAAGGGAGCTCACCTCTTCTGAGACTTTTGTTATCGATCTCAATCGAAACAAAACTTCCTCTCGTTCCTCTTCTCCTCCTTTAGTCATTGATTTGGCTAAGATTCCTAAGGCTCAGCCTTCTCCCAATGTAAATACTACTGCTTTTAAATTTAATAAAAAGTCTCCATCTTTGCAGTATATTGATGTATGTAATCATGTTCATAGTTATTTGCATTTGTTAGATGACTTGAGAACAATAACCATAGGAGTTGTATAGACTTTTCATACAGATGTATCCCTATAATCAGTACAAACTTCATACTTTCTGGTTCCTAGTAGAAAGCCA
Organism: Iris pallida; assembly: GCA_029216955.1. Classification (NCBI taxonomy): domain Eukaryota; kingdom Viridiplantae; phylum Streptophyta; class Magnoliopsida; order Asparagales; family Iridaceae; genus Iris; species Iris pallida. Next base: position 2,749,990 of record JANAVB010013595.1, read on the forward strand.
GGAGACATTCCAATATTCTTCTACAAAGGGCCTCAGAATCCTTCTGATTTAGAAGAGGATGACAAAGACGATAATACCGGAAGGTTACAACTACGTCGTTATAGTCAACAATCTAAAGACATCATCAAAAATATGGGTATGACTTCAGAACTGGCCTCAATAATAGAAAAGGAAGAAGAATGCCTGTCCAGATTCCTCCTCTGAAATATGGAAGGACAAAATGCGGATTGGGTTATATTGCTCCTACTCCTTTTATCAATACTGTCCATGAAGATCCCGAATCTGACGAAGATAAGAGATCTGATTCTTCTAGTACTACTTCTTGGGATTCTGATACAAGTATCGGTGACTTCCACTATAACATTCTGTCTTCCAACATGGTCTCCATTGACAGTTCTGAAGAAAATGATGAAAACGAAGATGAGTTTGAAATCTCACCTGAATCAGAACAATGGGCTCAAAGATTAGATAATCAATGGAAGTTCCGATTCGAGCAAAAAGAACCTCCGACTGAAGACAAACTTGTTCAAATAGATGTTGGTGAAGAGGGATCCCCCAAACCAATATTTATTAGTGAAAGTCTTTCAGAAATTGATAAGCAAGACATGATCAAACTTATTCGTGAATACATCGATGTCTTCGCTTGGAGTTATGAAGATATGCCAGGACTTGATCCACAAATCGCAACTCATAAACTCAATATCATGTCGAATGCTAAACCGGTCAAACAATAACAGCGACGATTCCGTCCAGATATTATGGATGCAATTGAAGCTGAAGTCAATAAACTCATGGCCTCTGGGTTTATTAGAGAGGAACAACATCCCGATTGGGTGGCTAATATAGTTCATGTCCTTAAAAAGACTGGCAAAATCAGAGTATGTATAGACTACCGCGATCTCAATGCGGCATGTCCTAAAGACGAATTCCTTCTACCAATTACTGATGTTATGATCGATAATACCTGTGGGTTTGAACGGATGTCATTCATGGACAGGTATTCTGGGTACAATCAGATTAAAATGTTTCCAGATGACGAGAAACACACTTCTTTCAGAACGCCGATCGGTACATACTGTTATACAGTTATGCCATTCGGTCTCAAGAATGCAGGAGCTACTTATCAATGAGCCATGAGCACTATATTCCGTGAACATTTACGGAAGACAGTCGAATGCTATGTTGATGATATTGCAGTCAAAGGTCGACAAAAAGAGGATCACATCCGAGATTTGAAGACTATTTTTGATCTAATGCGTAAGCATCAATTAAAGATGAACCCTACTAAGTCCTTCTTAGGCGTCTCTAGTGGCAAATTTCTCGGCTTCGTCATTACCTCGAAAGGTATACACGTAGATCCCGAGAAGATCAAAGCCATCCAAGAGATGCGTCCTCCACGCACCTTAAAAGAGCTAGGAGGATTTCAAGAAAGGATCGCTTATATCAGGAGATTCATCTCTAGTCTTTCAGGACGCTGCAGACCATTCAATAAACTTATGAAGAAAGGTGTTTCTTTTATCTGGAATGATGAATGTCAGAAAGCATTCGATGACATAAAACAATATCTGATGAGCCCTCCAGTATTGGTACCTCCTGTCTCAGGAATACCGTTCCTCCTATATACCCGAGCAATGAGTCATTCATTGGGTGCGCTGCTTGCTCAAAAGAATAAAAATGGTCATGAACAAGCCATTTACTATCTCAGTCGTACTATGACCGGAGCTGAACCTCGATATTCACCAGTCGAAAAAGAATGTCTAGCCCTGATGTTCGCTATCCAAAAGATACGACATTATATCATTGGCCAGACTATTCATGTCATTTCCAGGATCAATCCTATACGGGTCATGATGAAGAAACCAAGTGTTTTAAATTCTCGATTGGCTAACTGGGGAATCTTACTTGCTCAGTATGATATGCACTATATTTCTCAGAAATCGGTCAAAGGACAAGCTTTAGCTGATTTTCTGGCTGCTCATTCAATTCCAGAAAATTCAAAACTCTATGATAAAATCCCAGATGAAGTCCTAGACTCAAACCAAATTGCTGAAGAAGATCCTACTTGGCGTCTATTCTTTGATGGAGCTTCAAGAATAGGTCCTAATGGTGACATTGTCGTTGGAGTTGGAATCGTTCTTGTATCCCCAGAAGGTCTTGCTATCCAAAGATCTTATTCTCTCGATCAACCACGTTCAAACAACGTAGCTGAGTACAATGTACTACTTATTGGTCTTCTACTCGCTAAACATATGAATATTCAACATTTGGAAGCGTATGGAGATTCTAAACTCATTGTCAATCAGATAAGGGGTACTTATGAAGTTCGCCAGCAAGATCTGGTTCCTTATCGTAGATCGGCTATATCTATGGCTTCTTCATTTGAAGGGTTCTTCATTGAGCATGTTAGGCGAGCATATAACACAGAAGCTGATGCTCTTGCTAATCTTGCGGCGGTGTTAGCTATTCCGATTAGACGTCAACAAATGATTGTTGTTTGCAATCGAGAATTATTTTATCTCAAAAACAATCTAACTTTAGGACTTACAGTTGACATTGAAGAATCAACATCTCATGATGTCAATGCGACAAGAGGATTTGGATTAAGTCGTAAATCATTATCATCTTCATCTGATTCTAGCATGGAATTCATCTTCAGTAATTTAGCTGAGAATCAGAATACGGATAAAGATTGGAGACTTCCTTTCTTAGATTTTGTATTGTATGATATTTTTCCAGATAATCCGAGTGAGGCAGCATCTATCAGACGACGATCACTCAGATTCTATTACAATCATACTACAAAAACTTTATATCGTCGAGCTTATGATGGTTTACTTCTTCGATGTATTGCCGGTGATGAGGCTCAACAAATTATCTGCGAAGCACATGATAGAATTTGTGGAGCACATCAGCCTGGACCAAAACTTCAAGACCGTATTCGACGTATGGGTTATTATTGGCCTACTATGGTATCAGATGCCATCGAATATGCAAGGAAGTGTAAAGCTTGTCAAATCCATACAGATTTTATTCATCAACCCTCAAAATTTCTACATCCAACGGCAGCATCATGGCCCTTCGAAGCTTGGAGCATGGACATTATTGGCCCGATCAATCCGCCGTCATCAAAAGGTCATCGGTTTATTCTCGCAATAACCGATTATTTCTCCAAATGGGCCGAAGCTATTCCTTTATCTGAAGTCAAAACTTCCAATGTCATCAACTTTATCAAGCATCATGTCATCTACAGATTTGGTGTTCTTCGACGCATTATTCATGATAATGGACCACAATTCATCAGCCAGAAGTTTACTCGATTCTGTGACGATCATCGGATCAACAATGCGGCTTCTACCGTATATAATCCGGCAGCTAACGGATTAGCAGAAGCTTTCAACAAGACCATCATCAAACTCTTAAAGAAGTTTGTCTCTACTAACATACATAACTGGAGTGAGAAACTCGATGAATGTTTGTGGGCTTACCGTACTACAGTTCGTAATGCTACTAAATGTACACATTTCTCTCTGGTGTATGGATGCGAAGATGTTCTTCCATTAGAAATTCAAATTCCTTCTTTAAGGATAGCAATCACTAATGAACTTACCACCGAGAATAATGATCGTCTTCAACTTCAGGAATTAGAAGCTCTGGATGAAAAGCGATTATCTGCTCAACAGAATATCGAATTCTATCAAGCTAGAATCTCAAGAGCTTTTAACAAGAAAGTCAGAGTTCGAGCATATCAAAAAGGAGAACTTGTTCTAACAGTCAGACGTCCTATGACTATGACTCATATGAGCAAAGGCAAATTCGACGCAAAGTGGGAAGGTCCCTATGTTGTGAGCAGAGTCTTCTCAAATGGAGCTTATCAACTCTCAGAACTGGATGGTCGAATTGCTATGATGCCTATTAATGGCAAATTCCTTACAAAGTATTATGTATAAATATAAATGCTTGTAAATCATCAGACAAGTTCAAGTCCATAAATAAAATTCAAATTTTATTTCATCATGAATGATAGTACATGATATTAAAAAAGGTCACTATCATCCTTCTCTACATTTGGACGCGGACCACTGCCGTCCTTCTCGAAAACACGATTAGCAAAAGAGCTGAGAACTTCTTTGCTGGAACCCACGAGGAATTTGCAAGCAGCCATCCTCATGGCTTCCTCTTTTTCAGTCCTTCCTAAATCAAGCAGAAAATCCAGAATGTCTTGTGGTGGCTTGGGTGCAGACGAACCTTCGCCTGCTTCTACCTTCTTCGGCTGAATTGGATCGACAGGGCGTTCTTCAGTGCCCTTCTGAACCTTCGGGGCGATTTCAGCCTTCTTGGATGCTTCTTCAGACGATATTTTTATGTTGAAGAGTAGAAGTGTTCGTTTCTGTCAGATTTTTGCTATATTTATAGGCAGAAGTTCCTCAAATAATGAAGCGACACATTCATCCGACGGTTCGTCCGTTCATTAATGCCTGACGGTTCATCCGTTCATTTATCACATTCATCCGACGGTTCGCCCGTTCATTAATGCCTGACAGTTCATCCTTTCATTTATCACATTCATCCGACGGTTCGCCCGTTCATTAATGTCTGACGGTTCATCCGTTCATTACATCCACCCGACGGTTCATCCGTTCATTTATTACTACCCGACGGTTCGCCCGTTCATTATCATCTGATTGTTCGCCTGTTCTTGACGGTTCACCCGTTCATTATAATCCGACGGTTAACCTGTTCATTCATCATCATCTGACGGTTCATCCGTTCATTATCATCCATTTTTGACGGTTTATCCGTTTATTCCATCATTTGTCAGTTTTCCCGTTCATTTCACATACATTAACGATTCATCATCGTTCATCATCCACGTCGGTATCATATTTATGAAAATGATATTTAGTCTTTTGATTCTCGAGTCCAAAGATCATGAAAAATTGAGTTCAAACATATTTTTATGTCTGAATTCTATTTTTTCTAATCAGTATTAAACTAAGATCATCTCTGGTTTAATATCATCTGATAGAATTACAAAGTTCATTTGTATATTCTATTCTATTGAAATGTGTCATGTATTATTTACCTCTGAACATATTTTCTATGAATACTCCATTATCAAAAAAACAACAAAATCAAAAATCAGATCAAAAGTTCTCATTTGTCTTCATTCAAAATCAAAATATTGATTACAAGTGAAAATAAAAAAGGTCTATTTATTAGGAGTTATTAGCTCCTTAATACGATTAAGTACAGTACTCATTTTCTCATCATGAGCTTTGCAAACTCTTTCTGCTGCTTCGAGTGTGACATTTTGTTCATCAAAAGTGACAATAGCAAGTTGGCGACGGTTAACTTCTTCAATTTGCTCTGCCTGCATCTGCTCTCGCTCTTGTTGAAGAAGTTGACAGTATTCAGTTTCAGATATACGAGCAGTAATGACCTCAGCCTGCTCCTTTTCTATGAAGGCAATTCGCTCCTGAAGGCGAGCCAGTTCTTCTTTCAATCTCTTGAGCTCTTCAGCTTTCGATATTTCATCCTTCTCCAGAAGTTCTACTCTCTGACGAGTAGCTAATATTTCTTCACCCTTTTCTACTAACTTCTCAGATGAAGAAGCAAGAAATTCTTCTAATGCAACTTGTTGGGCCTGGGCTTCATGCTCTAATTGATTGATCTCAGCCACAGTTAAAGATTGAATATCTTCATTCTTAGTCTCCCAGTATTTTCGGATAGTTATTTCCAACTCATGCAGGAGATGTTCGAAGAAGATGCACTGAGATTTGCAACCAGCATGTCGCAATGCCATGAGCGGGAAATTGATCATAGTTCGAAGCTCAGAAAAGGGCATAGCTTCGTCCTTCAAGAAACGTCTGGAGTATATATCAAGATATGAGTAGATGATTTCTGAATACATCCCCAGAGTCCTTGCCAATCCTATCTCGAACCCAGGAGTCGCTGTCATCATTGAAGATAAAGCTTGTATGTTTTCTATCCTGGGAACGGAGGTATGTGCCGCTGGAGAAGTTGGCAAGTGCGAGCTCCTTTCATCAGCATCAGTCTGGACAAGTGGAGCATGAGTTGAACTCATTGCTGCAGCAGTTCCTACTAGTCAAAGAAAAAAATAATCAGCATCTAAAGAAAAAGAAACAGTAAAAACAGAATCTGAAATAAAATTATACCAGGCTGAGGTTCATATTCTATGTGGTGAAGGAGTCTCGCGTCCTGGCGCAGCCGGTCTGTCACCCCCATTTCCTGTATTTCATATTTGTACTCGTAATTGATTTCGGCACGTATTTTATTTTCTCGACTTACAGATTTTGGTTTCTCGTAAATGGGTTTTGGACCATGGCTTGGTTTTATTTTGTGGAAGTTGGTTTGGTTTGGTTCATCATGAGTGGAACACTTTAACCTACACTCTACCCTCAACACAATACAACCACCCTCATTATATCTCCACAAACTTTCTCTCTCCTCTTTACTCTCCATTAATTTTCTTCTTCTCCTTCCTCCACATACAACACCACACCATAGGCAAGTGCACCTTGCCATCAAATAAGCACCACTTTTTATTTGTCCATTAACTAGATTAGGCCATGGAGAACAACTTTAGAACTTGACATTTTGTGATTTTGAGCTTTCATTTTTCTAGATCTAGGTTTTAACCATTTTCGAAATTTCTTGGTTTTGATCTATTAAACTTCAATTTTTGTATGTTTTGATGCTTCCATGTGGAAGAGAATTCGATTTTACTCAAGTTAGAACTTTGAAAATCTAGATTTGGTTTTGATTTGATCACGTTATGAAGAATTGAAGTTTTGAAGTTCTTGGAGTTCTTCTCTGGTTGGAGAAGCAGCCCTCTCGGCCTGCGCTCTTTAGCGCAAGGCCGATTGCGCAGCTCACCCTTTGGTGAACTGCGCACCTTCCTTCTCGGCCAGCGCCTTTATTGCGCATAGCCGATTGCGCCCGGCCTCTTAGGCTGGACCGCGCATCTCCCTTGGCGCACTAACCCCTGCGCAGTTGGCCCCTGCGCAACCTGACTCCTGCGCAGTCCACCTTCTGCGTAATCCATCCATGCGCTATCCATCCCTACGCAACCTGATCCCGCTCAATCCATCTGCTGCGCCATCCATCTCTGGCGCAGTTGGTACCCTGCGCAGCTCACCCTCCGCGGTTGGCCCCTGCGCACTTGACTCTTGCGCAATCCAACCCCATGACCCCTTGCGCAATATGTCCAATCATGGAGGCTTGGTTTTATTTTTCTTTAGCTTGCCTCTTCTATAGTTCTATATATATTGGTATTTTATTAGATATTTTACGTCCATTTTATATCCTTACGCCTTTTGACATGAACTTGATTTTTGCTTAATATGTTTGGAATGACTATTGTACATAGCATGGTATGATAAGGAACTAGCATAACATGACAGTGACCCGTAGTGGTGCACTCCTGACATGACCAACCAGACTTGATAGTGGCCCGTGGCGGCGCACTCCTGACTTGACTTGACTTGTAACTTAAAACTTGACTCATATAATGAACTTGACACCGTGGGTGTTCCTACTTGCTTGCTTGTACAATCCAATTGTCTTGTCTTGCATCATGTCTAGGACGTGACTTCCTGGGTACCACGGCCAGGGACTCGCGCTAAATTGGATTCGGCTAATGATTAGATAAAACTAAAACATAGAGAATTCCCAGTCACAGGCAATCTCGTTATCTGGGCGCTTTAATGGACTTGTAGCTTGCCGACGAGTAGAGCACATTTCTAGCACACTGTCATGTATTGTACCCTCTAAGTCACCTAAGGGTACATTTGTCTACCGGGCAATGTACCCACCTATAACTCTCAACCCGCGGAAGGATAACCGGATGGTCTGCAGGGCTTGGGACTGGGAGTTTCTCACTTGCATCTTGTTAGTAATTAGGCTTGTGATAACCTAGTTAGTTAAAGTAGTAAGCCGTAGTACTTGCTTGGCCGATTGTGAATGAATGGTGTCCATCCTTGTCTAAGTCTTGTCTAGCTCCAGTACCTGTTATCTCCTGAGCATGTTTGTTTTACTTATCTTAACGATAAATGAGTAGAGACAGTGAGCTATTCAGGCGAAGGGTTACAACCCCGGTCCTTGTCTGGTTTAAGGATTGTATCCTGGCTCCCGGAATGGTTCTACGTCCCTAGTCGTTTATCGCCCTGTGTACTTTACTACTTGTACTTCTTTTATTCTTATGTTCTGATATGCTGGCTTTTGTTCTTATTTGTGGCCTCCTTTGTGGCACTTGCTCTTTCTGGGGTTTGACCCAGCTGGTTTTGTGTGGCCAGATTTTGAAGCAGCTCCCGAGGATCTACCAAGCTTCCAGCCCAATGGTGACAACTAGACGGAACCCGGGCCAAGAGTGGGTCTTCCTTTTGTTTCACCCACTTATATGTAAATTTATTCTTTTGAGGCATTTAGCCGACGAGCACCTGTTAGCTCGATGCACATTTACTTACTGTCTGCCTACGGGCTGTAAACATGATTAACAAATCCTAAGGTTGATCATGTATGACTGAACTCTTGCTAGTCCTATCATTTTGTACGACTAGCTTCATGATCATCCAATATATAATATTTGGGATGCCTTATATATATATTTGATGCTCTAATATCTTGTAACTCTGTTAATTGCTTGAGATTGAGACAATAGGCTTGACCTTAAGAGACTGCTGGCTTATAGTAAACCCTCATATCTAGACAGCCGTGACCGTATAGTTGAGATATATTCTATTTCAATATACGTAGCTGGCTATGTCTACCTCCGCTCTCCAGTATTCTGGTTCTGGGGCGTGACACGGTCCATGATGGTGTCGACACCTGCTTCACGTGACTGCTTCCAGCTCCAGAATTACTGAGTGCTGGAACGTTGTCCAGAGATTGAGCAGGTTCAGAGCTGAGTTCCATTCTGTTCCCTCTAATTTTATCTTCATCATAATGAGTGGAAGTCTCAGGATGCCAATCATCTTCCTCTTCAGCCCCTTCTTCTTTCTCAGCTTCTTCTTCTTCTTCAGACTCTTTTTCATCCCCAACTTCAGGATGAGTCTCTGATCCGGAGTCCATGATGTTCACATCTTCATCTATTCCTTGAGATGGATGAATCTTAGGAATAGTAATGATAGCAAGCTCAGTATTGACTGCCGGTTCAGTCTCTTCTGGAATATCAGTTCGAAGAATGATGTCTTTACAAATATTCTTCAACAAGTCATCAGCAGCTGATAGCTCGGACGTTGGCACGTCTTCATCGCCTCTGGCCAAAAAAATGTTTTCTTCAACCTGAGTTTCTGGAACTTCCGGTTGTTCCAAAACTTCTGTCGGGGCTGGTTCTTCTTCAGAATATTCAATCTGATCATCCAATGCCTGGATGACGCCCTCTGTCCCATGCTCAAAAGAGATCATCCTCATCGCTGAGGGTTCAGTAGCTACTCCACTTGTTGTTGGAGCAGTCGTTTCCTGAGCTCGAGTGGACTCTACCTCAGTCGGTTCAGTTGAAGTTACTGGAGGATGAACATGATCAGATTCGGTTCTCTCCGTGGAAGCCGCTTCATTGATCTCTGGCAAGACCCCTCCACTCATAATCGTTTCCAGGAGTTTATTGCCCTTCATTTTGTCGACGGTCTTCTTGACGTACCTGCCTCTCGACCTCCTTGTTACCAAAGGAGCATCGTCTTCATCTGTATCTTTGTCTTTATCGGCGGCGTCATCTTCGTCAACTGAGATGCCACCTAAAGATGAAGTGGCAGTTACTGAGACTCCTTTCTTCTTCTTCTTAGATGTCTGAGACTTAGTACTCTTTTGGAGACTGTCTCAGATTCATCACTTCGCTTCCTCTTAGAAAGGGATACAAATATGAGAGGAAGAACTTCATCAGGAAAATTTCGCTCTTGAAGTAAGTCATATAGGGGCTCAACCTCCGCTGTCTCATCTTCAGATTCCGAAGAAAATCGTTGAATAATAATCTTCTTCTTCGACCTCTTTGATGGAGCTGGGTCGTCTTCCGTAATAAAAGTCTTCAGATGAAAACTCGGCATGAAGGTGCTCGACGAAACATAGAAGCGAGCATATGTGTAAAGCATCTTCGTCCCCATGCTGGATAAAGGATTAGGCATACAGAATACAGCTTTTGTATCTCTAGCCGCGAAGTATCTCCAGGCCCGAGCTCCGTCAATAAGCCCTCCACGAGCAGAAAGGCAGGTGGTGGCATTCCCAACATGAAGTTGGTCATATCCGAATTGCCTGGCAAATCGGCTCGGTAGATACGGCTCCAGATACGTCATTTTTTCATGACGGTATACCAGATGAGAGGGTCGGATTCTCTGCAACCACTGAAAGGCTACATCATCTAGCCTGTGCCCTTTATCTCCGTCTATCATATTCAAGGGCATGCTCTCATAACCCAGTGGTGAAGGGACACATTGAATGGACCAATGTGATGCTCGATTCAGAATATTTCTGCATTCTGGAAGAGTGTGAACCTTCCAGAAAGTTTCTCCGGAGTACTTCTCCAAAAAGAGACTGCCACTCCCTCCTGCTCCCGAAGTTATCAGACCGTCGTGATGGAGAAGAAGCCAACCATATAGATATGTGAAGGGCATCTCTATTCTTGGGAATTCATCGATCATCCTCCTCTGATTAGATAGCATATTGGTTACAAAATTCCGAAGACCTGCGTTCAGCCTACAGGTCATCGCTGATAATAAGTCTATCTTATAACCATACATAAGGCGTACTGCTGCAAAAATAATGCCTCTATGTATTCTGTCCAGAGAGCTGGAGCCAGGAACGACGAATCTTCTTAGCCAAAGAGATAGGAATCCGGCTAAATGACCGTTCCTTGACAGAGTCTATGCACTCTGTCTCACATATGAGCTGAAGGTGGTTCCAACTTTAAACTCATACTAGTCTTCATTGATCATGAAATCCTTGCAGTCATACTTCTCTAGTAGATAAATGATCTCACTCTCAGAGAGAGGCTTGAAGGAGTTAATTTGGTACCATCTCTTCTCGTTTATCTTTTTCTCATCCTTTTCACGGTTCATGAAAAGATAAGACATCCACTTCTGGATGTAGTTGCCAGTTTCTTCCTTAGTACTCTTGTAATACAGAGTACATGTGCCGAAATGGCACATCATCTCTTCAAACAGGTACACCATCTCCGGATTCTTCTCCGATAGAAAGTTCAGCTCTTCTGTCGTTGGCACATACTCTTCATACGGCAGTGTGTTTGAAGGAAGATGCGAGATGTATTCCATCTCATGAAAGGCAAAGCCCATCTCCCCTTTGGGAGTCATAAATGTCCCCGTCCTGTGGTTATACCTCTCAACCAAGGCCAGGAACAGAAAGGGGTTGGGTCTGAAGCCGTAGAAGGAATTGACGATCGCGTCATAAAGGTTTATCTTCTTCAGCTCACACTCAAACTTCTCCAGAGCCCAATGGACCAAAGTCCTCCACCTCACGTTTTCTTGATTCATTAAGCCGTTCATCCTCGGCATCGAATCAGTGGGGTAGAATGCCTTCTCGTTTGCCATGAATTCATTTATGAAAACAGGCGTCCTAAATGTCATCAATATTGATGAGTCTTCGGGTGGTATACATCCCGGCTTCAAACCTCGAAACACGGATACATGATTCTCTGGGGAACTGAAGAATCCCTCCTTCCTGTAAATGATATGGCTCGCCTTTGCTTGCTGATATTCTATTAAGTGCCAGGACATCTTTCTGGGATAACTGGCATGCATGAGTCTCATGATAGATAAGCCCCTAGAAACCTTCGGCCAGTACATGGGCTGTCTTGCATCACCTTCGAAATAGAAGCAGACCTTCTCTCTGATGCCCTTTGGTTGTGACTTCTGTGCTATGGCATCCCCGAACAGAAATACTGGTTTCTTGTGGAACACCAAATCAGGACTCTGAAAGGGTTCACCATTCATCAGACAGAGTAGAGTTGTATGGTTTTGATTTGTCAACAACGACAGTCTGGCTTCTGGAAGGTCAAACTGAGGAAATTGCACATGAGATAAATCATGTTTAAATGAAAAACTCAGGTGCCTTTCATAATCTGCCTCTTCACTTCGGATGTCCACTACAGAAAATAAAAGAAGACAAGGTCAGATGTGTTTCAGTAAAATCTATGTCTACGAGCTTTATACGTGTATAGCAGTGTTCGAAGGAAATTTCATAAGTCACGCAGACTTCAGACAGATATACTATCAAGACACACTGAATGATTTATTCACGCAGGTGGTTAATTCACGCAAAGTCCAGACAGATTAGAATGAAAGTCACGCATCATTGCCAGAATCACATTTAAGTAAAAATGACAAAAATACGCTGACAGATCAAGACTAATCTATCCAGAGGATGACTCTCAGAAGCTGCGTGAATAATTCAACATTGACATCTCTGCCAACATGTGAAAAATCACGCAGAGTCATGAAAGCTGCGTGAATAATTCAACACGGACATTTCTGCCAACATATAAAAAAATCACGCCGAGTCATGAAAGCTGCGTCAATAATTCAAACATTGACATCCCTGCCAATACATGAAAAAATACGCAGAGTCATGAGAGCCAAGCTCATTTACATGGAACACAGAGCTTCGTAAACACGAAGATGTGAAGTATGGCCGACCCTAAAGAGGGGGCATACTTTATTAATATCCTTTGCCCTAATAAGAGGAGATATATTTCTGAAGTTCATTATTTGTCTTAAGGTCCTAAGATTTCTATGTGGAGTTCATCTTCATCAAAGTCATCTTCATCAAGTCATCTTCAACAGTTCGTATCCCCATCTGTCACTTACGTTGCATAGGAAGATGAGGAGCTTCGCGTCGAGGGAGTCTGTCAGTGGTGACACGCGAGAAAGTCGCAGGAGCTTTCCCATTGGCCTGAGCATCGGTTTTCTTAGGAGCCATTGCTGCTGAGAAGGGGAAGAAGTGTCACGACCCGCACCCTAGCTTTAGGGCACGAGACGTGGGTACGTCCAGCCTACGCCGCAGTGTCGACGGTAGAACGCTGTTTCTAGGTCACAATCACAGCTAAACAATATGCTATACTCTTCAGATGGAGGACACACATAAGGATACAATCTCAATCACAACTCTAAAAATAGATAATAGCACGATAAAATAGATAAGATAATCCACAAGAGAGAGAATCATGAGTGATGGTATAGAAAGTTCTATTAAACAAACTCAAGATTTCTAATACAACTCTAAGACAAACAATACAGAAAATGAACAACCTCTAGGTAAATACTCCAAGCTCTACCGGTGTCCTCTAGGCTAACTGTGAACTCCAAGCACCTGTAAAATTTTATCAACAGGTCCAATCAGGACAGGAACGAGCACATATCTCTCACAACAGTTCATATCAGGAATGGACATATAAAGCAAGCTATAGAAAATTATACATAAAACGCTGTAAAGAGAAATCAACATGAGAGAAGATATAACTGAGATATACATATGATAAATAAAGAATATAACCTTCTACGTGAAACAGAGCATGAATTGGTTATGTAAACAGCTTGGGTTGCACATGCATACAACTACAGAAAGAACATGGATAACAACTACTGGGGATAATGATCACATAACCAACTACACTCTCCCTGCCCCCAACCAATACACAAGGATCAAAGCATGTTATGTTATTGCACATGGATAACAACTACTATATACATGGAGCTCATATGGTCATGAGTGTACATGAATAACACATGAGTACACATAGATAAAAGTGAATACATGGAGTACATGATGAACATGATAAAGTACATGAAACATGACATACTCAATGTATCCGAGGGGGATAACATCGCATGAAAAGATCCATAGGGTACCGATCCGTGTGAACGTCGTGTCAGCATCAAGTATACTAGTCTATAACAAGAGTATATATCCAAAGAAGCATGAAAAGATCAGAGAATGTACTCGCCTGGTAATCCAAGCCGCTGATAAATGTAGATGTCCAACTGGAGTCACAGTGTCCTATTTAGAGCAATCACAAGTCACAAAAGAGTCTAACATGAAATAAAAGTAATCTACCATACATTCTAGATAATTCTAGGTCCTTCTAGGTCCAAGTCTAATCAACAAGTCCACTAGGTCAATTAAAGTCAATTAGAGTCAAACTAAGTCAACTAGTCAAGTTCTAGTTCAATCCGTGTCAAACTAAGTCAATGGTTGACCTATAGTTAATTTATAGTCAACCTGGTCAAAGGGGATCAACTCTAGTCTCTAAGTATTAAACTGTGAGGTCGTACTAATTCCGAATTACGGGAAAAATAGGAATTGACTAACTAATGGTGACACCTAGAGAAAATAACTACAAATATTGTCGGATGATAAAACAAATACCACCAACGTGTCCAGAAGGGTCAAATCAGCTAGGAATGCCTGTCCTTAAGTCCAATTCTGGACACAGGGGCAAAACGATAATTTCGGGCAAAAACGATGTCCGCCGTTGGACCCGCTTGCACCGAAAAGCGTGCCAGAGTCAACAGTCTCTAAAGTCGTCAAACTACATGTCTACGGATCCAGTTTTCTGATACGAACCCAACCGTATGTCCAAAGTTGGATTCCGGCGGGCCATGCACAAAATCGCCCGTCAAGTGGGATCGTGGGGCCCGCAAAACGGCATACGATTCGATTGTCTCAGATTTGGACCAAACTTGGCATGCAGGACCAGAAAAACGATACGGTTCTGCTGGCGCAAGTTTCGTCTCGATACAACGAACGTGCACAAAGTAATTGGAGAATTTGCAACGTGCACGATACGGGGAATTTTGACGGATACGCATCAAATTCGTCCTGCACACGCGACCAATTTGAATTCCGTCAAAGCCCACACGACCACGAAACCGTTACGCAGCTTTCGATGCTTTCGTTCGCGACCACGTCGTCCCGATTGGCAGACGGACGTCGTGTGGAACAATTTCAATGTTTTGAAAACAGATTTTGGGAAACTTTGGAATTCGATTTCTCACGCTGAGTCGATGATTTCGAATTCCGCAAGAAGGGATTCGAAGCCCTACATGTTGTTAATAAACGCCTTCAGGTGGATTTCGAATTCGATCCCTGGGTTGCAAGAATCGAACTCAAACTGGGGGACTTTGGGACAGTCTCTATGTTCAGAATTCGAGATTTTTCTCGATCTTTGGATCGAATTTCCGAAGAATCTGACGCACGGCGATGGAATCTATTTGAAAGGAAAACAAGGTAAGGTTGTCGGATTACCCGTGAAGACGAGATGCGAAACCCCGGAGTGTGCAGCGCAGGAATCGAGCGTGAAGTCGGGGTTGTGCAGCGCGGGTGCTGCTGTTGCTGTGCTCTGCATCCTCGTCTACGCGCCGAGC